>CM074722.1:338986835-339450268 GCA_037306005.1 Rhinophrynus dorsalis
TAAATAACATATCTAAAGTGACTTTATGTTCACCCGGGGCTTTCCTCCAGTGGAGTGGAGAAGTCAGGGGAAATCCAGGCCTTGTTCATTTTTATAAGTGTCAACCTATCAGCATTTTCGGTGGAAAGGCGGATACGCTTATCTGTTATGATGCCACCAGCAGCACTAAATACCCGCTCAGACAGAACGCTGGCGGCAGGGCAGGCCAGCACCTCCAAGGCGTAGAGTGCCAGTTCATACCACGTGTCCAGCTTGGACACCCAGTAGTTGTAAGGCACAGAGGGATCAGTGAGGACGCTGACACGGTCTGCTACGTACTCCTTCACCATCTTCCAAAACATTTCCCTCCTTGTGACACTAGGCCGCGCATCAGGGTGAGGGTGCTGGCGGGGTGTCATGAAGGTGTCCCACGCCTTGGAGAGTGTTGCCCTGCCTTTGTCGGAACTGCTGTGTGCTCCCCTTTTCTCCCCTTCTTGGTTGGCCAAGGTAGCACGTACTCTGCCGCCAGCATTGTCAGATGGAAAATTTTGGAGCAATTTTTCGACAAGAACCTTCTGGTATTGCACCGTTTTGCTTGTCCTCTCCACCGGAGGAATGAGAGATGAGAAATTCTCTTTGTAGCGGGGGTCCAGGAGGGTGAACACCCAGTAATCCGTGTTGTCTAAAATGCGTATAACGCGTGGGTCACGGGAAAGGCGGCCTAACATAAAGTCAGCCATGTGTGCCAGAGTACCAACAGGCAAGATTTCGCTGTCCTCACCAGGAGGATGACTCTCAATCTCCTCATCCTCTTCCTCCTCTTCTGCCCACCCACGCTGAAGAGATGGAAATAAAGTTCCATGGCTACCCTCTGTAGCGGAGGCAACCGTGTCTTCCTCCTCCTCCTCCGCCTCCTCCAATTGTCGCTGAGAAGACGAAGTGAGGGTGCTCTGGCTATCACCTTGTCTAAGCTCTTCCTCCCCCATTTCCACCTCTTCCACATGCAAAGCGTCGGTTTTAATTGTGAGCAGCGAGCGTTTCAGTAGACACAGAAGTGGGAAGGTTACACTGATAATAGCGTTATCGCCGCTCACCATCTGTGTCGATTCCTCAAAATTGCGTAAAACCTCACAGAGGTCTGACATCCATTCCCACTCCTCACTTCTGATTAGAGGAAGTTGAACGGAGAGGCGACGACCGTGTAACAGCTGGTACTCCACTACTGCCCTCTGCTGCTCACAAAGCCGGGCCAACATGTGGAAGGTGGAGTTCCAGCGCGTGCTCACGTCACACAGCAGCTGGTGAGCTGGCAATTGTAAGCGCTGCTGCAGCGTCAACAGGCCGGCTGAAGCTGTAGATGACTTACGGAAATGTGCACACACGCGGCGCACCTTCGTCAAGAGATCATGCAAATTGGGGTAGGTTTTTAGAAATCGATGAACCACTAAATTAAATACATGCGCTAGGCATGGTACGTGTGTGAGCTTGCCGAGCTCCAAAGCCGCCACCAAGTTACGCCCATTATCACACACAACCATGCCTGGTTGCAGGTTGAGTGGCGAGAGCCACTGCTCGGTCTGGTGACTAATCCCCTGCAACAGCTCTGAGGCCGTGTGCTGTTTGTCCCCAAGGCAGATCAGCTTCAGCACGGCCTGTTGACGCTTCCCCACTGCAGTGCTACACTGCTTCCAGCTACCGGCTGATGGGTGAGTGGCGCTGCGCGCAGAGAATTCGGAGGTGGAAACGGAGGAGGAGGAGGAGGAGCCAATAACGTAGGTGCTGGCGGAAACCCTGATGGAGGTAGGGCCCGCAATCCTCGGCGTGGGTAGCACCTGTGCCATCCCAGGGTCCGAGTCGCTCCCAGCCTCCACGACATTCACCCAGTGTGCCGTCAGGGAAATGTAGCGTCCCTGGCCACAAGCACTTGTCCATGTGTCAGTCGTTAAGTGGACCTTCCCAGTAACTGCGTTGGTCAGGGCACGGGTGATGTTAAGGGACACATGGTGGTGTAAGACGGGGACGGCACACCGGGAAAAGTAGTGGCGGCTGGGGACTGCGTACCGAGGGACAGCTGCTGCCATCAGGCTGCGGAAGGACTCAGTGTCAACAAGCCTAAATGGCAGCATTTCGATGGCCAGTAATTTGGAAAGGTGTGAGGTTAGTGCTATGGCCTGTGGGTGGGTGGCTGGGTATTTTCACTTGCGCTCAAATGCCTGGGGTAACGACATTTGGACGCTGCGCTGGGACAGGGAAGTGGATGTGGTCGCTGATGGTGCTTCAGATGGTACAGGTGCAGGGCGGGAGGTATGCGGGCCTGCGCCTTCGACAGGCGATTGGCCGGCACCGAAAACAGGGGAAGAGGAGGCAGTGGTGTGGCCTGCAGACACAGATTGGCGATCCGGGCGTTCCTCCCACTTATTACGGTGCTTGGATGCCATGTGTCGGATCATGCTGGTGGTGGTGAGGTTTCTAGTGTTCATGCCTCGGCTCATTCTGGTGTGGCACAGGTTGCAAACTACAATTCTTTTGTCGTCCGCACTTTCCTTAAAAAAACGCCATACCGCGGAACACCTAGCCCTTGGCAAGGGAGATTTACGCAAGGGGGTGCTCCATGGAACATTTGCGGGCCGGTTTGGTGCGGTCCGCCTTCTTTCTTTAGCCACACCACTGCCTCTTCCAGCCTGTTGCGGTGCTGCAGATGGCTCACCCTCAGGACTGCTGTCATCGCTCGGCTTTCCACCTTCCCAGGTGGGGTCAGTGACCTCATCATCCACCAAGTCCTCCTCCACTTCCTCACTCTGATCATCCTCCTCATTTCTTGATCCCACCACATCCTCAGTCATTGACAACTGTGTATCATCCTCCTCATCAAGGTCTTGAGACAGTAATTGTGGTTGATTTGATGGCAACTGTGTCTCATCATCATCATCCACTTCCTTTGACCTTAAATGCCGTTCCCCTCTGTCATCTTCTTGTGATTGGGTACCCTCTAGAGGTTGTGAATCAGGGCACAAGATCTCATGTTCCTCTGCAAGCGTGCTTGGAGAGAGGTTCAAATCAAGGATTGGTGATGAGAAGAGCTCCTCACTATATCCCAGTGTGGGATCACTTCTTTGGCCAGACCCTCTATGGTGGGAGGAAGGATGATCAGGGTGAGGATTATGTTGACCAGACTCTTGGCTAGTGAGAGTGGACTTGGTGGAAGACAGGGTGGTGCTTAACCGACTGGAAGCAGTATCAGCTGAAATCCAACCGACCACCTGTTCGCAGTGGTCTGACCTCGAGAGTGATGTCCTGCGACGCCCTGTAAACTGAGACATGAAGCTAGGTATGGTGGATGTCTTTCTTTCTTGTGCTCTGGCACCAGGCACAGTTTCTACGCGTCCTGACCCGCGCCCTGAACTATCAGGATCACGTCCACTTCCCCGTCCCTTTTTACCCGCCTTCTTCATATTAAACGGAATATATGCCGGTAATCTGCGGCTAGGCACACGAAACAGAATGTGACGCTAATCTGCGGCTAGGCACACTAAACAATATGTGACGCTAATCTGCGGCTAGGCACACTAAACAATATGTGACGTTAATCTGCGGCTAGGCACACTAAACAATATGTGACGCTAATCTGCGGCTAGTCACACGAAACAGAATGTGACGCTAATCTGCGGCTAGGCACACGAAACAGAATGTGACGCTAATCTGCGGCTAGGCACAGTGAACGGAATATGTGACGTTAATTTGTGAATTTGCACACTAAACAGAATGTGACAATAATCTATGGCTAGGCACACGTTTAAAATGGCCCTTTTTGTCGCTGCATTGTAAAATCATTGGCCCTGTGCACCTAACAGAATATGTCAGCTTGTCACTGCACTGTGAAATATTTGTCCCTGTGCACCTAGTACAATGTCACCTTAGAACATGTCCCCCCCCCACAAAAAAATGAAATTCTGCCACCCCCCAAAAAAATTAAATGCTGCCCCCACACACAACAGTCCTAAAAAGGACTTTTGGGTCTTGAAAGAGTTTCAACAATTTTATTCTCCCTACACTGACTTCCTGTGCATCTAGTATTATATGTCACCTTACAAATATCCCCCCCACAAAAAAAAGGAAATTGTGCCCCCCCAAACAAAATATAAATGCTGCCCCCACACACAACAGTCCTAAAAAGGACTTTTGGGTCTTGAAAGAGTTTCAACAATTTTATTCTCCCTACACTGACTTTCCCTGCCTAAGCGCATCTCTCCCTGGCTAAGAATGAGCCGAACTCGCACGTCGGGTGCTATACAGCACCCGATCACGGGTTCTGGCCAGCCAATCAGTGTAATGCCAGCAGCCAACATGGCTGCTGGCATTACACTGATGTCAGAGCCTCCCCGCACGTTTATTGGCTGCGCAGCAGCTGCGAAACGTGCGGGGAGGAGACCCGAACATGGCGGGCGAGCACATGCGGTACTCGTACGAGTACCGCCATGTGGCGAGCAGAGCGATGCTCGAGCCGAACCGAGCTTCGGCCGAGCATGCTCGCTCATCACTATCTATAATAAAATCTGTTTTATGGTTACAAAGAGAAGGCCGGTTCTTCACTGAGTGAAATTACCCTCTCTTCTTAGCTTCCTTCTCTTTAAACAGATATTCCTTACATCACCTGCTCCATCTTTCTTCTTCATCCCCAGTTCACATATCTTTCTGCTTTCTTCCATTCCAGTATTTTGCCTTTCTCCTCCCTCCTCAGCTCTAGTGTCTCATTTCTTACCCTTTAGAATACTTCTATCACCTTTATATCTCTCTCTCCCTCTCTGTCTCTCTCTCTCTCTCTCTCGATAGATATATATATATATATATATATTTTTTTTTTTTTTCTGCTCTGTCTCCCCCTTTTCCTTCCACATCTTTCTTTTGTTCATGACCAGCTCTCCTTTTTAGGCACTTAAAGGGATAGTAATACTTCGTTTTATCTTTATTTATTTTGTAGGCATTAAAAAAAACATGAAGAACGATATAAGTCTTATCTCTCAAACCTTTATGGTTTAAGAGATATTCACAAGCAAAGTTTCCCCCTCCTGCCCCTTTTACCTAGTGTAAGCCATCTCTTCTCAGATGTGGAATCTGGTTGTAAGACCAGACAGATAACATCAGAGGACAATTTTCTTCCTGTGAGAACAATGAAAGTCCTGCCCCCCTTGACAAGTTTTTCAGGTTTTTCCCTTATCTTGATTGAAGATTGTCCCTCTCTGCTATCTACCTGGGCACCTCCCTTCTGATCCGGCTGAACAGTGTTACATCAGTAAAAGGGGAGGGAGGGGGATACTTTGTCATTGAATTACTCTTGAGCTACAACTCTGACAGAATTGAAATAACACTCTCCAAAGTCCAAATACCATGATGATTAATTAGAGCTGCTTTTATTATGAAACATTACTATCCCTTTAAATTGTCCTTCTCCTAAAGATCTTGTCTCTCCTCGACCTCCCCAGTTTTTTTCTCTCTCTTTTTCCCACCTCTGCTTCGATGTCTCTTCCCTCATTCCCTTTAGTTTTCTCCCCAGTTCTCTTCACAGCTACTGTGTCTCTCTTCTCATTGTCATGGGTGTAAGAACAGGGTTGGGAGGACAGGGAGGAAACATTACCCTCAGTGTGCACTGAAAGGGACTAGTAGAGGAGCTGGCATAGCAAAGCAAACACTAGTGCTTAAGAGTTCACTAGTTTGTGGGAATTCCAAAAACAAACATGGCCCTTCTCCCAGTGTGATCTGAATGCTTAGCCAATTCCAGAAACAATTAAAAAGTTGCTTGGGTGACTGCTCTGGCACAGGTGTGCTCTCCCTCTCTCATTTTCACAGATATATGAGAAAGCGTGTACCACTGTACAGTAACCAGCTGTGATTTGCAAGCTCAGTCTGCTCTTTGCTGGAAGCGTATGCTCCACTGGACTCCAGCAATCATCTCTGAAGCCATCTTATCACTACGTCTCTACATTTAGTTGATTTTAAAGAAAGTGAAATACTGTCTATATGCTGTACTTATTCATTTATTTGTTTTAAGAAATCAACCATTATTTGTTGTTGGAACAGTGTGACACTTTATTCTAATTCATTTTAATTCTGGGCCAATATTAACACACTGTACTATGTCTGAATCTAGGTGGTTCCAACACATTAAGGACATTTCTAATTGCACAGGGAGTGGTGAGTCTGACCTTGAGCAGAACTAATAAGCATACTGTGCAGGGAGACAGGCATCTTGGGGACTTTCAGAATGACCTGATCCTAAGAACCTGAAAATATTAACCTTTAAAATTGCCCGTATTATAGATTCTCAGTGATCGAGCCCTGCTTGTTCTAATCTAGATATACTTGAATCCAGTGATTCTCAGGTCTAGGCCTCTGGGCAAAATGATAGGTAAAGTGTTAATGATATCCTTGATGAAGCACAGGTGGAGCAATCACAAAGACTGACCCACTGGTTATACCCACTGTCACAAGTAAAGGCTATAGGCCCTGCTGAGACAGTGGAGAGAGTGTGGGAGGGAATGGGTTAACAATACCAGACCCCTGGTCACCTGATACTATTCCTAGCAACCACCACATTAACCCCTGAAATCCCTCCTGCAATATCTCCCCAGTACTACAATTTGCTGCCACCACCAAGTCTTTGTATCTGGGCGTCATAGGTTACCCTGAAAACAACAGAATCACAGTATAAAATCACATTAATAATCAGACATAGAATTAAACCTTTAGTAACGTGTGCTACCTGAGCTTTCTTCAGAGTAGTGCGTTCATGTTAGAGAACAGAGACAAGAGCTGATTAATTGAACATTCAATCTGACAAAAGGCTTCACAGTGCTGGTTACAAAATACAGACATAAAGGGCATGCAGAAATAAAGATTACCCATAAGCAAAACAGTCCATAAAATAGGAGAAACACAAGAGATCCTTATACACAATTACTGATATATTAGTAGTCCTTGAGGGAACTTCAGATGGTATTTCCCCCTTCAGTTGTTACAAAGAAATTCACTGTTTTATCAAAAAAACCCATATTAAATACTTTCCACAGTTCCTCTAAGAGGCCAAACCCCCTGGGTGTTACCTGGGGGCAGTTTTGGCTTGACAGTTTACGTCCACTCAATCAGACCTGTCAGGGATGTCACTGCAGAGTTCTACCTGAAAAATCATAAGGCTTCTGAAAACATGCCACCCACAGCACACCTCTATAATGTTATACTCATTCAGTATCTGGTGATGTTATCTACTCAGCTAATTTTATGACCTAGGACTGGTGCACATACAGGTCAGCAAACAAACAGAAAAATTATACAACCCAGAGGGCCAACTCATGCCTTGGTATGACAGCAACCCACAGCACAACTCTATAATGTTATAATAATCATATTCCTCATATCTGTGTGAATATCTGGACACCAAACATGCTGGGTCTAACTGGTTGCAAAGTGGCTATTCTTGTAACTCCTAGCAGGAACACCTCCCCTGGCATGTTTGGTACCCACCACAAGGGTAAAACCTGGGCATTTTGATTATATATTTGTATTGAACCATTTTACACTATATATACATGTTCTCCCTATTTCATAATATTTGACTGTCCCCTGGATGAACCCCATCAGAGCAGAGGGCCCAATACCTTTTATGACCCCTATTTCCTGCTCAGGTGATGTTACCTACTCAGCTGATTTAGCTAACACTTTAAAAGGTACAATAAAATACACAAAATAAACAAATTATACATACCAGGGCCCTGCAAGGGCCAACTCATGCCTTGGCATGACACCCACCTGTTAACAAGCAGAGATATCTTACAGACTTGCACTGTTGGTGTACATTAAGGACTAATGATGAAAACCACTGCTACAATCAGTTCTTGAGTACCCATTAACATGAAACTACTTAGAGATGTCACTGCTTGAACACACACACGCACAAGATAAGCAGAGCTTCTCCCTTTGCCTTTCTGGCAGAAAGTATGCCAATTTGGAGACTAAAGAAGCAGTTAACCCTTCTGAGTGCCAGAGGGGTATCCAAAGCATTGCATATCAAATAATATAATAGTTAACACAATGCTCTTGCCCTGACAATTTATCCCTTCACTCTGAGATTTGGGTCAAAACCCTGAAAGTTCTCAGGTATGGTGACCATACCTGGGAACTTGGAGTATACAAATGATGTGACTCGTGTCAAAAAGGGGTGGTGCTTAATCATGAGTGGGGACAGGCCCGAAAATACATGGCCAGAGTAGGAGTAATAGGCTAGGGAAGGAAGAGAAGTGGGCAGGGTGTGGGAGGAACAGAGAAGACGTAGAAATGGACGGAGTTTGATTAAAAATCCCCATATCTGGAGCACAGCAAAAACCGGAGTCTCCAGGGCAAATCCGGAGAGTTCCCAGCTATGATGGTGACGGGTCTACTTTAAATGAATCTGTCCAGAAGCTTTTGCAAGGCAATGCTTCAGAAATTGTTGTAAACCCATCTTGTCCTTAAAGGATTAAGGTGAGATAGATATATAATGTTTCTAGCTGCAGCAAGTGGGAATCACATTCCCCTACCTGTGATATAGGCCAAAGACATAAAATGAGGAAATAGAATCACTGTACATGCAGGCACTTCTCTAGATAGACACAAAAGTAATTGGATATTAGAGAAATTATTCTGCAGAAAATGTTACCATGGTGACTGTTTGTTCATGTCCCATTTTCACTGCAAATTTGTTATATTTCTTCTTTGATTTTGCAGTCTTGATAATGGCTCAAGTTGTAAATTGGAAACGTTTATTAAATCATCATCAGTTTAGAAATTGATTTTATTTATTAAAGGACAGTGAGGCTGAGGTACTAAGAGGCAATGGAGGAATTCTGGCGCAAACCAATTTCACCACAGGGGACACTTAAACATTCATAAAATGTCCCATCTATTTAAATTGAGATTTTAATCTAATGAATGCTGGAAAGATTAATATTAAAATAATATTAATATTAAATTAGTGACCTTCCTAGCATTTAAGGGGTTAAAACATCATTAATTATTCAGAAATATTATTGTTCCCTGTGGTGCAGTTGGTTTGTACTACACTTGCTCCAGTTCACATGAGTTTCTGTGAGTACCATTTCATCTTGCCTGTTTTTAATCATTCGGTTGGCCTTTGGGCATTTCATACCTTTCTGGTGAGTTCAAAACCATCTCTCTCTCTCTCTCTCTCTGTCTACTGTATGTTTCAATTTCGAGGTCAGAGCAACCTGGTCATGAGATATGAATTGTAGATGAAACAATGGCATTCAGATTTACTAAACACAAGTTCACCTGGTTAGATATGGCTTTAATCCACCCTATGGCTTCATTCATGACAAGCCATCTTGGGATTCCCATTTTTATTTTTCAGACTGAAAATTGTGGGTCCTCCTCCTCCCTCTCCAAAAGTAGAGTACATTCCTCAGAGCCTAGTAATCGCTTTCACAGATAGGAATGTTGGATAAGCTTAGAAAGCTTTTGAATGGGGCAGATTTCTAACATCCTAAAGCAGAGGTGGGAAACCTGAGGCCCTCCAACTGTTGTCATTCAAAGGGTTAAAAATACAATAAAGGGGCTTTCCTTCTGTTGGAAAGCATCTGACAGATATGGCAATCAAGTTCCAATAGCTTAAAGGGATAGTAATGTTTCAAAATAAAAGTAGCTCCAATTAATCTTTATAGTATTTGGGCCATAGAGAGTGTTATTTCAATACTGTCAGAGTTATAGTTTAAGAGTAATTGAATGATAAAGAATCCTCCTCCCGCCCATTTTATCTAGTGTAAACCATCTCCCCTCAGATGTGAAATCTGGTCCTGGGACCAGACAGCTCATAGCAAGGGACAATTTTCTTACTGTGAGAACAATGAAAGCCCTGCCCCCCTTTGCAGGTTTTTCTCTTATGCTAATTGAACATTGTCACTCTCTGCAAGCTATCTGGACACCACCTTTCTGTTCTGAGGTGAGTAGTGTTACATCAGTAAAATGGGCGGGAGAGAGCTATTTTATCATTCAATTCCTGTTTAACTACAACTCTGACAGTATTGAAATAACACTCTCCATGGTCCAAATATTATGAAGATTAATTGGAGCTGCTTTTGTTTTGAAACATTACTATCCCTTTAAAACTTGGCCAGTCTCTCTCTGTTTGCACTGCACAGCTCCATGATTTGCAGGGATGGGTGATGTCATCTTTTCACTTAAGGCTTCTGGGGAAGGAAGCAACATTTCTATCCTCTTCATTGAAAACCTATGTCAAGGAATTCAATGACAATGGGCTTCAATGGAACAACTTAGGTTCATATAAACACCTCTATGTAACATAAGCCATTTGTTATTTACAACTATAATTTAAAAGACTTTTAGCTTTATTTTTGCCAGTGTACATAAATCCTATATAATAATTCGCTAAATGTGTATTTGTCAGAAGCCATCATGCGCAGTGGAGACGGCTGCACGCATTGCAGTCATGTGCACTACAGACTGACTGCTCTGCGGCTGATAAGGGAGTGGGGCTCCTATGGTGTGCAGAGAGGACTAAGGTCTGAATGCGGAGTGCCCTGCTCCGTAACAGCAGCGGCATGGGCAGTCTCTAGTGTGCATGACTGTACTGTGACCTGTGTACACTGGCTCTTCAACTAGACATAATATGCCAAACACTAACATTCCACACTCCTGGGGCAATCTGGCATGTGGGTGTGCAAGTACTATCTAATTTGCATATTCTGACGAATAAAGCTAAATAGCGCATAAACTGTTGCTTTAAATAACAATGTATAACAAACTACAGATGATTCTGAAAGCATTTTCATATAAGTTGTAATATGGTGTTAGTTCTACTATAAAGGGGAACTATCACCCCTATACCATACCACTTTGCCTCAGTGTGATCTTCATATAGCAATAACCTTTAATCCTTTTTTATGTAATACAATTCATGCTATGGTGAAATTTACATGTTTAAAAATGAGCCTGTGCCTTACTTCAGGACAGACCTCGCTTACAGCTCTGTACCGCAGCCTGTCAATCTTCTTGTGTCCCCTCCCCAAGTATTGTCATGTTCCAACCAGCTTACATGGAGAAATCCTCCTTCATTGGAGGGAACAGATCACAATGAAGCAAACTTGTATAGGAGTGATAGTTCCCCTTTAAAGTACTGTAAATAGAAGATCCACACTGTCTTCATTCCCAGGGGAGTTGGGAAGATAGTGTTAGCATTTCATCCAGTACAATTAGCATACAGCCCACAGCACAAATAGTTAAATATAAATAGCAAAAAAAAATGCATCCACTGCATTGTTTCGAATGTATTTAACATCTAAAGGGTTAATCATCTTGACACAGGTGCACAATGCTGCACTGCAAATTAAAATACATTGTGCATGCCTCTGTGACCTCACAGTAAATTGTAGTAGTGTTTATGTCACTAAGCATACCTTTCCATTTGATAAAATGTAAATAAACTTTTTTTTTACTTAAAGGGGCAGCAAGTGTTTTATAATTAAACCATGTATGTTATTGAACTTTTCCTGCCGAGTAAAACAGGGGTACTCCCACTGCGGGCAGTTGTTTTAGTCAAAAGTTATAATAGCTCAAAGCTGTTATACTCTGTGTAAACAGAGATCTAGAGAGATTACTTCCTGAAAGTTTAAACTGACAGAAAGTGACTCTGTGTTACTATCACATTCTGTGAAGAACTGTTGTCAGTGATCCACCACTCCCATAGAATGAAACACAACACCTATCGGAAATCTGGCCACTAGTGGGCAATGTTAATTTAAAAATAAACATTTCAAACTGTTAAGATGCATCTACCAACAGTGGAAGACCATTGGTTTTATTCAGCAGGGAAAGTCAATGTCATACAGTATATGTTTTTTTGTTTTTTTTTCTTAAAGCAGAACTTTCATCCTCTATAAAGTCACCCTGTTATAATTAAGCATTTAGCTACTAGCTTTAGAATATATATTTTACCTTTGAAAAGAAGCCCTTTCTAAAGAAATTAATCATTGTAGGAGACTGGAACGCAGGCTACAGAGCAGTCAGTCCCGGTCTCCATTGAGTAGACTGCAGCGCACCACATAGTAACCTCAAGGACTGACGGCGCAGGCGTGCACACTGCGCTAACCCGGCCATCAGTCTCCTACAATTACTGATTTATTTAGAACAGGATACTTTTCAAAGGTAAAATATATATTCTGAAGCTAGTCGCTAGCTGCTTAATTATAGCGGATGAAAGTTCCGCTTTAACTGCTTCTTTAAATTGTGGGTACTGGACATGTCACCTACAATAAGTCCTTCGATGGAGTGACATGTTGAATTGCATGTATTTATAATATTGAATTTGATTGTTTATGCAATTTCTTGTTCTGCCTTATGAAACTAGATTCAATTTATCAACAACAAAAAAGCACTTTAACAAAGGGATGTAGAGAGATTAACATTTTCCCAGGAGATTTAGTCATGGGTTTATGGTTTATGTTCAGGCTGAAATAGGTTGTGTCTGCAAGCGCAGTGTCTGCAGTTGCCTCTATTTGCTGTGCACTTATATATACTACACAACTCCTAAAAAGAGGCACACCTGGGTAGCAAAGAGGGACAGATAGATTTGGGTCTCAAAAAGGGATACCTATGAGGTATGAGTTAGTCAAAGGTACTGCTACTGGATAGCACATTTGACAACCACAGATTTGCATGCAATATGCTGCAATAGAAGAAAGCAGTTATCCAGTTTTGATAACTGCACCTCCTGGATAGATGTCTCACTATGTAAGAGAAACAAGTCAATTTAAAGGGGAACTACCACCCCGCAATAACTTTACATTAATTAAGTCTTCATCTGGCAACTAGCTGCTTAGTAGCGCTAGTCGCCAAAAATATTACCTGGTTTCAAAGATTTTCCAGTTTTTCGGAGGCTCACAGTGGCAGGAAGCACGGACATCTCGTCATAGTGTTTGCTGTGCAGTAGTTTAGACACATTATGTGTAGATTTACCTCTTGTGCTGAGAAAAACTTCAGCTTGTGCTTAACACAGTGGCTTGATTATTACAGCATGTTAGGTTGATTGAGCACATTATACTTTTTGTTCTGCAATTTGACCTAACAGTGAGTTTCCAGATTCAATTCAAGATCTCTGTAAGGGCACATAAAAGCTCTATATGGCATGAGACAAAGAAAATCAAACTCTGAGTCTGGAGGTTAATACAGATTAAAGGAACAGTAAACCTTTTTTATGTAAATACAAAGGATATCAAAAGTTTACACAGCTTCATTGAAATTTCGCTCTTATGATGTAAAGGCTGAAATCAACACAGATCATGTCAGATCTTTTCAGTCTCAATAAAGTTTTGTAACCAACAATATTTAAGTGAAAAACAAATGGGTCATGTCTTGGAAAAGAGCGCACAACTTTTAACTATACTTGGTGGAAGCATATTTTGCTTTGAATACATTAGTAAGACAGTTCAAGCTACCACACCTGGATTTTGCAGTTTTGCCCCACTCTGCTTTTGCAGAAGAGCCCAGGTAAATTATGAGGGAATCTCTTGTGCACAGTGCTTTTTAGGTCAGTCCACAGATTTTCTTTAGGATTGAGGCCCTCATGGTCTGCTTGGGACAGTTCAAGCTACTAGACGATTTTGCAGTTTTGCCTCACTCTGATTTGCAGAAGAACTCACGTAAATTATGAGGGACAGTTCAAGCTACCACACCTGGAGTTTGCAGTTGTGCCTCACTCTGCTTTGCAGAAGAACTCAGGCAAATTATGAGGAAATCTCTTGTGCACAGCCCTTTTTAGGTCTGTCCACAGATTTCCTTTAGGATTGAGGTCCTCATGGCCTGCTTGGCTTTTAAAAGATTTTACCATTTTACTCTCTTGGTGGTCATGCATTCTTTTTGTGATGCTATTCAGTTCTAGAAATCTGCCATTGGAGGTCCAGAATACACAGGGTACCCAAGGTTTTCTAGAGTTGGGAAAGGTCTGTTTTATCATTTTGGCTTACCAATAGCTTCCTATCCTAACTGAGATGTATTCTTAGTCCTGATGTTATAACATGTTTTTTAAATGTTTTAAATAATTTTGTAAAGTAGACTGATACTCTCTTTACTGGGGTCAAGATATCTTCACTTTTAATAAAACGGTTGACTACTACTTTTTTCACCCAGATATGCCCCAGGTAACTATATTATATAAACTAGTGTAAATAATAGGAACTACTACTATTTTACATAAAAAATATTGGTTTTATGGAATGTCCTCTCAGCAAAGAAGACAGAAACTTATGTTTCAAACACATGGGTCGTTTATTGTAGCAATGGTTTTGTTGCTATTTTACACTTAAAAAAATGGTTTTATGGAATGTCCTCTCAGCAGAGAAGACAGAAACTTATGTTTCAATCACATGGCTCATTTATTGTAGCAATGGTTTTGTTGCTATTTTACATAAAAAAATATTGGTTTTATGGAATGTCCTCTCAGCAGAGAAGACAGAAACTTACGTTCAATCACACGGGCCATTTATTGTAACAATGGTTTTGTTTCAGGGAATCATGAAAATGTTGTTACATTTTTACTGCAACAAAATAACAATATTTTCTCAGCATTCCTTTCACTTAAAATAACCAGAAGCTACAACATTATATTTAAAACACAATTACCCACCCTGTTTGTGTAATTTTATTGAAACACTACCAACATACTTGCAGGTGTAGTGGAATACAAAATATACTATAATTGTCTCACAGTCTCATAGAACACAGTGATAAATAATTTTTTTTTTTGGTGCGTTCCTGTTGCTGTGTTAAAGGGATAGTAATACTTCATTTTATCTTTATTTTATTTTGTAGGCATTAAAAAAACATGAAGAACGATATAAGTCATATCTCTCAAACCTTTATGGTTTGAGAGATATTCACAAGCAAAGTTTCCCCCTCCCACCCCTTTTACCTAGTGTAAGCCATCTCTTCTCAGATGTGGAACCTGGTTGTAAGACCAGACAGATTACAGAAGGGGACAATCTTCTTCCTCTGAGAACAATGAAAGCCTTGCCCCCTTTGACAAGTTTTTCAGGTTTTTCCCTTATCTTAATTGAAGATTGTCCCTCTCTGCAGTCTACCTGGGCACCTCCTTTCTGCTGTGGCTGAGCAGTGCTGTATCAATAAAAGGGGCGGGAGGGGGATACTTTGTCATTGAATTACTCTGGAACTACAACTCTGACAGAATTGAAATAACACTCTCCAAAGTCCAAATACTATGATGATTAATTAGAGCTGCTTTTATTATGAAACATTACTATCCCTTTAATATTCTACCTATGAAAAGGGCCTAATACCAGAAAATGTTAACTTGCTTTGGATATGTAAATGGATGATCCTATTATAAATAAGGACTAGGAAGGAAACAGGTCTGACTGTGTGGACCAATCACGTCTTATCTGTTGCACATTCTGTTCATGTGAAGATAAAAGGCCCCCTACATTAGTTCACTGCATGTTATACAAGGTGACTTACGCTGGAGTAAAGAAATACTAATGATCCATTGGAGAATACAGGGTAATGCCAGGGTTTATTTAATTAGCTCCAGATAATTCCCCTAATCTTTGCTTCTAGGTACGTCTGGAATTTATAATCAAGTTTAATCTGCAGATAACTAGTCAATCCGTTCAGTGCTTGAGGGACAGTCCCACATGTGTCAAACAGTATTTAACCCCATTGGCTTCTGGTTTCCAGAGGAACCAAACCATTGCGGTGTTATAATTAACTGGTAATATTTCTCCCTATCAATCTTTAGATCTTAGGATACAAATTAGTAAATGCAAAAACATTATTTTGTGATCATTCCTTTACTGGAGCAGTAACTATGACTACATAAGGTATCAGTCAGTAGGCAATATGACATCACTGATAGTGACCCAGCAATGTTTTGTTTTTCCCATTTAGTACTGTTATAAAATCAACAGTTAAATACAGTTGAATCCTTTGAGTGCCAGAGGGGTATCCAATATATCCTGGCACCCAATAGGTTAATCTATATATATAAAAGAAGACTTTGTGCCTGGCAAAACACACCCAGGGGCGGCAGTAAAAAGGATTACTGCTGCCATTGGGTGATTCTGTGGGAGTGTGATTTTTGGCCTGCCCCCACTATCCAGCCCGCCCACCACTATCTAAGGCTGAAAAAAAAAATGGCTGCCACACACTCCTACACCACAGACACATGCACATGCCCTCCCACACACACACTAGCAGACACATACACACACGCACGCTGAGGATGATGGGAACAATGTTCAAGCTACAGCTGGAAGGCCATGGTCCAATCTGTATTATGCAGCTTCTTCATTCCCTGTCTTTGAGCCTACACAGCTCTGCTAATTACTACAAGTGAGCTGATTTCTAAACAATCAGCAGGAGGATACTGGCTTGCTGAGAAAGTGGAAACAACGGCAGAGAGGTGATCAGGCAGTGCAGAGCAAGGCTTCAGCTGAGCTGGTAAATGGCAGAGACATGGATGTGACTGTATTTATATATTGCACAAAGAGAGAGAAAGAGAGCAGGTTGTTTGTCAGTCTGTCTGTAAGTAGAGGTGCCAGTTCCTGCAATCATCTCCATGCTGTACATAGCTCACTGTATAGCATGTATGACAAACTATTTATATATGGTCTGGCATTGTATAGTATACAGTCTGTGTATAAGGACTGGCACTATACAGTATAGGAGGGACAGTCCCTGTTTGACACCCAAATCCCTCTGCTCCTCTATTTAGGAGATCACACGGTGTGGTGTATATACAGTAGGCTGACCAGACCTCACCTTTAACCGGGGACACATAGGAAATAAGCATATTTCAGGAGTGCACCAAAATCAAAGCAGCCCTGCAGTATGCATTTTTCATATGTGTCACTGGTTAAAGGTGAGGTCTGGTCAGCCTAATGTACAAGTGTATCAGATTGCTCCACATCAGTAAAACCCACGGTAATGTGGGTATAAACTTCTGTATATATCTGTTAAATTAGTCTGTGTAAAAAAATACTTTCATCTTCTTCTAAATCATTCACTTACAGAAAGAGTAACTTAACCATTTCAGTGCCAGAGGAGATGCAATGCATTGCTTACCCCCTGGCACTCAAAGGGTTAAACATTCTCTACAAAGGTCTGGCACTGTATAGCAGTGGTTCTCAATCTGTGCCCTCAGTGGCTATTAACAGGCCAGGATTTTAGAATTTCCTTTTAAGAGCACAGGTGAGTTAATCAATATGACTGAGCCTCTGATCAACACACTTGTGTTCTAGCAGTGAAATTCCTAAGTCCTGGCCTGTTAGTGGCCACTGAGGGCATGGGCTGAGAACCTCTGCTGTATAGTATACAGTCTGCATGTGTCTGTGTATAAGGACTGGCACTATACAGTATAGGAGGGACAGTCCCTGTTTGACACCCAAATCCCTCTGCTCCTCTATTTAGGAGATCACATTGTGTGGTGTATATACCAGTGTATCAAATTGCTCCACATCAATAAAACCCACAGTAATGTGGGTATAAACTTCTGTATATATCTGTTACATTAGTCTGTGTAAAAAAAATACTTTCATCTTCTTCTAAATCATTCACTTACAGAAAGAGTAACTTAACCATTTCAATGCCAGAGGGGATGCAATGCATTGCTTACCCCCTGGCACTCAAAGGGTTAAAAATTCTCTAAAATACACCACCAGCCACGCCCCCAGTAACACCACCGAAAACACAAGTGTCCCTCTTTGGCCATATGAAATGTTGGGAGGTATGTTACTTACACTGCTCACACTGTATGTATTTATGTTCTGATTTGCAGCTGTGTGTCACTGTTTGTGTTGTCAGTGCATGTGTGTGTATATGTGTGTGTTGCATGTGTCTCTGTCTATCACTGTGTGTACCTTTCTGACACGTACACCCTACGCTATAATTCACTATCATAACATTTATTTAAAAAAAAAGAAACATTTCCTGCATAACATGACGGGCAACGCCGTCCCAAACTGCTAGTATCCTATATAAGCAATCCAAAAACACAATGCATTGTATCCTTTGTGTCCTTAAAGGGATAGTAATGTTTCATAATAAAAACAGTTCTAATTAATCATTATAGTATTTGGACTTTGGAGAGTGTTATTTCAATTCTGTCAGAGTTGTAGTTCAGGAGTAATTCAATGACAAAGTGTCCCCCTCCCACCCCTTTTACTGATGTAACACTGTTCAGCCAGATCAGAAGGGAGGTGCCCAGGTAGACTGCAGAGAGGGACAATCTTCAATTAAGATAAGGGAAAAACCTGGAAAGCTTGTCAAGGGGGGCAGGGCTGTCATTGTTTTCATAGGAATAAGAGTGTCCCCTTCTGTTATCTGTCCAGTCTATGGACTGCATTCCACATCTGAGAAGAGATTGCTTACGCTAGGTAAAAGGGGCGGGAGGGGGAAACTTTGCTTGTGAATATCTCATAAACCATAAAAGTTTGAGAGATAAGACTTATATCGTTCTTCATGTTTTTTTAATGCCTACAAAATAAAATAAAGTTAAAACGAAGTATTACTACCCCTTTAAGGGGTTAAGATTAACACGTGCAATGGGCAGAGTTTGTGTCCTGTGATCCTGCTACAAACTGTCATGCCCTCCTTCATGAACATGATTTAAAATTGTATCTCTTGAACAAAAAGGCACAGAGCCAAATTCATAGGGCCATCAGGATTTTCTGCCATGGTATGGGAAGGTTAGGTTATTTTTAGGAGGCGTTAATTCTCCTCTTTTTTAAATGCTCTGCTGTTAGAGGTAATGAAAAATCCCCATTTTCTGAAAAACATGTGGATGTGTCACATCCTTTAAGAGAAAACAGGTGACCAGGACAAGCTCCATAGGATCACAGTGACTCACAATTGAGAGAGAGAGAGTAGGAGAAAGGGAAACTGCATTCTTATGGATATTAATCAGTATCACACTCTTATCTTTCAAAACATTGATGTTAAATTAAAACAACGGAATTTCCTTAAGCAGCCAGCTGGCAGGAGCAACAGCTTCACTTCCTGTAATTAGGAGATGTTAGTCACTGATTTAACATATTGCACTGTTAGAAATATAATTCAGCAATGGATTCCAAGCTTGTACATTTGGTTCTTGTTTATTTACCACTTCTTGGGTAAGATTTTTTCTTGAGTTTACATTGCCACAGGCCCTAGACAATATCCTATATTACCATAGTGGATAATCTGTCTCTGCTTCTGAGCAAATGGCTATGGTAAAAGGATTAGGTTACATATGCAGATGCATTGCAATCTTTACTATAAAAGTAAGTGATTGATTAGATGGGAGATGAGAACACAGGGGGAGAGACTAGACTTGTGCACGGCAAAAATTTTTGGTAAAATACGATTTCGGACAATTTTTTTTTTTCAAATTTGGAGGATCCGAATTTCAGACCGGACCTGTTCGACTCTGATGAAATTCAGCAATAGTCAGAATTATTCAGCCGAATTTAAATAAAAACTTTAAAATATTCATTAAAAAAATTTAAATTAAACAAATAAAAATAAAAAAAATACATTAAAACTAAATTAATAATAATATTAAATCCCTAATGAGACAGGAAGGGGTATTTTATAAACCCCTACACAATTATTAACCCTTAATAGGGCAAATATGGTTACCTGAGTTCTGTCCCAAATCCCTATGCACATTTAAATAATTGGAGGCTTTTAGTTTTACTCCATTTTCCATTTGAATGTAAGCTCACCTGCCGCGCCAAGGCAAGCCTCATAGGTGAGTCCATCAGGACAAATAAATTATTTTGAATGACTTTTCTTAAGCTGCACCCATTATGTAACACATTATTACTGCCAAAACTGTTAAAAAAATTGTTTTTTTTTATTTGTAATTTTTTTTATTTTTTTAACAATAAATGAGAATTTATATATGTATATGTCACATCAAATTAAAGCCCTTTCTGCCTTTTAGGAAATGGTATATAATATGTGTTTGTGCAATAAATGAGAAAGATAGGAATTATGGTTGAACACACACATAGCAAAAATGCCAGAATTGCTTGTGTCCTTACGTGGTTAATATCTGCACTTTGCATTAATTGTAAAGCACCAGTTTTACCACATCTATTTTTAGCAGAATGTAGCAACATTGTAATAGTTTCAGACGGGAAAGCGCCATGCCATCTATTTTTAGTAGCATGTAGCAACTTTGTAATAGTTTCAGGCAGGAAAGTGCCGTCCGAATTACTAGGTCCGTTTCGGATTCTGATTTTTTTTTTTGTGGGTGGACCTTGGCTTTCGGAAGGTCTGAATGATGCCAAATATGCCTTATTCGTCTGAATTCCGAAATTGGCCGAACCGAATTGCACAAGTCTAGGAGAGACATCAACATTTGAATGGCAAATATGCTAGAAAATATTATTGCATTTTTCTATTCACGCTATAGGAGCGGCATTCGGCTTTGTTACATAAAGTCTTAATAGTGGTGGAATACACTGGTAAGATAGTTCAGTTGGTTAATGCATCAGCTATAGCATCCATTCACGCCTCAGGGTTGCAGGTTCCAGCCTCAGCAAGATCAGCTCAGCTTTTCACCCTTCTGAGATACATAGATAAATTGAGTAGTCTGGACATACTTGAAAATGGGAGACAATCTCATTGTATACTTTCTTGTAAAATGCTAAAAAAAAAAAAAACATGTGCATCAGTATGCACTAAACCATTGTTTCTCAACTCCTGTCCTCAGGACCCACTAACAGGCCAGGACTTAGGGATTTCTCTGCTAGAGCACAGGTGTGGTGATCAGAGGCTCATTCACATTGATTAACTCACCTGTGCTCTAACAAGGAAATCATCAAATCCTGGCCTGTTAGTGGGCCCTGAGGACAGGAGCTGAGAACCACTGCACTAAAACATTCATATAGGAGAAGATGCATGCCTTTTAAGCTAAAATATAAAACAGAGAATGAGATACTCTGATGGATTTGAATATCCCTCCAGCTTCTCAATTCCCCTCAGTCTCCCTCTCTCCCTCTTCATCCTCCACCTCTCTTTTGCCTCTGTCTGACCTCCAGCCTCTGTCTTTCTCCCTAACCTCTCTCCTTACTGTCCCCAAGCAATTTTGCTAGATCAGTGCTGCATTTACATGCCTTCATTCTTAGATGTGAAACACGAAGCTTGCTCTTTGCCATTGCTTGTTCTTAGTGCTGCAAGCTTGTTTCCGTATACATGTGCTGTTAGCTGGCTATGTGAGATCAGCCTTAAAGGGATAGTAATGTTTCATAATAAAAGCAGCTCTAATTAATCATCATAGTATTTGGACTTTGGAGAGTGTTATTTCAGTTCTGTCAGAGTAATAGTTCAAGAGTAATTCAATGACAAAGTGTCCCCCTCCTGCCCCTTTTACTGATGTAACACTGCTCAACCAGATCAGAAGGGAGGTGCCCAGGTAGATTGCAGAGAGGGACAATCTTCAATTAAGATAAGGGAAAAACCTGAAAAGCTTGTCAAGGGGGGCAGGGCTTTCATTGTTTTCACTGTAAGAAGATTGTCCCCTGCTGTTATCTGTCTGGTCTTACAACTAGATTCCACATCTGAGAAGATATGGCTTACACTAGGTAAAAGGGGCAGGAGGGGGAAACTTTGCTTGTGAATATCTCTTAAACCATAAAGGTTTGAGAGATAAGACTTATTTCATTCTTCATGTTTTTTTAATGCCTACAAAATAAAATAAAGTTAAAACAAAGTATTACTATCCCTTTAATTTATTTCAGGCAGTGGACTGAATGGTTTAAACACACTAACTCACTCTGGTTTTTATGACTTGGAGACAACTGCAGCAACTGGTCACTGTCTTTGTATTGTAAATGTGGTTTTATGTTCCGATTTGCTATGTGGCCTTGAGGGGAATGAGTGTACATTTTGTGTGATAGTGGAATATGACTTTCTAACAATACCACCAGAGACCTGGAATCAGTGTCTCAGCTATTCTACTTGTTCACAGTTCTCCAAGATATTGTTGTTTAATAAAGTTATTTAACAAAAGGCTATAGCCATTGCTCTGCGTTGTTAGTTGTATGTTTAACTGAACAAATGATGTATTACCACAGTCTCTACTCTGGGACCACACATGTCTTCCATATTGTGTTATAAATCTAGCTTATCCATGCTGAAGAAGATTGTTGGTCACTTAATTGCATCAAATCATGGTAAAATGTGTTCCTGCCCAAATACTCCTGTCCATACAGTGAGTTCAGCTGTGTCATTCCCTTGTACAATAAGTAAATATCTTGGCTTGTCCTATGAAAAGGGTCTGGAATCCCTAAGTCCCACAATGTAGGTGGTCCAGCTGTTCTAATTCCTTCCCTGGAAGCGGACCCAGCTTCCCCAAATAGTGGTGGCATGTAGTCATACTCAGCTGCTTGAGGTCCTGACATTAAAGCGATCTTTGAAACATGCAAAAATAGAAAAAAAGGGAGGCACAAAGGTCTGCTAGGCCTTCAACAGGTTCTGCTACTATATATTTATGTATAATAAACAAATGTGAGCCTGCTGCAGGAAACACTGGGGTAATGTACGAATGCACCAATGCAACTCATTTCCTGTGTTGGGATGTTGGCATCCTTCTCATGCCTGCACTTTGATGTAAGCAATAGAGCCTATGACTGCTTTACTATATACTGACACATACTCTCCACCATCATTAAGTCTTTAGTGCGAGCCAGCTCTGAATACCTTTCCCATAGCATATGCTGAAAAATGGTGTAAAGTTATGCTAATTTCCTCTGTTCCTTGTTAATACATCATGTAAAGAAGATGGTGAGGCAAGGTATCACCCAAATACATCCATACTGCCCTTCCTCTGGAGCAAGCAGCTTTAACCCTTTAAGGACCAGAGAGGTATGAAACACATTGAAGAGCAGAGAAAAGGTAGATAGTGGTCCTACAATGTGGCCCAAAGTTCTGTCCAACAAGCAATGCCAAAGTGTCACAGACACTACCCATCTATCTGTGGTCCTGGGAGGGGAGATGGTTCTCACCTATGTGGAGAGTGAGAGTGCTATACAAGCAATTTATTGCCATGCACATGAACCAAGCTTCTTTAGACTCCTGATGGGGAGTGATCTTTGCCAAGCTACCCAATACACAGTTTCCCTAGGACTTGTCAGTTATCCACCGAGGGATCCATACCTGTCAACAGTCCTTGATTAGCTCCTTGAATTTAGTTTTAACCCTTTAAGGACATAAGGGCACACAACTCATTGTAAATAACACAAAGTTTTGAATAGCAAACTGGTCCTTAAAGTGTTAACATTTAATTTCTGCTACATATTTAATGTGATTGTCATTAAAAAAAGTATATGCCTGTCCCCAGTTAACACATATTTGCCCCTATCTTGATTATCTCCATAGTGTTCTCATAATAGAAACAGCTAAACAAAGTCAGTGTTACATACCTCCCAACATTTCAAATGGCCAAAGAGGGACACTTCTGTTTTAGGCAATGTTGCTGAGGGCGGAGCTGATGGGTGGGGCATTATTGAGAATATTTAGGATACTTTTCTAAACAACAGTGCTGTATTCAGGAAACTAAACGGGTGGAATTCTGGGGCAAGACATCTGTACCATAAGGAACAAGTAACATTTTACAAAATTCCCATTGATATGAAATGAGCATTTACCCCTTGAAGGTTAGAGAGGTATACAACACATTGCATTTTCATTTGCCCCTCTATGAAGAAGTTTTTTTTTTCATAATCATCTTGGATTGGTTTCCAATTAGTGCAAAAAGAATGATGGAAAGGGAGACATAAGTAACACTCAGTATTAGTATGCTTCTGGGGCATCATAACTACAGAGGATGTAGACATAGCTGGGAACTCTACGGTTTTGCCCTGGAGACTCTGGTTTTGACACTGAATTACCGGGTCTCCGGGGCAGAGTCAGATTCTCCGGATGTAGGGAGTTTCTGATGAAACTCTGCCCACTCTACCCTGATCCTCCCAGTCCCCGCCGACTTCTCCTTCTTCCCCAGTCTCTTCAAGCTATTTTTTTTGTTTTAGAAGTCCTGACCCCCACTTGTGATTAAGCCCTGCCCTTTTATGGCACATATCGCGTCATTTCTCTCCCCTCATTGGCACCAGAGGGCTCTCCTCCGGGCAACCCCAATGAAGACGTTCCCAGGTATGGATGTAGAGGGTGCAGTTGTACAAAACCTGCCATAGAGGGGAGCCTATTAGCTTTGTACTATCCTGCAGCCTTTATTTTGATTGGTGGCCACTGCCAGCCAGCTAGACAAAAATAACACCACTGAACCCATTCCCTTTTCTCTATTAATCCATTGAGCACAAGAGAGGCATCCAATGCATTGCAAAAAAAAATTCATTGGATGCCCTCTTTCAACAAAAAGGTTAACTAACACTATGTGGATCATGAATCATGGTGTGGTGGCTCCCTGGAGCTGCAAGCTGCTTTTCCTCTCAGTCTTTTTCAGAAATGAGAAGACCTTCTGATCCCCTGGTGGTGAATTGCACCTTGGGTCTATGTCGGCACATATTTCAAGCTTACTCCAGAGCTTTAAACAAGGCCTGTGTTGACGCAAGTGAGAGATTAGCAGCCCAGTAATTCTGTGTTGATTGTCCTTATCTTGCAGGACACATAGGCCCATATTTATAAAAGCAAACTGGAGTTATTCTAGAGTAAATCCGAGGGGACAAATAAACATTTCTGTTAAAGTACATGTGGCTTTTTATCCCTTGAATACTAGAGGAGTTAAATTAGTGTATTCAAGTGGATGGGAATTTAGAAATGTTTGTGTCTCCTGTTGTGCATTTGGTTTACTCCAGAATAACTCCAGTGTGAGTTTATAAATATGGGACATAGGGCCTTATGCAGAAAGCAAAAGATAAGCAATTCTGGAGCATTCCAACTACATAATGGGGAGACATAAAATATATATAATTTACTTAAAGAGATAGTAATGTTTCACAATAAATGCAGTTCCAATTAATCTTCATAGTATTTGGGCCGTGGAGAGTGTTATTGCAATACTGTCAGAGTTGTAGTTCAAGATAATTGAATGATAAAGTATCCCTCTTCCGTCCCTTTTACTGATGTAACAATGCTCACCTCAGAACAGAAAGGTTGTGTCCAGATGGATTGCAGAGAGGGACAACCTTCAGTGAGCATAAGGGAAAAACCTGTCAAGGGGGGCAGGGCTTTCATTGTTCTCACAGTAAGAAGATTGTCCCTTGCTGTTATCTGTCTGGTTCCAGGACCAGATTCCACATCTGAGGGGAGGCGGCTTACACTAGGTAAAAGGGGCAGGAGGGCGATACTTTATCATTCAATTACTCTTGAACTACAACTCTGACATTATTGAAAAAACAGTTTCTATGGCTCAAATACTATAAAGATTAATCGGAGCTGCTTTTTTGTGAAACATTACTATCCTTTTAAATTGCACTTTTAACCCTTTGTATGCACAATAGGTCTCCGACACCTTGTAGGTTATGCACTAAGAGGTGATAAAGCAGAGATAACTTCTCTAGTGGTATAATTTCTCCAGTTCCTATGTTAGTGTATGGAGTCAATGCAAGAAGATCTCTCGAGTTGGGGAAATCTTAGTGCATAAGCTCCATAGTATTATATAGGATTTGGAGATGCTGATATCATTGGATCACTGGAGAAGTCATTTTCACTTTATCACTTCTTTATTACACTTTAGTGCATCTCCCCCCATTATGGAGTAATGCACTGATAAATCTTTAGCATTCAAAGGGTTAAAAAAACTCAATTTAAGTCAATGGGGTTTTGTAACTATTTTGTATGTCCACTGTAGTTCCAGAATTGCTCATTTATTTATTTATTTATTTATGCATTAGGCCTCTAATGCTGGTGAGCAATAAAACCTGTGTAAAAAAAAAGTCTTTTACCCCTTTAATGCTTGTGAGGCAAACTGTTTCAGCTATCAGTATAAGGCAGCAATAGTGTTTAGTTAATTTGACCAAGCCCCCCCCTTTAATGCAGGATGCTTACGAAAAACACACACTGCAGGGTTGTACTGGTTTCTGTGTAGGCCTTCAGATTTACATTTTCAGAAGCATCCTGCATTATAGGAGATGTCTAGTCACCTTAGTTTATTGCTTATTCTCCCTTGGTAGCCGTAGACTGTGCACTATAAAGGCTAATGCTCTCCTGGAAGGGGAATACTCTATCTCACATCTGGCTCCTAATTAGCCAGCCTGCCTTCTTCATCACAAAGTGTCGAGGACCAGCTCTGATTGGTGCATCTCCTCATCTCCTTCTCCGCTTTTCAATCCCCTGTGTCCATGTCATTTATCCTCCTCCATGCAAACACCCTCCCTGTAAATCTTGTTTACCCCATTGAATGGGTTGAGAGATATAAATAGCAGATGATGTAATGTCTTTCCCAGGAGATGCTCTCTTTCAATGGAACGTGTTGTATTGCTTTTAGTGGTTTGAATGGATGTGTGTACACAGCAGTAAAACAGAATGCAGGCATACACATACATATGTACACATATTTATATTGTTTTCTTTCAAACTGACAATGCTTTTTACATAAATAAATATATAACCTTATGTATGGAAGTGCACTCAGGGAAATTGATTGCATGCAAGTACATCACCTCCCTAAGCCTGCTTAACCCTTTGAATGTCAGAGGTGTTCTCAACAATGTGTTGTATAAAAAGTGTTAATAACAGTCCCCATGTAAAGTGAAAAGTGGGCTATGACATCACTGTACTTGGGAACTCTCTGGATTTGCCCCGGAGACTCCGGTTTTGGCACTGCTTTACCGGGTCTCCGGGGCAGAGGCTGAGTCCTCCGGATGTGAAGTTTCTATTGAAACTCTACCCACTTCCACTTTTTCCCCCGGTGTAGCTCCTACCCCCTCAGCCTTCTTTTAAGCCCTCCCCCGGCACTCACGTTAAGACCCGCCCCTTCATTCTTCACACCACAAATGGCAGCAGAGGGCTCCCCTCCGGGAAGACAACAATAAAAAGTTCAGAGGTATGGACATCACATGCTCTTGTTACCCACTCCACCTATGACAGACAGACCACAGAATGTCCAATAGATCTGTTAGCATATGCCTGGCAAATAAATAGGATGTAAAAGACAAATTTCAATGCTCTTTTCATAGATCAAGAACGTATATGGATTTAGTGGTGCCCGATGCATTGCAAAGCAAGAATTAGAGTAGTTTTTGGATGAAACCAGCTGTACCGCAGGGAGACAAATAAAAAGTTCCTAAACTGTCATTCATTTAAATATGGCTTTTAAGGCTTTTAACCCCTTATATGCTACAGAGGTCTCTGAGACATGAGAATCAGTTCATTGGAGTTCTGTATAGTATTCAAGGGGGAGATTCACGATCTGGAGAACTGATAAACTGGGGAAGTCATCACCTCTTTATCAAGTCTCAGTGAAGCTCCCCAAAAGGGTCCAGAATTAATTTAGATTTTTTTTCCCCTATCATGCACCTGGATTGCGCTAGTATTACTCCACTTCTATCTAGTACATCTACCTCAGAGAGTTTTGAGGCATTACATTTATAGTGTAGATATTATTTGTTTCTTGTCACATTATCTGTATTTGTAAGTATCAGAACATCAATGAATAAAAAGCAGGGGTTCTAAAAATGGAACTTTAGGGATAGTAATACTTCCTTTTATCTTTATTTTATTTTGTAGGCATTAAAAAAACATGAAGAACGATATAAGTCTTATGTCTCAAACCTTTATGGTTTGAGAGATATTCACAAGCAAAGTTGCCCCTTTTACCTAGTGTAAGCCATCTCTTCTCAGATGTGGAATCTGGTTGTAAGACCAGACAGTTAACAGCAGGGGACAATCTTCTTCCTGTGAGAACAATGAAAGTCCTGCGCCCCTTCACAAGTTTTTCAGGTTTTTCCCTTATCTTAACTGAAGATTGTCCCTCTCTGCAGTCTACCTGGGCACCTCCCTTCTGATCTGGCTGAGCAGTGTTACATCAGTAAAAGGGGAGGGAGGGGGATACTTTGTCATTGAATTACTCTTGAACTACAACTCTGACAGAATTGAAATAACACTCTCCAAAGTCCAAATACTATGATGATTAATTAGAGCTGCTTTTATTATGAAACATTACTATCCCTTTAAGTGCCACATGTTTGTGAAGTAAGTGTCAAATGTGACCCAGTATCTTATTAGAATACTGATGCAAGGCAAGTACAACACAGTTTCAAACATAAAATGGCCACCAAAACTAGACACACATGGCCATATTGTGAAAGTTAGAGTGGAACAGTTCCCAGGGCAGACCAGTGGCACTATGGAGGGACAAATATCAATTTCCCAAATTACTGTTGATCTAAATAAGCCCTTTAACACCTTGAATGCTGGAGAGGTCTCATCCTTTCTAACATTCAAGGGGTTAAAATCTCACCTTAAATTGTCATTTCAATTTGTTCCCTATGGTGCAGTTTGTTTGATCCATTATTGTTCTTCATTAACTTCCGGAATATGGCCCAAAATTAAGTATTGTGCTTCACTGAGAGGGTAGTAGATATATGGAAAAGCCTACAGCAGAAATGGTAGAGGTTAATACAGTGACACAATTTAAACATGCATGAGATAGGCATAAGGCTGTCCTGAACATAAGACAAGACCAAGGACCAAATAAGGTTTGAGATGTTTACATTCGGAAAATGGGACGAATGGTTCTTATCTGCCGTCAAATTATGTTTCTATGAGAAGGGACAATTTGTGCTTTTTTGCATACTTTTTTATACAGGTAAGATCATTATTTCTATAACACTGTTTTACCAAAAGTGCAATTTTTATAGAATAAAGTATATGCCACCTCCTATGATACTAGAGAGGCCAAGAATCAGTTGGTGGGGATCTCAACAAAATCCATTGAGAGGCCATAGCAATACCAAGGGTGGCAAATGTATGGGTTTTATTATTCTAGATTTTGCAGGTCTACAGAGTCATAGTGACACCAGCATACCTTACAACTTTTCAAATGGCCAAAGATGGACACTTTTGCTATAGGTGATGTGCTGGTGGTGTGGCTAGTGGACGGGGCATTAATAATTTTTAGGTTATTTCGTGACCTGTTGACACCACTTTGTGTAACAAATGATTTAGAGCAAGACTAAAGTATTTTATTACACAGACTAATTTATAAACACATGTACTTAAGTTACAAGCATTAATATGAGTTTATTGCTGGGAGCAATATGATGCATTTATATACACACCACACAGTCTGAGCTCCTAAAAAGAAGGACACCAGGGTGGGAAGAAGGATCTGGCTCTCAAAGAGGACTGCCCCCCCTATAAAAAAGAGACACTTGAGAGGCAGGCACCAATCATCAGTGAATCACCCACAAATGAAGCTAATACTGATTTCTCTGTTACTACCAAGCTAACGCCCCCTTTATTTGATGAGGAAAATTTTACACTTCCCAGGCAGAGTGGCACCTTTTATTGGCTTTAAAGTATTGGTCCTAGCTCCATCTTCCCCATTCTCTGGTTAGTGTATCATTTTGACAATACAACCAATCCTAGGAATGGGGTTGCTTGTTTAGACACATAACAAACTGGGTGTTAAAATGTGGTGCCTCTTTCTATGATAGATTCAATGTGTTCTTTGTGGTAGAGGACAGACAGTCCAATATAGGCAAGCAGGAAAATCATGAATCCACTAAATGCAGGTTATAAATTTTTTATATTTGGATCCTTAACTCCTTAACCCTTTGAGTGCCAGAGGGTTATGGAATTCATTGTGCAATGCATTCCGTACCCCTTAAGGACCCAGAGGGTTGTGGAACTCATTGGGGGTTATGCTCTAAGGTGCGATAAAGAGGTGATAAAGCTGAGACGACTTCTCCAGTGATATCACATCTCCACTTCCTATGTTTCTCTATAGAGCCTATGCACTAAGATCTTTCCCACTTGAGAATTTAGTGCATAGACTCCATAGAATAACAAAGAATTGGAAGTGATTTCACTGGATAAGTCATCTCTTCTTTGTCACACCTTTGTGCATCCCCTCCTTGCTTCTTAATGTACTGTGTACCCTTCTGGTTTTGAGAGAGTGAAGCTCTATTATAGGGCTTTAAAATGATTTGAATTACCTCCAGCATAACATTAGAGGGCCAGGTTCATACAGAAACAGCAGTAACACTAAAAGAGCACCAGAGTTATGCTGAATTGATTGTAGTGGTTTAGTTGTTGAAGGAATCTGCCTCCTACTTGTAGAATATTTCCAGCATTGTGGTCAATAGTGGTGGCAAGAGTTATCTTCTATTACTAGTAAGTAATTGCACAATTATATGCCCTCCTTTCTCTACATTCATCATTTGATTTTACATACATTTGTAAGTGTGTTGCATATATATATATATATATATATATATATATATATATATATATATATATCCAAGTTGCAAATGATAGACTGCACTCTTAGTGTCTTGTTTGAAAAAGGTCAGACGGTGTTTAATGAAGTCGACGAAACACCATCTGACTTTTTCAAACAAGATAGTGGTGTCTATCATTTGCAACTGTGGATGTATCACTTTCAGAGGACTACTAACAGTGAGTGCCAACGATCCAAATTTAACATATATATAGTATATCTATATTGCTTTGCATTGTATTTATTTTGTTATTTATTTTAAAGAAGCCAATACTTTACATGTACTTTTCTTTGCTGCAGATATTCCTACAAACCAATATATGCATAGGCTTCCTTTGCTAAAATTAAACATATCATACGGTAAATACAAACATATCAGATTGTGTATTTCGTGCTGAACCACCTTCATACCTCCCAAGTGTCCCCCTTAAGGAGGGACAGTCCCTCTTCGAGACCTAAATCCCTCTTTCACACCCTGGTGTCCCTCTTTTCAGGAGAGCAGACTGAATGTTGTGTATATAAGTGTATCATATTGCTCCACAACAAAAAAACTCACATTAATGTTTGTATAGACTTCAGTATATGTGTTTAAAAATTAGTCTGTGTAAATGAAATACTTTGGTCTTACTCTAAATAATTTTTTCAGTTACACAAAGAGGTGTTGCTAGGTCAGGAAATAACCTAAACATTCTCAGAAATTCCCCACCCACCAATTACGCCCTCCAGCAACACCCCCTAAAACATAAGTGTCCCTCTTTGGCCATTTGAAATATTGGAAGGTATGCATCTTTTCCCAAATATCTGTCTGTGATTGCTCTTTGTGAATAAAGATTATCATGTTGAATAGCAATTAAAAAGTTTGGCTCTGCCCCTTCCCCAGTAGAAGCACATCAGCCCCCCCCCCCCCAGTTTGGGAATCACTATATTAGATCACATTGTTACAAACTATGTGGGTCTGTTTTTCCATTGTAGTGAATGGGAATCCTGTATTATATTTACCCTTTATGATAGTGTGTTTTTTTAATCTATTAGTTCCCTGTCAGTGCCCTATAAATAAGCTGGTACATATGTTGGGGGTGGGACTGGCTCTTGTTGTTCTTATACTGACCTTTCCGTGGCCGGAGGTACAGTCACAGATGTGCCTGTCACAGCTATTTCCTAACCCTTTGTTTGTAGGAACCCCCCTCTCCTTTGTCTGTTCCCAGCACTAATTTCATGGTGTTGCCTCCCATTGTCTATATTGTTTGTACAGCAAAGGTCTCCACAGCAAAGCAAATATGACCAAGTGTACAAGATGGAAGACCAATGACAGTCGCATATAAAAAGCATAACAGTGACTTGTGTACTAGGGCAAATGTGCGTAATAAAGGCTCTTAACCATCTGAGTGCCAGAAAGGTGGGCAATATGTTGCCACCCTGCTAAATTTAAAAGGTTCATTTACATTTCTGTATATAAAAAGAATACCCTTTGAGTGCCAGAGGGTTATCCAACGCATTGCTAAGCAATGTATTGGATAACCTCTGTCGCTCAAAGGGTTAAGTCACCTCAGAGTTCAATGATTTGACTAAATATGATTGACTTGTGCACTGCACTTGAAGCATCTGTATCATGCTGTAAAGGGGATACTTTATAGTTATCTTCCATTGATTTAAATGGGGGCTTTTAACCCCTTGAAAGGTATAGAGGTCGCTAACACATTGCAAAGCATTTAAACCAGTGGGAATGTTTATTTGTCTCTTATGGTGTGGATGATTTGCACTCAGAGGTACCGCTTTAATTTTGCTTTAAGAGGTCTTATTCATCAAGCTAAAGCAAATCAACTGTTCCATAGGGGCATAGCTGGGAACTCTCCGGATTTGCCCCGGAGACTCTGGTTTTGGCAGCTAATTACCGGGTGACTCTGGGGCAGAGGCCTATTATCTAGTTGTGGGGAGTTTCTAAAGAAACTCTGCACACATTTGCTCCTTCGAGTGTCTTCCTCCCACTCCACGGCCTCTTCTCCTCCTTTCCTAGCTTATTCATTATATATTTTTTTCATTTTGTAAGCTCCGCCCACCACACACAATTAAGCCCCACCCTTTTGGAAGCAAATCACATAATTTTTCTCCCCCAGCAGCACCACATGACTCCCCTCCCCACAATAAAAAGTTCCCAGGTATGAACAGGAGTCAAAGGAAAACTCTACTGATTTACATGGGACTTTAACCCCTTGAATCTTAGAGTGTCAGAAGGTAGTTGAATACAATGAATGAATTACAAAGTTCACTAGCCATAAGAATATGTAAATGTAGCTGTCTAGCACTGAAAGTTAGTTCATGTGTATCTTTGGAAATTAGTGCATTAGCGAGAGTGTGTGTCTGTGCATGAAGGTGATTGTGTTCATGTACATGTCTTTGAAGAGAGAGTGCAAACACCATCCAAAGGCCTCCCTACACAGGGCTCATCCCAATCAGTGAGGGGAAGGGAACCAAGAGAAGGAAGGGAATGTGAAGTGGGGACATGGAATGGAGCTGAAAGGGAGATGTGAGCGGGTAATGAAAGTAAGGTTTGTCACTGGCAAGTTAAATAGAGGTCTATTAGGTGCACTTATGAGCAGATTGATGGGCACACAGATGCTGGTTCTGCTGCTAGGTAGAAGAACAGAAGGAACTGCATTCACAAGACCTGAAATTAATACTGAATTTATAAAACGGCAATGACCATATTTTACTAAGTCTGCTGTCATGTGAGCAGACTTAGTAAAAAGCTGGAGGCTGAGCTGTGCAGCCTCAAATGTATTCCTGCCAGCCAAGCCATCTTGGCTGTCAGTAGCTGGAACACAACCAGGAAGTCTGTGGCTCATAGCCACAAACTGTGGTTTCTGCAATCAACCTCTAGAGACCCTTAATGTCAGATCTGAAAGCTCATCACTAGGGACTAGGGTATATCTTCAATGAGAATGAGGAGCGAGCCTTCAGATTATACAATTCAGTCTCTCTCGAGGGATCAGTGAGAGAGCCATTTCTTGTTAACCAGCTGGTCTGCTGGGACAACGCAACCCCTCCGCTCTCAGGGCTACAGCCTTTCTGATAGGGCCTTATCCACATGATAGTTGGCTTTTAACTAATTGTCAACCTTTTGGTCCCTTAATTCAGACAATGAGGGAAGATTTGAGTTAGAGAAGAATGAACACTCCCCACTTACCTTACTATTGTCAAAAATTTATAATGGCACCTATGAATTTTGCACTTATGCCTTTGTTAAATAGATGACATCTTCAGAAACACCTGGATGACATGTCTGGGGAGGCAGACATGACAGTTTCTGGCATTTTTTTCCAAACAGAATGAATTAGAGTTGAACAGAGCTCCTCTGGTCCTTACTTGCACTGTGCACATAGAGATCCTGACATCCTGTAGCAACTGTTATGTCTGCTTCCATATACATGGCTACTTGGAACCTTTAACGTATAACAGCTAGCAATATCACCACTTGAAAACACACAACACAAGCAGGATGTCTCTTCTGGCTTTCTGGTACAAACGGCATGTTATATTCTATTACAGTGCCCCAGCTGGACAACTGTGTTGAGTCCCCCCATGACACATTATTTTAAATGAAATGTGGCCCTTGGTCCTCTTGTTGAAAATGATATTATTTAGAGCATATTCAAGAAACAGGAAAGTGGGCAGCACCTCCTTACAAGAGGTGTTCCCTATTGTAACTAATTATTGAAACTATCTCCTATAACTATCTGTGCATTTTTACATTTTCCAATAATGGAGCAAATTGTTCTTTGAGCTGTATACTGTGTTAGTATAGTTTTATGCTCCTGCACCCACTATGTTATATCAGTCCCTGCTTATGGGGATTTTCCCTGGAGAGTCCAATTTTTGCTGTTGATTCCTGGGTCTCCAGATAAGAGGATGATTCTCCAGATGTGGGGTGTTTCTAATGAAACTCTGCCACTTCTGTTCCTTCTATTTCCCCCACTCCCCACCCACTTCTCCTCCTTCCCCACCCTGTGCCTCCTACTTTTTCCACATGTCTGTTAAGCCCCACCCCACTCATGATTAAGCCCCACCCCTTTTTTAAGTGAATCACGTCATTTATTTTGGTATTGGTGAAGTTTATATATCTACCTATCGATCTATATATATATATATATATATATATATATATGTGTATATATATATATATATATATATATATATATATATATATATATATATAGATATACAAAACAGAATTAAGCCGGCACTCACAGGAAACTTGTAGAAGTTTTAAATCAAGTGGATTTATTAAGAAATCGACGTTTCGGCCAACACAGTTGCCTTTCTCAAGATAACACCACAGTCGTGAAAGGCTACCTAAATACCTGTGCAAACAAACCAATTAAAAAATGGCACCATTTTTTAATTGGTTTGTTTGCACAGGTATTTAGGTAGCCTTTCACGACTGTGGCGTTATCTTGAGAAAGGCCACTGTATTGGCCGAAACGTCGATTTCTTAATAAATCCACTTGATTTAAAACTTCTACAAGTTTCCTGTGAGTGCCGGCTTAATTCTGTTTTGGATATCTTTATTCTTCTGGACGAGCACCCGGGCAAAGTTGGATTCTTAACAGTGAGTGCATCTCCACACGATTGTATATATATAGATATAGATATATATTCTGGAAGTGTTTGTGCAGTGTAGACTAGGGCTAGAAATGGACGTTACCCTTCATTTGAAGTGTCAGGATGGCTAGTTTGCAAAATGGCATGACATGTCTACCTTTTCTTCAGGACTGTAGTTTTTACAGCCATTTAAGTACTAGCAAATCATGTTTAAAAAAAAATTGTAAATCATTTTCTGAAATGTGTGCACTGTGGTAGGTGCGTTTAATGAACTTGGCACTCCCTAGGATATGGAAATATAAACAAATGGAGAGCAACAGTTTTTCCAAGAGGCCTTTAGTTATATAGCAATATTAAAGTTAATTCTACACAAAGATTTTCTTATGTGGGTGGTCACTGTATGTGTTTTATGTTCTGCTTTTTCTTCTATATCTTCTATAATTGAAGATAATTTAAGTTTCAGTTTTTTATGTGTCCCATTTTTAGACTCATTGGATTACGTGCTGTTAAAAAATATATACTTTAACCTGGAAATGTTTATTTGGAAAAGTTATTTTACCGGTCTAATATTAAAAGTGCCTTTTTTTCCTCTCTGGAAAAAATAACATATAGACACTCATTATAATTATGGGCTCGTAAAAGCCAAATACTTTTTTAAACTAGCACATAGTTAGTACCATGCTGCTCAAAAGGTACACAACAATACTATAATGCCAGTTTTCATACAATTATTTATTGTATTAGAGAAAATGAAGACAAAATTGCTAAAAATTGTCATATTTTCATTTTTTTCTTCATTTTTATGACATCATATCTTGGTTACATCATACCTGGGAACTTTATCCTCTTGAGCCCCCAGAGAGAGCTCATGTACTATGACCAGGGGTTTAAAAATGAGGCAATTCATGTCATAAAGGGGTGGGGTATGTCACCATTTTTACATAAAGTGGGCAGGAAGTAGGTAGTAGTGGGCAGAACAAGGTGGAAAGGGGTAGGAAGGAGAAGATGTTGTCAGAGTTTCACAGGAAACTCACTACCGCCAGAGAAACAGCCTCTGTCTAATTAACACTAAACTATGACTATAAATTAATGGGCAGACCCAGCGAGTTCCCATGTATATACATCATATATCATTTGCTCAAGAAAGGTACCAATAAAACGACCAACTTGTGATAAATATATATATATTTTGCACAGATTTGTAGAAAGCTGTTCAAAGGAAACCCTGTGAAACAATTAGAGAACACAATTCTAAAAATATTTTGATGATGCAACATCCATTTACCCAGAACACTGAAAAGGTTATGTGACCAAATTCTCAGGTTTCTGGAAAGGAAGTGGATTTATGAGAATGAATTAGGCATGTTCTTACTTTGACCAGTATTGATGATGACTCTCTGTTTTTAGTATTGCCCAATGATGGACTTTGGCTGCAATCAATATGTGGGTGGAGTAATAGATGTGAAAATACATTAGGGAGAAATTCCTTTAGGAGTCGACAGAAAAAATGTTTAGAATCCAGACAATTATATATACAAGCTCACTGCTTGCTACCGCTTGTCTCCTTCATTCGGCTTGACCTTTAATTGACTCAAGGATGTTTACTTTTTTCACATTTTAGCTCTTCAGTACCCTCAATGCTTTAAAATAAACATTTCTATTTAACCCTTTAAGTATTAATGAGATGTGCAAAGTGTTGTACACCCTGTTTTGCTCACAGGGTTAACATTCTTCTTTATATTGTGCACCCCTAGAAAGAGGGCATTATGCACCAAAAAAAGTGGAGCCATTTTATACTGTAGGGGAGAAATTAAAAATAAATAATCCCTAAATTCCTATTAATTTATTCATTTATGTTAGAGGGGTCTCCGACTCACCCGTTAGCAATGCTTTAGAGACTTCTTTATTATTCAAGGGGTTAACAATGAGAATGGTAATTTCTTATGGCACAGTTGGTTTGCCCTAAAATTTCTTATTTTTCATTTGTGCTTAAAGGGATAGTAATACTTTGTTTTATCTTTATTTTATTTTGTAGGCATTAAAAAAACATGAAGAATGATATAAGTCTTACCTCTCAAACATTTATGGTTTGAGAGATATTCACAAGCAAAGTTTCCCCTCCCGCCCCTTTTACCTAGTGTAAGCCATCTCTTCTCAGATGTGGAATCTGGTTGCTAGACCAGACAGATAACAGAAGGGGACAATCTTCTTCCTATGAGAACAATGAAAGCCCTGCCCCCCTTGACAAGTTTTTCAGGTTTTTCCCTTATCAGAATTGAAGATTGTCCCTCTCTGCAGTCTACCTGGGCACCTCTCTTCTGATCTGGCTGAGCAGTGTTACATCAGTAAAAGGGGAGGGAGGGGGACACTTTGCCATTGAGTTACTCTGGAACTACAACTCTGACAGAATTGAAATAACACTCTCCAAAGTCCAAATACTATGATGATTTAGAGCTGCTTTTATTATGAAACATTACTATCCCTTTAAAGAGAACCTATCATGGAGGATAAACTTATATTGTTCGAAAGAGCATTACATTTTGCATATACTTGTTTTATTAATTTTTCTATGCAATATGTAAATTAAGAGATACATACATTTTTTTAACAATCTGTTCCTATTCTGGTGACATCAGCCCTTCATTTTAATGCTATGCCTTAAAGGGGATGTATCATCCCTATACAAGTTAGCCTGAATAGTTATAGCGAATATGTGTAAAAGTTTATTAATTTCTTCTTTTAAAGTACTAGTTGGTCAAAATTGAAGTAATAAAAGCTGCCCTGCACCTACTTCCACATAGACTGTGGTTACCTGCTCTGTAATTGCAGTCTAGCATATAAAATAACAAAATATATTTTCAGATTGTGTGTTTTAACAAAGGGTTCTAGAGGAAAAAAATGCATACCATGGGAAGTGTTTGAATCTCCATTTCTTTCCCTGATTAAGTATTTCTCACTAAATACGAAATACGTTCAATATCAGAGCTTGTCCCAAAATAGTCACCTTATGACTTTTGCTACTAGATCTACCCAAGAAGTCTACATTGCTGTCTTATGTACAAGTCACTAATCTAAGTGGAACGTCTTTAGATATCCCATAGATTCCCACCACAAGGGAAACCGGGACACAGCCTTGCACATCACTTTAAACATCTTGTAAACAATATCTCTGACCTCTTTCTTAAAGGACATATATTAAAGTCCTTGGACCAATACAGACAGGAGAGAGCCGCGTTCCTGCCTGCACGTTCCAGCCCTATTGACGAGAGAGACTAAACAGAGATCTACCTCACCTCTGCCCGCTACATCTTGCTGGAGACACAGGATTGATACAGATGGGCGGACAAACTTTCCTACCCGCTTCTACTCATATGGATGGGAGAGATATTTTTACAGAACAGATCCCAGTGACCAGTAAGGGACACATTAGTGACTTTACTGTATACTTTGGGGGATCATTATACTTGTCTTTTACACTTGTCTTTTTATATATTTCTTGTTATTATATACTAGTTTTAAAGCCTGTGTGTCACAGCACCTACCCTAAGTCCAGCGTTGTCTGGCTAGGGGCCGCTGGGGTACTAGTTGCGAAAGTGATGCCCTGACGTCACTACCCGCGTCTCTCCGTGCCTTCGGCCTGGTCCGAGGCCGGCCGTGTCCTTTCCCTAATTGACGCGGTGGTTCAGTATGACGCAGGATGCAAAGCATCTTCTCATTCCACTGCGTCACTTACAGGCGCGTGTCAGTAAGTAAGGCGCAGGTACCTTCTATACCTTGGGCGACTTGAGAATTCTCCCTGCTACTTCCTGGTCAAGGTTAAAAGGGTGATGGACAGTTAGTCCAGTCGCCCTTACATTGGTATCTGTTGCAGTAGTTGTTTCCTGTGTGCTCTCCATGTATGATCTAAGCTTGTCTGACCATCCATCCTGGTGCTGACCTGTGGCTCTGTCTGACTATTCTTCCTGCATTACCCTCTTGCATAGTAGACACCCAATCTGGTGCAGACCTGTGGCTCTGGCTGACTACCCGTTCCGTGTATGACCTAGACTTGTCTGACCATTCATCCTGGTGCTGACCTGTGGCTCTGTCTGACTATTCTTCCTGCGTTACCTTCTTGCATAGTGAACACCCAGTCTGGTGCAGACCTGTGGCTCTGGCTGACTACCCGCTCAGTGTATGACCTAGGCTTGTCTGACCATCCATCCTGGTGCTGACTTGTGGCTCTGTCTGACTATTCTTCCTGCGTTACCCTCTTGCATAGTAGATACCCAATCTGGTGCAGACCTGTGGCTCTGGCTGACTTCCCTCTCTGGTATGGACCCCTGGCTAGTCCTCGGTTATGCTCTACCTTAACTATTGGCTTTGGGCGGCCCTCCGCTCTGTGGTCTCCACTATACTTACTGGCTGCAGGCATGAGTCGGTACGAGTCTCCCTTGTTCCTTACCCTGAAGTCTCTAGCAGAGAGATTACTCCAAGCGGCATCCTATTTCTGATAGGAATCACTGGCTTCTTCAGTACCCTCTGCTCTTTGTTATTAATTTATTTTTATAATTGTCACTCCTCAATACAGGTGGTTTTACAATTACTGTACTGACTCCTGTTGTATTCCTGCTAACAGTGACACCGTGTACACTGGCCAACACTGGTGGCGCTGCAGTCATGCGCAGTACTGATTGCCCAAATGTGCCTCAGCTGATACGGAGCGGGGAACTCCGAATTCAGACCGTAGTCCTATCTGTGCACCTTCATGGAACCAAGAGGTCCCAGGAAGGTGCGCAGAGAGGACTCCGGTCTGAGTTCGGAGCACCCCGCTCCGTATCAGCCGTGGCGAGGGCAGTCTGTACTGCGCATGACTGCAGCACGCGCAGCCGTCTCTACTGCACATGACTGCTTCTGATAAACATCCTTAGAGAATTAAAATATAGGATATGCTGTTTTGGGGATCCCAGCTTTTTACTGCATTATACTAATGCATATTATATCATGAGATATTTAATAAATCATATATTTTTTTTTATCATTAGACTTTTTAATTATATTAATATTAGATTCATCATTATATCTGATTTCTGCAGAAGCGCTCTCCATCATTCTTTTTATAATAGAATAATTGAAAATGTATATGTCAGTATGACCTCAGTCCTGGCACTGAAGCTGCAGGATGTAGTGTAACATGAACTGCCCAAATCTGAGCCTCTTACCGTGATTGAGACCCTCACTTCCTGCTCCTGCCCTAGATCCCTCAACTTAAACCCCACCCCATTACCTCACTTTCTAACCCTCCCCTCCTTCATGCCTCCCCTCTGCTATTTGCTCCATGGAGTTCTTGGTTTGCTTTTGTTTTTTGAGCAAAAAATAGCACAACTCATGTTTTCTGGGCTTTCTATATAGCCCCTGTAAAATTAGCAAACTGTATTCAGCAGGAAGGGCTCATTTAATTCCCTAGAATATATTCCTCTTCCTTGATGTGTGAGTATTAATCAGCCCATTTCTTCTACTGTGGCTTCAAAAACAACCCCAAAAGAAATATATATCCTATATAATAATATGCTAAGTGTGTGTTGGTCAGAAGCCACCATGCGTAGTAGAGACTGCTGCGCGTTCTGCAGTCATGCGCAGTACAGACTGCCCGTGCCATGGCTGATAATGGAGTGGGGCTCTGAATTCAGACCGTAGTCCTCTCTGTGTGCCGAAGGTGCGCATAGAGGACTACGGTCTGAATTCGGAGCGCTCCGCTCCGTATCAGCCGTGACACAGGCATTCTCTACTGTGCATGACTGCAGCACGGCCATTGCTGGGTGGCACTGTGGCCCGTGTACACGGGCTCTTCAACTAGTATCATATTCTAGTTTCAAGAATTACATTTCTATGTGGAAACCTAAGGAGTAAGTCACTAACCAGCAGAGTAAACGATGTGTTTGATATTCTGATGTTCCTCCTGGTCTGTGGTAAAACCATCAATAACTGTTTCTTTTCGCTGATTTAACATATACCTGTTGTGTTTATTATGTCAGTAAGTATGAAAGGAATTAGTGTAAGTAGGACTTTGTCTGTGGAAAGTCTTACTCTGCGGCACTGACATATATATGCATACTTGGTTTGCACCATTTTTTTCAATAAACTAACTTGGTATACGGCAAATGGGACTAGGTGTAGGATGTCTTTGGGTTTATGCACCAAGGTGTGATAATGTATGCTCTTCAGTGCATATGCTATTTTATGGAGCCTCTATCCAACGTGTGAAATGTTAGTGCACAGGCTCCATAGAATAACACATCCCACCACTTTAAAACATCATGATGTATTCACCAATTATATCTGGTTAGTTGTAACTAGTTGTCTGGTTAGTTATACCATCTTCCACTCTGCTAATGGTGAAATTACCTAGACACAGTGGATGAATAAATTGTGATCTTGTAAATCAGTGAATCCAGTGAGTAGCTGCTGTATCCTGTGATTACTGTTTATACGTCGGTGGGTTTACCTTCTTTGAACCTTTGCATCCACAACCGGCATTTCTCCTCCAGCTGTTGATGGCTAGCTGAGGATGATGAGAGTTATAGTCCCTCAATCAATAACAATTCAGTACTGAAATAAAATTTTCCATGGTCCAAATACTATGAAGATTAATTGGAGCTGCTTTTATTTTGAAACAGTGCTATTCCTTTAAGGACCACAGAGCTTTTTTTTTTTTTTAATTCGATTCCAGACTCCCAGAATGGCGTGCAGCCGCTCGGGGAGCCCTGAATTCCATGACGGTCCTGGCACATCATGGGTCCTTAATGCAAATCCAGCCATGACGTTCCAGGACCGTCAAGGGTCCCTAAGGGGTTAAGGGGTTACAACCCCCCTTCAAATCAATGGGAATTTTGGAAACTTGAATGTGTCCACCATAATGCATTTGGTTTGCTCCAGAATTGCTCCATTTCTTCTTAATTCAGCCTTTAGTGCAAAAAGTGTGGGCAACACACTCTATCTGGCACTTGGGCTGTTTGTTCAAAAGAAAAGTTGAGGAGTTCTGGGGGGAAACCATTTGCAAATACCTCCCAAGTGTCCCTCTTTAGGAGGGGCAGTGCCTCTTTGAGACCTAAATCCTTCTCCCATATACCCACCATGGTGTCCCTCATGTTTAGGAGATCAGACTGTGTGTTGTGTGTATATAAGTATACAGCATTGCTCCACAGCAATAAAACTCACATTGATGTCTGTGTAAACTTCAGTATATGTGTATATAAGTTAGTCTGTTTAAATAAAGTACTTTGGTCTTGTTCTAAATCTTTTATTCAGTTACACAAAGAGGTGTTAATAGGTAATGAAGTAACCTAAAATTCTCTGTAATACCAGCAGCCACTGGTCATGCACCCAGAATCTCACCTAAACCAATAATGAGACCACTCCAGCTTACAGACAGAAAGCCTCCGTCATTGGAGGACGCTGGATAGAGGGAGAAGACCAGAGACAGTGTGCCTCTTTGTCCGTCTGACATATTGGGAGGTGTGGGTGTCAGGAGGGGGGGGCACTTGCCCCCCCACCCACAATTACCCCCTCCATATAAACAAAGGGCCTGGATGGGCTGGCCTGGGGGTCATATTATGGCTTTGCACCCTCCTGGAAAAATTTCTACAGATACCCTGTTAGCATACCTGGGAACTTCCAGTTGAGGGCTACCCGGAGGGGAGTCCTCTGTTCAGCAGGGGGTGACAAAAATGACGCTAATTGCGTCAAAAAGGGGCGGAGCTTGACGTAAGTGGGGGGGCTTAAAGGTGTCACACAGAAGGCTGGGGACGGAGGAACAGCGGGAGAAAAAGCAGATGTGGCAGAGTTTCAATAGAAACTCCCTACATCCGGAGGAATCTGCCTCTGCCCCGGAGACCTGGTAAAGCTCTGTCAGAACCGGAGTCTCCGGGGCAAATCTGGAGAGTTCTCAGGTATGCCTGTTAGGGGAGAACCTTATATATATTCCAAAAATTCAATTGAATTAAATGCTAGAGAGGTCTCAACACATTGCTTTGTAATGTGTTGAGACCTGTCTGTCATTCAAGGGGTTAAAATTCCCATTTAAATCAATGGGAATTTTAAGCTCGTCCCTATAGTGCAATTGGTTTGCCCCACAAATCCTCAACTTTTCTTTTGAATGTACGGCCTAAAGAGTGAAGACAAAATCAGAGCCTGCTTGTTGTTCTGTGGGCTCTCGTCTAGAAAATCCTACATCACACACATAATGAAATGCATAGCTTGGGAACTTTGGAAACCATATATTATAGGGGGGGAGAGCAGTTGGGGCTTGGATACAGGATCTTGCATCAGGAATTTTCCAGGCGGTTGCTCTGGAGGTACGCTGGGTTGTTGCCCTTAGACTCTGTATTTTTGGAACTTCAATTGCCAGCACAGCATTCAACGTCAGGGCTCAACTTTTAGAGGGTGATCTCAATTCACAAGCACACAGCTTAACTCTTTCACTCTTGTTCAGAAATGTGTTGCGTGCCCTTCAGTAATAAGCTTAGCCCTTTGAGTGCCAGAAAGGTATTAGATATCTGGCACTTAAAAGGTTAAAGGAATAGTAACCCTTTAATTATGACTTCTAATGTATTCCAAGTTTTTTTTTTTTTTTTTTTTTTTTTTTACAGTTATATATCCTTAAACATGAGTTCCCTGGATTTATTTGCAGTGAGCTTTCCTTACCTCCCAACATTTTAAATGTCCAAAGAGGGAATCTTTTCTTTCAGGTGGTGTTGCTGGAAGTGTGGCTGGTGGGAGGGGCATTAGTGAGAATATTTAGGTTATTTCATGACCTATTGACACCTCTTTGTGTAACTGAATAAATGATTTAGAGCGAGGCCAATTTATTTTATTAAACAGACTGGTTTATAAAGACATATACTGAAGTTTAAACAAATGTTAATGTGAGTTTTATTGTTGTGGAACAATGTGTTACACTTACACACACACACACACACACACACACACACACACACACACACACACACACACACACACACACCACATAGTCTGATCTCCTAAAAAGAGGAACACCAAGGTGGGAAAGAGAGATCTGGGTCTCAGAAGGACTGTTCTCTTAAAGTGGAACTTTCAGATAGTACTAAGTCGCTGTGCATTCATTAAGCGCATGGCGACTAGCTTGGAAATCCATGTCTTACCTTTAAAAAAATAGCAGATTCTAAAGAAATCTTTGCCGTTTGGAGACTGGAACCCAGGCTACAGCACGGACATCTTGTCTGTGCGTCTGCGCTGTCTGTCCCGGCCTCCATTGAGTAACACTGCAGTGCGCCGCAAGGTAACCGGAAGGGACTGACGGCGCAGGTGCTCAGACAACACTAATCTGCCCGTCAGTCTCCAAACGGCAAACATTTCTTTAGAATCTGCCATTTTTTTAAAGGTAAGACATGGATTTCCAAGCTAGTCACCATGATCTTAATGAATGCATGGGGACTTAGTAATATCTGAAAGTTCCGCTTTAAACAGGGACACTTGGGAGGTATGGCTTTCTGACAGGGAACATTAATGCATATCTAGTGATACAATGTAAAAATATACAATGTAACATAGAAAGCACACAGAGCAGGAACATTAATGCATATCTAGTGATACAATGTAAAAATATACAATGTAACATAGAAAGCACACAGAGCATTCAGTGGTGCAGGCTGTAACATTGTATTGAAAATAGGTGAAGATGAAAAAAAAATAGTATGTATAGGTGTATATAGATATATTATCTACTTGCAGAATATGTAAAGTTAAAATAAAGGCTTACTATTTCTTTAACCCTTTACCCCCTCTGGCACTCAAAGCGTTAAATAGCTCCCTGTAGCAGCTGTTCCCTCCATTCCTCCAGGGCAGTTATTCAGGGCAATGCATACCTGAAATTACCACTGTGTGGCATGTATTCAACTATGTAAGCTGATTGATGGCATGATAAGTCGAGAGATCCTATATCTCTTGCAGGCTATTGGCTCTCTGAATTACACAGCGCTGCTGTAGGGAACAGCACATTCTTGACCCACAGGGTGGAAATACCACACAGTTTACTGCTCAGTGAGCACAATATGGTATTATTAAAGGGTCAGCCCCTGCTAGGACTACCGTGTACTAAAGACAGTAAGGCAGATGTACTAAACCAGAGCAAGCTAACTGCACTGTATGGAAGAAATAAACATTCCCAACATTCACCCTGAATTAAATTGGGCTTTTAAAACACCCCTCAAAAGCCAGAGATGTCTACAAAGCATTTCTTTGCAATGTGTTGGAAAGCATTCAGGGGGTTAAAGTCCCATTTAAATAGTTTAATTGATTTTGATTTGTCTCCAATGGCGCAGTTAGGTTGCATCAGACTCACTCCAGTTCTGTTATGCGCATTGGTGTCAATGTCACTTCCCCTTAAAGGGCACTAATGGTAGTGACATGTTTCATTGGCCAGTCCCACAAGTATCTAAGTGTATTAGCATACCTGGGAACGCTGCATGTTTGCCCTGGAAACGCCGTTGTGTTGTGAATTACCGGGTCTCCGAGGACAGAGGCTGAATCTCTGGTGGTTTGGAGTTTCTTATGAAACTCTGCCCACCTTTGCTCCATCCCAGCCTATTCCTCCCACTCCCCGCCCACTACTCCTTCTTTCCACCCTGCTCTGCCTACTTCCCACTCTCTTTATAGCACAGCCCAGTAAGCCCTGCCCCCATCTGTGATTAAGCCCCTCCCCATTGTGATGCAAATCACATAATTTATATTCTCCAACCAGCACCACGAGTCCCCTTTGGGGACTCCAGAAGACAAAGTTCCCAGGAGTGTGTATTACATTTAAACTCAAAACTGGTGGTAATGGTAAAAAAATGATGGAGCAATAAACCCAGCTATGTACTTCAGCTGTTCTATAGCTGGTGAAGTACATGGAACAACGAGTGTTGGTGGCCAAAACTCACATTTTGGCCAAATGCTTGTTGTTGGTTTTTGTTCCCACAACTCATGCTAAATAGTGCAAATTGTGGGAACTTCAGAGGAAAAAAAGCCAAAGCTCAAAACAGTCACCCTCCCACCTCCTCCCATACACTAATCCTACACTATCCCGAACATGAACATTTAAATAATACTAACACTATCCTACCCAGAAATGTAACACTTACCTGTCATCCATTTTCCTCTTCTTCTTCAATCTTCTCTTCTTCCTTCTTTTTCTTTCCAATCTTGTAAAAATAAAAAATCAGTTCTGTATTTTGTGAAAAAAAATAAAACCCCCAAAGATGCCACAGTTAACCCTTTGAGTGCCAATGTGCTGCATACCCCTCTGGCATTCCAGGGGTTAAAAGCCCATTTAAATCAATAGGAATTAGTATTTTTCCCTTATGGTGCAGTTGGTTTGCCCCGGAATCCCTCTGTCCCTCTTTTCCATCCTAGTGTCCCTGTGTTTAGGAGATCAGACTGTGTGGTGTCTATAAAGTGTATCACATTACTCCACAGCAATAAAACCCACAGTAATGTTTGTTTAACATATGTTCATAAATGAGTCTATGTAAATAAAATAGAATAAAAGTGGAGACATTCTGGAGCAAACCAAATGCACCATAAGGAACAAATAAAAATTCCTGAACTTCCCACTGGTCTTATTAAGACTTTTAACCTCTTGATTGCTAGAGAGGACTTCAATGCATAACAGTCAAGGGGTTAAAAATATCTTTTAAAGCAGAACTTTCAGATAGTATGAAGTCGCCATGCAGTCATTAAGAGCATGACGACTAGCTTGGAAATCAAAGTCTTACCTTTAAAAAATAGAACATTCTAAAGAAATCCTTCCCATTTGGAGACTGACGGACAGGTTAGTATGATCCACGTGCTTGCACCGTCAGTCTCTTCCAGTAACCATACGATCACTGCAGTGCTACTCAAAGGAGACCAGGACTGATAGCGCATGTGCTCAGACAAGATGTCTGCTTTGTAGCCTGGGTTCTGTAGCCTAATTTCCAAGTTAGTCGCCATGCGTTTAATGAATGCATGGCGACTTAGTACTATCTGCAAGTTCAGCTTTAAATCAATAGGAATGTTTATTTTTCCCCTATGGTTCAGCTGGTTTGCCCCAGAATAACTCCACTTTAAACAAGATCACATACACCCTATGGAGCCATAATACTAATAATGCATTCAATCCTCAACCATCTATAGAGGGCTTAAGCCACTTTTGTTTCCATTTTAACCCTTTGAGTAACAGAAGGATACATTTTGGCTACTGGCATGCAAAGGGTTAATGTCATATATTATAATGGGAGAAACAGCGTCATAGTCTATAGATTTATAGCACCACCTACTGACCACAATAGAAAATTGCACGTAAAAAAGTTGAGCTGCAATAAGTACGCCTTTACTTAACCATTTGAGTGCCAGAGGGATGCGCAAAGCTTTGCATTCCCTTCTGGCACTCAAAGGGTTAAGAAATAGCTACCATGTAGAAAACATCAACTGAAATAAAAACAGGTGAAAAGCGAATAAAAATAGGTTAAAATTAAAAACTATGAAACTATGAAATGTGTCTTTAGTTCACACCTCATCACAAATCAAAGAACAGTGTTATAGCGGTTACTAACCCGTTGCTAACATGGCCCCAAATAATTAACCATCTGGCGACTAGCTGCTCAGTAGCGCGAGTTCAGTTGATGCCATAGAGTTCGATTTTGGTCTCATCTGACCACAACACTTCTACCCAGTTCTCCTATCAATCATTCAGATGTTCTTTGGCAAACTTCAGATGGGCCTGTACATGTGCTTTCTTGAGCAGGGGGGCCTTGCAGGCGATTTCAGTCCTTCACGTCGTATTGTGTTACCAATTGTTTTCTTGGTGACTATGGTCCCAGCTGCCTTGAGATCATTGATAAGATACTCCTGTGTAGTTCTGGGCTGATTCCTCACCGTTCTCATGATCATTGAAACTCCACGAGGTGAGATCCTGCATGGAGCCCCAGACCGAGGGAGATTGCCAGTTATTTTGTGTTTCTTACATTTGCAAATAATCGCACCAACTGTTGTCACCTTCTTACCAAGCTGCTTGGCGATGGTCTTGTAGACCATTCCAGCCTTGTGTAGGTCTACAATCTTGTCCCTGACATCCTTGGACAGCTCTTTGGTCTTGGCCATGGTGGAAAGTTTGGAATCTGATTGATTGATTGCTTCTGTGGACAGGTGTCTCTCATACAGGTAACAAGTTGAGATTAGAAGCACTCCCTTTAAGAGAGTGCTCCTAATCTCAGCTTGTTACCTGTATAAAAGACACCTGGGAGCCAGAAATCTTGCTGATTGATAGGGGGTCAAATACTTATTTCACTCAGTAAAATGCAAAGCAATTTATACCTTTTGTTGAAATGCGTTTTTCAGGATTGTTTTGTTGTTATTCTGCCTCTCACTGTTCAAATAAACCTACCACTAAAATTATAGACTGATCATTTTTTTTGTCAGTGGGCAAATGTACAGAATCAGCAGAGGATAAAATATTTTTTTCACTCATTGTAGCAATATTTGTTGTTGGAGTTCACAGTCCCAACATCTCCAACTGCAGACTAGAGATGTTCGGATCTCCCTGTAGCTCTCTATGGAGCCAAAGGACAGTCTGCTGTCTCTGCTAAAGAGCAGAGACAGAAGCTGCCCTCCTTAACCCTTTCAGTGCCATAGGTCTGCACATTGCATTCTCCTGTTGCACTGAAAGGAGTAAAAAGTTGTCAAAAAATGTTTGTTTTTTTACTAAATTAAAGCACCAGAAAAATGTAAAATATCCCCGCCTCTCCAGCCAGAAAACATAGGCCTAATGTACATTTGGCCACAGAGTTTAGAAGTTGAACTTCAAACAAATACACTACTTACATTGCAGGATGACAAACAGGGACACAGATTCCTCTATCACTGCTTTTCCCTATTGTTACAAGAGCCTCATCAGACACAGCCAGATTCCTCTATCACTGCTTTTCCCTATTGTTACAAGAGCCTCATCAGACACAGCCAGATTCCTCTATCACTGCTTTTCCCTATTGTTACAAGAGCCTCATCAGACACAGCCAGATTCCTCTATCACTGCTTTTCCCTATTGTTACAAGAGCCTCATCAGACACAGCCTTGAAAAGTTACAACCTTCTGCCGCCAAACAGCATGGTCATGCTTGCAAAAGGAACAAGAACATGCATGTAGACTTGTCATTGACAAGTGCAGGGACAGATTTCCCAATAGGCACAGTAGGCAGCTGTCTAGAGTTCCACATTTTGAAGTGCACCTCAGCTGTGCTGGCCACACCCACATTTTGAATTATCGGTTTGACCAGAGCAAACTCAATGTTCCTGCACCAGCTTTTTACACCTTTGCAGGCGATTATTTAACTCCTTGGATGTTAAAGAGATCTCCAGTGCACTGGAAATCTCTCTAGCAGCCAAGGGGTTCAAGGTTTTTTCAGTCTTACTTGTTATAGGCCAAGGGTATTTTCTGTGGCAGGAAACAATGGATGGGACTGGGGTGGGGTCATGTGAGGAATGGGGATGTGGCCATGGGTGGCACTAAGGACACCTAGAATGCCTTGCCTAGGGACACCTGGGATGTAAATCCAGCCCTGGCCAACAGTATGATGTTAGCTAAAGCAGAGTAGCTCTCAGACACTCATATTGTGAGTGGATGCTTCACCAAGCTGCCCCGCTGGCATCCGCCCACATCTGCTCACCTCACCAGACTCTGTCTGACTTTTCTAGCATCCAGTTAAATATATACATTTGTGTGGACATGGGAAGTTTTCTTCTGGACTGCTGTTCATTTCTAATGCTAGGCCTCTATCATGGAGATGTTAGGTACAGAAACATTTTCATATTTACTTTTAACATACGTTTTCCTCACTGACTAAGGTACAAATACAAGTAGGGGAGCTGGTATCTGGGGGTGCTTCAGGCAGAGAGCACCTTGGTGAAACCTTGGAACCTTACATTTACTAGAAGTGTTCTCTACTAGGAACTGAGACAACTATAACTGTGTAATAGGATCTCTGTCTTGGAAACAAAATGATAGGAATAAATAACATGAGTAACGAGGTGAGCAATTATTCACCTCATCTATTGGTGCTGGAGCAGTTTCTCGGCTCTTAGTAAATCTCATCCTATATGTCACAGAAGTCTGTAAATGAGTTCTTATACTACTTGGCCTCTGTAACCTTTGTTGTAGCTTTAAACATAGCAGTTTCTATGGCACTGGATGTAATGAGAAGTCTTTGCTGTGGTAACGTTGAAGGGGTGTGCGGGAATCTCAGGAGAGTTAGTGTTGCACATTTCTTTGTTCTGGTAACCTAACAAAGGCAAATACTATAACACTAATGTCTAACTGACAAAGTGCTTTACAGAATTCTTTCACTCTTTTGCTATGGCACCAGGGAGAAAAAGAGTGTCGGATCCTCTTTACAAACTTACGGTCCCACCTCCCTGAGAAAGTGAAGTTGATTAGTTTTATGTAGCCCTTGTCTTCCCCTGTGCTGTCCTCATGCTATAAATATTTTATGATGCTTTTAATTAAAGGTTGCAAAATATTTGTGCAGAATTCCTGGAAAGTGTTGTCAGTCTTATTGCCTTATTAAGAAACGTTTATTCTCTGTATAATTAGCTAAGGAAAAGGGGTGAAATAAAGGAGCAGAATGATACAAGTTAGTCTAATGCTTATTTATGTATGTATTTATTTATTTTGGCTGGGGGCAAATGGACTAAAGGAGGGCAGATAAGAAGGGAAAGATGGAAAAGACTTCAGTCCCAATTCTTTAGCCTCTTCCCTTATTTACAGTACTGTACAGTGTTCAAGTGTGCTTGTAGGTTTGGTAATTGCACTCCTCTGTCTGGCTCTGCAGATGTTTGTTGATTGAATGATGACTATTTAACTTCTGTGCTGTAATTTGTCGCCACCTCATGGTTGATTAGGAAGCTTGCAGCTATGCACACAGGAAGAAATTGCGTAATTTTAAGTGGTTTCTGCATAGGTTTCATTTAAGAAATTGTCACAAAAAGTCACTGCCAAAGAGCTGACCAGTACAATGCACACCAATGTGGTTTATAGAGCCCTGGAATTCAGAGTTAGCAAATGTCTGTATGGTAAAAAATGTGAAACTGGCTGATAGAGTGTAATATTGTACCCATAATGTAAAGTTTAGCTTCAGAAGAATTTAATATTTGAGTGGCCTCAATGGTATATAAACTACATGTGGGTCAGGAATGATTTGCACAGCTAAATATAATATATATATGTATTGCAATTTTTGTTTGATTGTTCATATTTGTGTCCAGCTATATAAAGAGAGTATATATTAATGATTTGAGTGCTGGAGAGGTATCCAAAGCATTGCAACCTCTCTGGAACTCAAAGGGTTATTAAAGTGCTGTACTGTGGGCCATGTTCCGTGAGTTAAATTTGTACAGTTCTGGATCAAACTGACTGCACCATAGGGGACATATAAAAGATTCCTGAATTCCCATTCATTTAAATTAAAATTGAAACCCTGGAAGGCCAGAGATGTCTCCAATGCATTACTTTACAAACTGTTGGAGACTTTTCTCTTTATATTCCTGAATATGGCCCGTGTGGTGTTATAACAGTACATATAGTATTTTTATATTTTTGTCTATCTGCATAACAGTGAATGTAATGTGCGTAGATAGCATGATGATACACTGTGGATTGAGACACATAATGATTGCTTTCTTTCTCCCCAGGTTGTTCTTCCTACCCGTGTTGGTCAGGTTTATGTGTACGATTCTCCCAAGTCAGAGCAGCAGGATGAGTATGATATTCCCAGACACCTTCTCCCTTCAGGACCTCAAGAGATATATGATGTCCCCACACGATGTTTAGTAAACAATTACAGCCCAGAGGTTGGTAACTTATTTTAATCTTATAAAATATTTTAACCTCTTAAATGCTAGACACGTCTCCAGTACATTGCCCTGCATTTGACTCAAGATATCGTTAGCATCCACTGAGATAATCGTTTGACACAAGGTGGACAATTTCTGTCATCAAGTACTTAAAAGCCATCAAACTTAAACACCATCTACATGTGGATATCACCCTATTGGCAGATCTGTGTCCCTTGGAGCAAGCCTGCTGGTGAACATGTGTCTGCATTGTGAGACAAGGTGAACCAGTGGAGGAACAGAACTGTCTTCTGAAAAGATAGTCCCAGGGCTCCTTCTCGGTTCTATGTGAAGACACTGAATTGAGAGTCTTAAATTTTGCAGTTCAGACTCATTGGACGTCTCTACACAGTCCTTGTAGACCAATGGTGGATAATATGAGGCTGTCCAGCTGGATCCAGACTACAACTCCCACCATTCTCTGTCAGACAGTTGCTGATGGGGAATTATGGGAGTTGTAGTCTGGCACCAGCTTGAGGGCCTTATGTTGCCCATCCCTGTCATAACTCCCGTGTGTCTGGCTTGAACTCCCGACACATAGGATCCGTGGAGGTTGCTAATGTAATGCCACATACTTCAAGATTGTGTTTCAGCCACGGGGACAGTTTTCTGACCCCTGCCTGGATGACTTATAAGAGAGAGCTGTTGTGGGGCAACAGAGAGCAACTATATGTTCTTTACTAAGCTTTCTCTCATATGAGCAGATTTAGTTATACATGACAGATCTGGGGCAAACCAGCTGCACCAAAGGGGACAAGTTAAAATTGCAATTGAGTTCTAATGGGGTTTTAAACATATTGAATGCATTTGGTACCTCTCTAACATTCAAGAAGTTAAAGTAGAATGATCTAACGCTTACCTTTCTATGGTCAGAAAATCCTATCAGCCCCTATGCATTTTGTTCTTGCTCCTTGGTTCAAGAGAAGACATCTTCAATCAGTCCTGTATGCCATTTCCATGGAGGCAGACATGATAGTTGCTAGAATTATCACAGGACCTCAGATGCTTCTCTCATGACATGGGAATCCTAACCGGGGGGTGCTCAACTCATTGCTTCTCAATGTATTGCACACAACCATGTTCCTTAAAAGTTTAAGAAGACTGCCTGCCTACTTTGGAAGAAACTACCAGAAACTGTCATGTCTGCCTCCATGAACACAGCATCCAGGACTGACTGAAGATGTTATCTCGTGGACAAAGGCAAACTTCATAGAGCTTTCAGGATGTTGTAGTTTTCTTTTTAAATTCCCTTTTGGACTAATGTTAATTTAATTTGTCCCCTGTGGTGCATTTGTTTTGCAAAATAATTGATATTTTTTTGTTTTTTTTCCGCATATTTCCCACATAGTCATGGATGCCAAATATGAGTAGTCCACCTGTATTTCCATTTATTAACCCTTTATCTCCGGGAGAGCAGGACGCTTTTTGACACGCTGATTAGCTATTGATCTTTGTTATTAAGAATGAGCTACACTGTGTAAATTGACAAGTGATCCTTAATATCTGTTTTCTCTGCAGGTGTATGACATTCCACCAATGGCAGTAAAAGGCCCAGTCAGCAGAGAGCAAACCCAAGAGATTTATGATATCCCGCCGAGTGTGGAAAAAAACTTACAGGACCAACTCCAGTCTCACTTAATGGTTAGTAATAGTAAGACTATGGGCCTTAAACAGAACATAGCTCTGGCGCAATTTTTTTATATCCTATATAATAATTTGTGAAATAGTTTGTAATGACACAGTCATGCTCAGTAGAGACCGCTGTGCGTGCTGCAGTCATGAGCAGTAGAGACTGGCCGTGACGAGGCTGATACAGAGCAGGGCGGAGGTCAGACTTCGGAGCGTCCAGCTCTGTATCAGCCATGGCGTGGGCAGTCTCTACTGGGCATGACTGCACTGTGACTGGCCGGCACTGTGGCCCGTGTACATGGGCTCTTCAGCTAGTATATACATAATTCAGTTGTTTTATCCGAGAACTGTTCAGCTTTTTTGTTTATACATAAGCCCCATGGAGTCAGTAAGCATAAACTACTTGTCCCACACCAGCACTTAAAGCGAATGCATCATCTTAAGTGAAGTTTATTTAACCCCTTAAAGACCAGTGGGGTAAGCAAAACATGTTAAAGGTAATAAAAACATGGCTTTATGTTTTGCTAACCATTTGTATGAAATAGAAATAGTTCTTGAGAAATTAACCTTTACATGTCAGTAGCACAATGTGCTATTTAGATTTTTGTGTCAGATAAATGTTACCACACGATGTGCTATGAATGAATCCAGGCCAAACCCACTCGCTAGGGACATTTCTAGTGACACAGCGAGTAATAGATTTGCCTGGAACTGAACGAATTAGAATAATGTGCAAGAAACTGTCATAAAGTGTCTTGCCAACAAAACATAATTTCTCAAAAAATATTTATTTTACAGAGAAACTACTAGTCTAAAATATAGCCAGACTTAAACAGATTTTACAGAGGGGTGTCTAACGCATTGCTTACCAGGATACTTCTATGGCACTCAAAGGGTTAATTGTTTGTAAAAAACAAACAAACAGACAAACAAAACAAAACTAAGCATTAGGTGACAAGTCCAATGTGGTAGCCAGCTGACCTATGACTTCAGTGGGGCAAGCCAACTGCATCATAGGTTACAAATAAACGTTCCCCAATCTCTCATTGATTTAAATGGAGGTGTTTCACCCCTTGAATGCCAGATATGTCTCCAACTTATTGTTTCAAGGGGTTATAAGGTCCATTTAATTCAGTGGAAATTTGAATTGTTCCACTTTGTTTTATACAATATAGGCCAGTGACTTCAATAAACTTAAATTAAAGTGATCGAAGCAGCTTGGCTGTGAAATGGAAAATCCATCACTGTGCTAGAGTCATCTCACTTCTTTCACAAGTTAATCCACTTCCATATACAATACCTGCAGCAAGTGAAAGAAAACCAGACTCATACTTTTAGAGCACTATAAATCTATATGACTCTTCAAACTGCGTTAAAGGACCAGTAAACCTTTTTTTCCCGTCAAAAATATGCCATATTGTTTTCCCTGTTAAGTAATCAGGGTCCTTCCACAGCTGTTAGATTATTCATTCACAAGTTACTTAAGATTAAACTTATTTTCTTTAAATCAAACTATTAGCAAGAGTACCAGCTAGTATTCAAAAGGTAATTTTTTAAATAATGCACTATGTTGGAGAACTTGAGTCATAGACTACTACTTAGTGATTGGAACAGAAAAATGCAAATTGAACTGTAGTGACTTGTGAATGGAAAATCTCCTAGGTATGGGTGCACCTTTAACCCTTTTTCAGCAGGAAAGCAAATATGTTTTGCATTAAAACACTGTCTTTTTTATGTTAAAATGATAGTAATGTTTCATAATAAAAGCAGCTCTAATTAATCATCATAGTATTTGGACCTTGGAGAGTGTTATTTCAATTCTGTCAGAGTTGTAGTTCAAGAGTAATTCAATGACAAAGTATCTCCCTCTGACCCCTTTTACTGATGTAACACTGCTCAGCCAGAGCAGAAGGGAGGTGCAGAGGTAGACTGCAGAGAGGGACAATCTTCAATTAAGATAAGGGAAAAACCTGAAAAACTTGTCAAGGGGGGCAGGGCTTTCATTGTTCTCCTAGGAAAAAGATTGTCCTGTTCTGTTATCTGTCAGCCTTACAACCAGATTCCACATCTGAGAAGAGATGGCTTACACTAGGTAAAAGGGGCGGGAGGGGGAAACTTTGCATGTGAATATCTCTCAAACCATAAAGGTTTGAGAGATAAGACTTATATCATTCTTCATGTTTTTTTAATGCCTACAAAATAAAATCAAGATAAAAGGAAGTATTACTATCCCTTTAATGTGGAAAAGATAATCATCAATTAGGATTGTCCATCTGTTGTTAATAACATTGTATTGATTTCATTTTCAAAATAAGTTTAGACACATGTTGTCTAATCCATTCGCTGATTTCATTGTGTAAATGAACAGAAATGATTGCTTTTTGAATTTCGTAAACTTAATAGATGCATATCTTAATCTGTTAATTGCATACACAGGCATGACAGTGTATTATTCTTGAGCTGGGAATTAAGATTGTGTCTCCCCCTGCCTCTGCTATGTGCAGACTTTGCAATGGCAGGTTCCACCTCAACTACATAAATCTCAGATTATTCAGTTAAATAATACCTCATAATAACTGTCGCCGCTTATTTTACCTAATCCTAATGGCCCAAATAAATTTTGCCCAGGTGCTTTTGTTCAAGAGAGTTTCTCATCTCTGGATGTCATGCTCATAAAGGCAGACATGACAGTTGCTGGCCTTTTTTTCAAACTGAAGCACAAATCATTAGCCTTCTTAGCCCTTTAAAGACCAGAGTAGAGGACAATGCACTGCATAATGCTCTAGTAACTAAAGGCTTGCCATGTGCCGTGAGAAGAGTTTGAGGTTCTGTGGTCCTGATAGCAACTGTCATGTCTGCCTCTATGGAAATGACATCTAGGACTGATTCAACAAGTTAACTCTTGAAAAAATGCTTAAAGGCACAATTTATAAGGGTCAATAGGATTTTATGGAGATAGTAAGGTAAGTGGGAGTCATTATTAGGATTTGTTAGTTCTCCTTTAAATTTTATTGTGTTTCAAAACATTAAGAAGTTCATCCATAAAGACGTATTTTGGAAATGTTGGTTAAGAAACCCTGTCACAGATTTGCTTTTCTTCCAGACCACCATGACAATATATAATTACTGCTTCAGTTCTAGGGAGATCAACAGAATTCTGAGATACCTCCTCTGGCAATTTATAAACTGCATTGTTTGAAATATCTTTGTAAACTTTGAGGGTTCAAGAGCTACTAATGAGAATTTCAGGGTTCATGAAATTAACTTTTTCCCAGTAAAGAAAAATAAATCATTCAGTCTGCCTTCGATGAGAGACTTCGCTCTTTATTTATCCGCAGTCCAGTTGTCATTTCTTTACTTTTTTTTTCAACTGAAATTTTATTAAAGTTTTTAGGGTACAGAAAGGAAGCAAGGAAAAAAGGGTGGTGAAGCAATATATTCGATACATAGCAACAACTCTGCAAAACAGAGGCAATATGTAAAAGTCATATTAGCTAGAAATCAACATAGTTTGTAAACATTGAAGCACACAGTATAGGAAAGCAGAAGAGGAGATAGGGAGTGTAAGCAAGAAAAGAATGGGAAGGGGACATCCAGTCTAGAACAAGTCTGGTTAACATTTCACATATATAGCCCAGAGAAGCTGGGCATACAAAGGAGCAACCGAAGAAACTGCAGATGTAGAGGAAAGAGAGTAGAAGAAAGAAAAAGTGAAAAATGCCGATACAGGAAAGCAATGGTAAACCCGCCATTGGCAGTATAGGGTAGTGAAATAGCGGGCAGGGCAAAGGACAGAGATAGTAACCTAAAGACAGTGATAGAGAATGAATATGAAAGAGTGAGAGGAGGAGAGATAAAGGGGAGGGGGAGAAGGGAGAGGCAGGGTAGGTCAGGCAGACCCCACGGGTTGTGTGAAAACTAGTCCACCCAGACTGGGCATTGGTGGGCAAGAGCACAGAGTGAACTCAGAATCACAGCATGCTATTCAGAGATTCAATGTACTCAAGCCAGGGGGCCCATATTAAGCTAAATATATCCAAAGTCGAAGAGAGTTGGGCCATGAAGTTCTCCATAGTGTAGATAGACCAAATGCTTCGTATCAGGTCATCCCTACCTGGCAAGGAGGGTTTTCTCCAAGAGAAGGCCAGGAGATTTCTAGCAGCCATTAGCATTTGTGACAGCAGAATAGATAGATGTCTGGATGTGCGTCCCGAGGGTACCCCAAAACCAGTAACAAAGGGTCCCGGTTGAGTCTAACCAGAAGAACATCACAGACAAGGGACAACACCATGGACCAGAAGCGCTAGGCGACCGGGCAAGATCACCAGATATGAAGCATATCTCCCTGGTTTTGATAACCCTGGAAGCAAAAAGAGAAAGAAAAGGGGTACATTTTGTGTAACAGGACAGGAGTCAGGTACCAGCGATATAAGATCTTATACACCTCTCCTTATTAGTGATGCATAATGAGCTATGGGCTGCCGCTGCATGTCTCTCTCCCAGTCCAGCATGTATTTCATCTTAGTGTCAGAGGGGAGGAGAATGAATGTTTGAGTAAATATGTGATATGATTCCAGGAGTGGGGAGCTGAGTGAAGGCAGGAATTTACGTTTTACTGGGATCACTAGGTTAGCAGAAAGGCTATTGATAATATAATATATGATATTCAGTTTCAGCCGAAGTGATATTAACTTAATGTTTCAAGTTTATTTATTTACTTTTAATTTCCCTAAGGTGACAGGAAGGGTTATTTTATGCTAGTGTATAATAATACGCTAAGTAACTGAATAACTAACAAGCACCAAACTCAAATTCTGCCCTGTTAGGACTCATAAAGGTCTAGTGTTTGAAATGGATTTTATTTATTTACTTTAAATATTGAGCTTAGCGCTTGGACTCTCCACCGGCCCTGTTGTATACAAACAAAAATTACACACAGTATCTCAATTCCCAAGAAGATGTATCTCACCTAAAATAAATACAAGGAATAATATTTCCAGAACTCTATATCAGATTAGAAGTGATACAGAAAAAAAGAATAATAAAACAAAATGTAATATATGTAAAATATGTTTATTAATAACTAAATATATATATAAATGTATTTATTTATTTACTTGACAGTACTTGTATGTTCATTATAATAAAAAAAGAACATAGCTAATTGTGTTTTTAGTTCTTCCCAATTTTATTGGAAGATTGATATGTTACAGAAGGTAGCAGAACTCATGACACTGTCTCTTTGTTCTTACAGATTTATGATATCCCACCTTCTGTCAGTAAAGATGTCCCAGATGGTCCGATAAGAGAAGAGACCTATGATTTCCCACCAGCTTTCTCAAATCAGAAGATGCAGGCTCCTCCACAGGCTCCCACTCACATGATTCATGATCAAGAGCCATTCATCCCAGAAGACATATATGATATTCCCCCAACAGCAATTAAAGGCAGTGATGTGCCATTTGCCCAAGAGATCTATGATGTCCCTCCTAGCCTTCGTAAGCCTACTGGCCAAAACTTCCTCCATGATGTTTATGATGTTCCCAGAGAGTTCCATGGAGGAAAAGCTTCCATAGAGAATGAGGTGGATTACATATATGATGTTCCTCCCCAAGTGGACAGGGAAGTTAAAACTGTTGATGAGATGGTGGGAAACTTTAAGAGGTTGTCAGCTTCTAGTACTGGTAGCACTAGAAGCAACATATCCACCTCTTCGCTTGACACCATCCCAGTCAAAGAATCTGCTGTCATTCCACCAAAACCTGCTGGGAAGGAGCTGAACCTTGATTTAGATTCAGCTATGGAACTACTGGTTAAGCTTCAACATGGTGTCAATAGCTCCATTTCATATCTGATGTCCTTTATAAGTGGCACTTGGAGGAGCCCTGAACAGATGGAGGCCAACATTCAGAACATTCAATCTGCAGTTGAAGGTGTGAAAAGTTCAGTGAAGGAATTGCTAGAATTTGCCAGAGGAGCAGTTGTAAATTCAATACAAGCATCTGACCGAACTCTTCATGCAAAGCTCAGTAAGCAGCTTCAGAAGATGGAAGAGGTATACCAGCAACTGCTTAAGCATAGCCAGGCATTGGACAGTTGCAGCTGGGCCTTGAGTATATTGGCAACCAACAAACAGGGTTCATCAGATGATCTTGACAGATTTGTCATGTATTCAAGAGGGATACCAGATGACACCAAACAGTTGGCTTCCTTCCTCCATGGCAATGCCTCTTTGCTTTTTAAAAGGACCAAGAATCATCTTTCTCTGGGTGACTCTCAGTCTGGACAGGACAATAGTAATCACTTGTCTAATAACAACAATAACTTGTCAGTTAGTCAAACAGGACACACAGAAAAAGCTAGTATACAATCACGACCTCTACCATCTCCTCCTAAATTTATAGCTGAAGAGTCTCCTGAGGGACAGTACGAGAACAATGAGAGTGGATGGATGGAAGATTATGACTATGTCCATTTGCAGGTGAGTGTGGTGATCATTTGTCATACCAGGTAAACCATCTCTAGAAACGTTAAGATAGAAAATAAGAAAGGAGAGGGAACCCAATAGTGCAATAATGCAGTGCAAGCGATCAGGTATAACAAAAGAAAAGTTGAGGTGCTCACATAATATTGTGGTCAGTATGGAACTATTCCACTCTACTGACATTCGTTAATGGGGAAATGCACTTGTCCCTGCTCAGGATATAACAGCCTTCAGTCCTCATTTCAGTAAAGGAGGAAGAAAAGAATGGCTGTTCCATAACTAAATAGTGATGCAGTGTGTCCTTTTTCTTTGATAAAGCAACAATGGTTCAAGAGTGGGCCTTGTGTTTTATACGTGTATACATTTTTTCCCAATAAGTATTTTAAAACTATTTAGTTATGGAACAGCCATTCTTTTCTTCGTCCTTTCCTGAAACGAAGACCGAAGACTGTCATATCCTGAGCTGGAACAGATGAATTTCCCCACGAGCAAGTAAGTCGGTAGAGTGGATTATTCCCATACTGAATACAATATTATGTGAGTGTCTGAATTTTATTCATTACAGCTGATTGCTTGCACTGCATTAATGCACCATTGGGCAGCCCTCTCCTTTCTTGTTTTGTATGTTTTATGCTCTTTGGGATAACATGTGAAGAGGAGCTGCCTGTTATTTTTGGTAAATTAGGAAATTTGATTAATGCTGTGTCTGGGGAGTTGAAATATCCCAAGAGTCTTTTGAGCTGTGACTTGCATATGTAAGATCTCAGCAAATTCATTTGTGAGAATCCAACTGAGAGGTGTTTTGGTAGTTGTCCAACAAGTAATTGAGTGTTCCTGCATAATGGACACCCCCCTTTGCCTCCCTTATTGCCTGTCTATAGAATCTTTAAGGGCTACCCCCAAGCTACAGATGTTAGAAACTACTATTGATATAATTGTCCAGACAAATATGATGAGTAATTCCAATTTATTTCATTTTGGATCATGGGGACACCCAACAGCACTAGAAATACCAGGCAAACTTGGTTTATTTACGCTAGAGAAAAGACGACTAAGAGGCAGTCTTGTCACATTGTGCAAGTATATGGTCAATACAAGGATCTCTCTGTTTAGCTATTCATTCCAATGCCCGATCAAATGACCACGGGACACCCCTTGAGATTAGAGGAAAGGTGGTTTCAACTTCAGCAGAGGTAGGGTTTGTTAAATTGTGGAATTCCTTGCCCAGGGACGATTAGATACATTTCTTTCAAGAGGGAACAGACAGGGTTATACTGTGCATTAGTAGGCAAAACCAATATGTTCAGATAAAGACTGACATATTTGGCAGCAGGAAAGCTTATACAGTTACATTTCTCTGGGTTATGAGGCAAAGGTTGAACTTGATGGACTAATTTCTTTTTTAAACCTAATTTACCATGTTACTATACTTGAAAATGATCCTGTCATGTATGGATACATGTATATCCTCTATGATCCATTGTATGGTTTATTTTGCTGTCGGTTGGTGTAGCATTTCCCTTTAAATCTTACATGAATGGCAACTACATGCTACTGTAGGTAATGACTTCAGAGATATTCTTTTCAAGCATTTGATTTCATACCCTAAGGGTAGCAAAGGCATGACGCACATTCCTTTGGTCTCTGTGTCCTGAAAAGATACTGTATGAGTAATGCCTAATTATAGCTGATGTACCATGCCCTAGGGCTCTTATTCAGAGATCAGAGGATTATATAACTTGTAGTAGGGATTGTATCTTTATTACAAAAGAAAGGTCATCTTGACATCTTCTCTTCTTCAGCAGAAATGTGAGAACACAATTGGATATATGTATAAAGTAAAAATGTAAGCAATTCTGTTGTAAAGCAAATGCACCATAGGAATAAAAATCCCACTGATTTTAACCCCTTTAATGCAAATTATGAAGCAATATGTTCAAGACTTATCTAGAATTCAAGGGGTTAAAAGCCTGATTTAAAAGAATGGGGATTTGTACATATGCACCAATGTGTTCAAACTTGATGAAGAGAATCCTGAAAATGTTCTAGACTGATAAGCTAATATCTTATGTGCATGATATTGAGGTTAGCTAGTTTTAGGGAGTACAAATAAATGGTGGGAAATAAAATAATAAATTCCGTTTGCTAATATGCATTTTATTACACAGAAAGCTTGTCTACAAATAAGGCACCGTACCATATATCAGTGAGCCATACTATCAGTAGACTAACGGCAGTTAGTACAGCTGGTGCAAATCATGTGGTCTCATTGGGGGGATGTATAAAAAACATTCTTGGTGGTCATACCTGGAATCTCTCTGGATCTGCCCTGGAGACTCAGGGTTTTTTTAGAGTTAATTACTGGGTCTCCAGGGACAGAGGCTGATTCTCTGGTGGTGGTGAGTTTTCTATGAAACTCTGCCCACGTCTTCCTCACCGCATTCCGCCCACTTCCTGCCCACTTCTCCTGCTTCCCACTCTGTTCTGCCCATGTCCCACCTACTTCCTGCACACTTTATGACAAAATTATGTCAGACAAAATAAAGCCCCACCCCATGTTTGACACAAATCGCGTACTTTACAAATCCCTGGTCACAGTACATGATCCCTCTCTGGGGGCTCATGAGGATGAGGTTCCCAGGTATGTTGGTGGTATGTTTAAAACTCTTTGAGTGCCAGAGTGGTATCAAACGTATTGCTATGAAATGAGTGGGATACCTCTCTGGCACTCAAAGTGTGAAGAATGCTAGCTAAATATTTCAACAATGTGTAATATTTATAAAGTTGTAAGGTTAAATTTGTAAATGTCTTTAGCTTAGACAATTTACTCATGAGATTTTTTTTCCTGTACCCTCTATCGTTTAACATCCTATATACTATAAAATCTCACGTATAATACTCACAATTTTGCCTCTTTTCACCTTATGTGAAGTGGGGGTTTGCGTATTATACACAAGAAAAAAAAATATATATACATGTCTGCTTCCCTTCCTCCACCCATCTCAATATGCTGCCATCATCCCCTCCCTCTACTCACTCCCTCTGGAGGCATCTGGGATGTCTGCACAGCAGGCTGCATGCTTGCATTTGCAGCCCTCTTCCTGTATCCCTCTGAGAGAACCTGTGTTACTTCAAGATGGTGGTAGTGCCCTTTGAAGGTCCTCGCAGGTCACTGCTGTATTTTCAGTGTGCAGAGGTCTATGCATTGAATCTACTAATGCTTATTGGTGGGTAGAGGGAGGGAAAACAAGGGTGTGTATTATACATAGGATCTTTTGTTTTCCCCTTAAATCTAGTGTTGCCACCCAGCCGGTATTTTACCAGCAGGCCGGTAAAAAATTTGCTTCCATCCAATGTTAAGTCTTTGGAGGGAATGCCATGGCTGGTATTTTTTTTAAGAAAAGGTGGCAACCCTACTTAAATCGTGGGTTAAATTTACACCTACGAATTATACACAGGTACGTATTTTACCTGAGATTTTACGGTACTACTATTAAGAATGGGTTATACCTGCTGTTTAGATTTAACCGCTATACCTGTCTATGGTTTTTGTTGCAGCAAACTTTGTGATACACCCATTGCAACACAATTCTTATATGGAACACGGCCATTTCTACTACTCTTTTTCAACAAAGTATACCGATTGATGGTAGTACTTAGGGAAAATGACTTTAAAACTTTTATATATACCCTCAAAGCTCCCAATATTTGAAATAGCTAAAGAGGTGGTGTTGCTGAGGGTGGGGCTGGTGGGAGTGGCATTACCAAGAATTTTTAGGCTATTTCATGACCTCTTGACACCTCTTTTTGTAACTGAATAAATGGTTTAGAGCAGGACCAAATTATTTTATTTACACAGACTAATTTATAAACATACTAATGTAAAAGCCTGTGTACACGGGCCAAGGTCTGGGTGATGTTAACCCTTTGAGTGCCAGAGGGGTACGCAACACATTGCTTTGCAATGCGTTGCGTACCCCTCTGGCACTCAAAGGGGTAAGAGGCTGGTCCTGCTCTGCATCCTGCCACCGACACAGTCATGCACTGTAGAGATTGCCCGAAAGCACAGAGTGCTCCCAGCACAGAACTCCCAGCATTCTGTGCTCCCAACATTCTTTCTGTGCGTTCGGATAGTCTCTCCTGTGCATGACGGCTTCTGACAAACATCCTTAGCGAATTATTATATAGGATATAGTGAAGTTTAAACAAACATTAATATGAGTTTTATTGCTGTGGTGCAATGTGATACACTTATACACAAACCACATAGTCTGTTCTTCTGAAAGGGGGACAGAGGGATTTGGGTCTCAAAGAGGGACTGTCCCGACTAAAGGGGGACACTTGGGAGTCATGGATCCTTACTTCCCTTTTCATAGATTTTTCAGACACTTTCTTTATTAAACAAGTTTTAGAAATCTCCCCCCTCCCTTGAGCCTTATTCATCAGGTAAAGAGGCATAATTCTGGAGGAAACCAACTGCACAATAGAGTTGAAATTAAAATTTTGCAGATTCCCCCTGATTTAAATGAGCATTTAAAGGGAAACTATCACTCGAATTAAAGTCACCCCCCCTCAATTAAGCATTTAGCAAAAAGCTTACCAAAGAAACTGTTACGCAGAATAAAGACCACATCATACCTCAGCCAGCACTGATGGCCAGGCAACAGCACAGACATCTTTGCTTACAGACATTTGCGCACCTGCACCTTCAGTCCCAGCCTCCTCTAGAAGGCGCTGCATGGTACCTTTAGGTACCAGAAGGGTCTGATGGTGCAGGTGAACAGATACCTCTAGCACATTGTTGCCAGGTCGTCAGTGTCGGTTGCGGCAGAATTTTTGACTAACGCGGATTTTATTCTGCATAACAGTTTCATTGGTAAGCTTATTGCTAGATGCCTAATTGGGGGTGGGGTGGACTTTATTTTGGGTGGACTTTAACGCTAGGGAGATGTCCAATGCATTGTGAAAAAATGCACTGACAAGCTCTCTAGCATTCTAGGGGTTAAAAGTCCAGTTTAAAACATTTGGAATTTTCATTTCTGCCTTATCGTGCAGCTGGTTTCCTCCATGTCTGTAAATTGACATATAATACCCGTTATGCTAAGAAGCCATGCTTTATCATGATGAAGGATATATTCTCCTTTCTCCTGGAAGATCAGTAGACACACAATACAACTCAGAGCATCATTTAGATTTTACGTGAAGCAGCTGCCAAGTCTTGGTTGAACACTGAAATGCTGCATCCCAAAACGTTTACTGATAGAGTAGCTCTCCATGGGTCTGCAAGCAGAAAATGGAACCAAAAGACCCCTCTAGGATTCAAGGAGTTACATGCCTCATTTAAGTTAATGAGAATTTTAATTTCTCCCCTATTATTTGTTGGGTTTGCTCCAGAATTGCACTTCTGTAGCTTGATGAATAAGGCCCCAAGGGCCTGATGTTGAAAAGAAAAGTAGAGTAATTATGTGGTACATCAACTGCACCCATGGGGAAAATTATAAATTCCCCAAGTTCCCTGGAAAGTTAGCCAGGTCTCCAATGCACTGCAAATCAATGCACCGAAGGAGACCTATTTAGAATTGAAGGGACTGAATGAGGAGTTGTGTGTGCTGGTATATACTGCCTCTTTCTTGGTTGGTAGTTCCCTGTAATCAGGTGCTAGCACTAACTGAGGAAGGCATAAATACCTCCCTTGTTCCTCTCATTAGGGTTTTGTCCACAGTAGAACTAGGATGGTATCTCTGCTTTTTAATTGCATTATACTAAATTATATTTTAAAGGGATAGTAATACTTAAAATGTAAAAGAAAATATGTTGTAGTGTTTATCTCCCTGAGTAAAACAAGAGTATTCCCATTGCTGAAAGGTGTTTCATTCAAAAGTTATTAATTTTCAAAGTTGAATTTCTTAGGTGCAATATCACAGTGGCCTGAAATTGTACAGTGGCGCTGTTGCTACACCATCCTATGGACAGCTCTGGTCCCGGGACCATAAATCTCCATAGGATGCTGTAGCAATAGCGCCACTGTACAAGTTCAGGCCACTGTGATATTGCACCTAAAAAATTCAACTTTGAAAATTAATAACTTTTGAATGAAACTCCTTTCAGCAGTGGGAGTACTCTTGTTTTACTCAGGGGGATAAATCCTACAACATATTTTTTTTACATTTTAAGTATTACTATCCCTTTAATTGCTTTATACTAAATACATGTCCACTCAGATCTGAGGCAGATAGGTACTTTCCAAGTTGGGATGACTTGATGGGCAGGCAAGCTAAACATAACTGTTTATTATATAGAGTAATTCACAGTTTATTTATTGGTAAAGGTCAGGATTTGTTGTTCATAATTTCCAAAGCAATGCATTGGATACCCCTCTGGCACTCAAAGGGTTAACAGTCATTTTCATTTGGCCTTTCCTCTCATGAAATTCAACCTCATTCACCCAAATGCAGTCCATTAGGGATATAGGCAATGCAGACAAAAGTGAAACTCATGAATTCAGTCTTGAGCTCACTTACTTTAGCTCAGAGACAGTGACAGAGTCAGTTTACTCCCCAACACACTTATTAACCCCTTAATGCCCGAGGACGTACATGTACGTCCCAAGCGGATGTCCCTTAAGGACAAAGGACGTACATGTACGTCCTCGGATTCCGGGTTCCCGTGCAGCTGCAGGCCATTCGGGAACTCCGGAATCATTTGGGAAAAAAAATGCAGCACGGGCGTTAAGTGCCAGACGCGTATGCGCATGGCTGGTCTCTAAGGGGTTAAAGGATGCAGAACCAAAGCTGAATCCATTTGGGTGTCTTGTTAATTGCTAAATCAGTTGTAGTAGACTTAGTAGATGGCCAGCAAATATAGACATTTTCCCTTTATTTTTATACTAGCAATCAAAGCATGATGTTGGCCATGCGACACTTGCTTGGGGGAGGGAGGAGAACAGGAACAGAGGCAAAAATGCAGGTGCAATAGAGAGCTGAATAGAACATCTTGTGTGGTGACAGAGACTGTGGGAGGGAGAGGAGAAGAGGGCGAGGAGAAAAGAAGAGGGCGAGGAGAAGAGGAAGAGCAGAAGAGAAGAGGGCGAGGAGAGGAGTAAAGAAGAGGGAGAGGAGAAGAGAATGGCCAAAGGGGGGCAGGATAGAGAGTGGCCATTTTCCTGCATTGATTTGGCCAGGATTGGGCAAGGTTGCTTTGCCCGCCTGCCCAATCCTAGCCAAATGACCTCCCCAATGGGCATGTTTCTGCAGTGAATTAGTCAGGAGGGCTTTGCCCACCTGTACAACTCACCTGTCTGGCAGCCATGCAAGAACATATATATATATATATATATATATATATATATATATATATATATATATATATATATATATATATATATATATATATATATCTACTGGGCATGATTGGTTCGGACAAACATACATCTGGCCTTTTATTTTATAGGATATTACACTCTCGACTGAACTCTCCTCCAATGCACCCGGTGCTCTGATCACATCAACATTAGGTTAACGTAATATATTCAGCAATAAGAACGGCACTCTCTGGATTTTCCACAAAATCATTTTTATTTTAGCCTGGTCAACCTGTCGGCCCCAATTAGGCCTTTATCAAGACCTTGACAAAGGCCTAATGGGGGCCAAAACTTTGACCAGGCTGAAATAAAAATGATTTTATGGAGAATCCAGAGAGTGCCGTTCTTATTGCTGAATATATATATATATATATATATATATATATATATAAAATCAATATATACCCTAGAAAAATATAACCTAGGGATAACTTATCTTATTTTAATTAACACATTAACTAACCTAGTTATGTGTCCTTTATACTACATAGGTATGTCCTTCTGATAAAGTAAGAGCACTTATTTTTAGGGTTTTCCTCCCCTTTAATTGTGGATTTTTGGAGTTACCTCCAGGGACTGGAGTTGGAAACCACTGCTTTGGGAGAGCACCTAATTCCAGGCAGTGAATGACTTATTAGATCCTGTTTTGGCTTCTTTGAATCATTCTGCAAGTTCACGTACACAAGTGAAGGAGCTGAGTATTTGATACCATCTGGTGACAGCTGCAGACTAGTTCCTGAAGTGCTGTGTTTGCGAAAAACAAAATAAGCTGTTTAGCTGGCAGCCAATGTGTTTATTTAATGATATTTATTTAGAGCCGTTGGAGATATGACTGTGGAACACTGAATAATATCCACACATTCAAAAAAGGTGCATACAACTGTTCTGACCTGCTGTAAGGTCAGGCTGGATCTGAGTATTGTAAAGGAGGTTCTTTGTGAAATATTTTGCTGGAGAACTTACACCAATTAGGCTTGAATGTCTTGTCCATGGAGGCAGACATGACAGATGCTAGCATTTTTTTCAAAATGAAGCAGGCCGAGTGCATGAGCTTGCTTAATTCTTTAACCCCTTAACCCATTAAGTGCCAGAGGGGTACGCAATGCATAGCGTATCCCTCTGGCATTCAAAGGGTTAATGACCCTTGATGGTCCTGGCACATCATGGGTAGATTAGCATTAAGGACACATGACGTGCCAGGACCGTCATGAAATTTATGGTTCCCTGCATGGCTGCCGGCCTTTCGGGGAGCCTGAACCGGATGTGACAAAAAAAAAAAAAAAAAAGGTCCGTGGTCTCTAAGTGACATCTGCATGCGCGATCGGCCATCCTTAAGGGGTTAAGAACCCTAAGTGTGTTTAACACAATAGTTCCCAGTGCATAACAAACCCTCTGGTTCCTAAAGGGTTAAGCTTGTACTGTGAGCAAAATTTGAGGCCCTTGTGACCCTGCCAGCAACTGTCATGTCCACCTTCATGTAGATAACATCCAGGATTGATTAAAGATGTTATGTCTCTAACAAAAGGCACAAGGACAAAATGTATTGGGGCCATTAGGATTTTCTGTCTCTAGTAAGGCAAATTGGGGAGTTGTTATTTGGAGGTGTTAGCTCTCTTAGTAGGTATTTTTGAGGTTGAGTCTAACACATTTTTCTGTTTTGTAAATTAATTCCATGTGCAGTCCTTTATGGAATATTAACCAGTTTGTTATTTACTGGTTGTTAATAAGTGATGTTTGTATTGCCAGATGTTAGGCAGCACCTGGATGTCTAAGACAGGTTTCCTTCATGTGAACTACTAGTTTAAAAGCCCGTGTACACAGGCCACAGTGAAACCCAGCAGCCTCGGCTGGTGCCTGGAGTCTCTCTGCTCACTACATGTGCTGCAGTCATGCACAGTACAGAGTGCCGAACATGCTGCTGCTGATACAGAGCGGGGCGCTCCGAATTCAGACTGTAGTCCTCTCTGCACCTTCCTGGGACCAGGCGGTCCCAGGAAGGTGCGCAGAGAAGACTCTGGTCCGAATACGGAGCACCCTGCTCCATATCAGCCATGGCGCACATGGGCACTCTGTACATAGTCTCTACTGCACATGACTGCAGGGCTCGCAGTCTCTACTGTGCATGACTGCAGGGCACGCAGTCTCTACTGTGCATGACTGCAGGGCGCGCAGTTTCTACTGTGCATGACTGCAGGGCGCGCAGTTTCTACTGCGCTTGAAGGCTTCTGACAAACATCCTAGCAGATTATTATCTAGGATATCTAAAATTGTCCTTATAATTAAAGAAGCATTTTACTTTTTATGGAAAAAAAAATCTACATTATACATTTCTTTCCTGTTGAATACAGAAAGGGTGCATCCACTGCAGGGAGACTTTTTCATTCCAAAGTTATTGCAGCTCAAACTTTTTATTTATCTGCAGTTTTATTTTATGATCACTAGGTGGTGCTATTCCCATAACTTAAAATTAAACTCTCTATCAATCAAAGGGTTTAACTCCCCATCTAAATCACTGAGAAATGTGTTTCTCACCTGTGATACAATTGGTTTTCCCCAGAGTTACTCAACTGTGTGTGCATAAGAATGATGTCAGTCATTAGTATTTCAGCCCTTGCATTTCATTGTTAATTTAGAAAATATGTTGCAGTGATCAAATCCCTTTAGTTCTAGACATGACTTAGTTCTGGCTGTATCCACAAACTCTTGGTGAGCTCAAGCTAGCTTATAAATAGTATTCAGTTAGATACATATATGTCTGGTCAGGAGAGCAGCAAGAACTATGTCTTGGTTACACACAGTTGCATGCAAAAGTTAAGGTATCCCTGGCCAATTCACATGTTTTGTTGATTTTCTAAGTGAAAGGAAGTTAACACATCCTCTGCAGCAAATAAACGAACTTGATATATTTCTTCAAGTTGTAACCCACAGTTACTAATTATATGCTGAATTTAACATATTGAAAACAATAAAACAGAAAATCTGGCATGTACAAAACTTTGGGTACCTTTCCAGTTGATCCACTGGTGTTATATTTTGTAAGGTCTCAGATATAGACTTTTTAGTCATTAATTTAAGTTAGGTGATAATTACAGAACTTGATAATTTTCCTGATTTTGAAACTCTCAGGGTGTTGTGCTTACACTCAAAAAGCACTCCTCTAAGCAGCTGACTGTGGCTCAGAAAATAAAGACAATTGACTTCTACAAAGAGGGGAAAGCTGTAAGAAGATATCTAAATACGTCCTGCTTGCAATTTCCACTTTTCAAAATGTCTTTAACCCCTTAATGACCGGCGCGTGCACGAGGCCGGCACTTGGTGACCATGGGGCTTTTTTTTTTTTTTTTAGTATCACTTCCGGTTCAGGGCTTCCGGAGCGGCGTGCATCCACGCCGGGAGCCCTGAACTCCGTGACATGCCAGGACCGTCACTGGTCCTAAAGTGACGGACCAGCGCAACGGACCAGGTACATCATCGGACGTGAAGGGAATTAAGAAACTGAAGTTAAGGGGAACTGTAGAAGTCAAGACAAAATCTGGAATACCAAGAAAAATCTCTGATAGAACTGCTCATAGACTGATCATGCATGCAATGCAAAAACCCCATATCACTGCAAAGGACCTGCAGTAAAGTTTAACTGGAACGGGAATAGTGGTGCACCAGTCCACTGTGCAACATTGCATGCATTAACATGATCTGCATGGAATAGATTACCTATGATCTCATCACAAAAGGCAATGTCTGACGTATGCAACACAACGCTTAGATAAGCCAGAAGTGTCGTGGTCTGATTATGTTAAAATTGAACTCTTTGATTACAATCACTAAATATACATTTGGCGCAAAAAAGGAGAAGCACTTGCAGAAAAGAACACATTGCCAACTGTTAAGCATTGGGATGGATCTACTATGCTTTTCGGTTGTGCGACAGCCAGTGGCACAGGTAATATTGTGCAGGTAGATGGAAGAATGGATTTTACTAAGTATGAACAAATCCTGGAACTTAATGTCCCACAGTCAGTGAAGAAACAAGCTGAACAGATGTTGGATATTACAACAAGACGATAATTCAAAACAAACTTCAAAGTCAACCATAAACTGCTTAACCCCTAAAGACCCTTGATGTGCCCACGAGCCGAACCACACAGGTTTTTGGAATGGACTTCACAATCTCGAGACTTGAATATTATTGAAAATATGTTTATAGATTTCAACATGCAGTGCATGCAAAATGACCTAAGAATATTTATTGAACTAGAAGCATTCTGTAAGAGTGGGAATACATTCCTAAAGCAAGAACAGAAAGACTGTTAACTGGCTAAAAGAAACGTTTGGAGGTTGTGATATCTGGGTGTTACCAAGTATTGACTGATAGGGTGCCCAAACTTTTGCACGTCACATTTTATGTTCTATTATTATTTTTTTTTCAATCTGTGAAATTCAGCAAATAAATAGTAATAGTGCATAACAAGTTGTAGAAATATGTCAAGTTTACATTTATTAGCTGCAGAGGGTTAATATATTTTCATTTAAAAAATTAACAAAACATGTAATTTGGCCACGGTGCCCTAATGTTTCCATTCAACTTTTGTACAAAAAGTTAACAAAAAAAGCCTTCTCATCGAATCCTGACTTATCAATAAATAACCTGTCACTTACTACAGATAATAAATAGTGAGGTCTAGTTACACTTGTGTGTCCGAAACCATTTTAGATTGCCAGCCCTGTTAAGACCCTTCAGATTTGGTAAGTCCCTATCTGCCTCAACTATGAAATTAACATGTATTTATTATAGTGCAATTAGAAGATGTGATTCCATTTTTCTTCTGCTATGGGACATGCCTAAATCTGGGGTGCCATGATGGTGCAGGCAATCTTAACGTGGGTCTGGCCACAAACGTGTAACTAAATCACTGTTTATTATCTGTAGTAAGCCACAGATTATTTATTGGTAAAGGTCAGGATTTGATATGCAGATTTTTTATTCCCTATCCTATTAACTTAAAGGGATAGTAATGTTTCATAATAAAAGCAGCTCTAATTATTCATCATAATATTTGGACCTTGGAGAGTGTTATTTCAATTCTGTCAGAGTTGTAGTTCAAGAATGATTCAATGACAAAATATCCCCCTCCTACCCCTTTTACTGATGTAACACTGTTCAGCCAGAGCAGAAGGGAGGTGCCCAGGTAGACTGCAGAGAGGGACAATCTTCAATTAAGGGAAAAACCTGGAAAACTTGTCAAGGGAGGCAGGGCTTTCATTGTTCTCATAGGAAGAAGATTGTCCCCTTCTGTTATCTGTCTGGTCTTACAACCAGATTCCACAACTAAGAAGAGATGGCTTACACTAGGTAAAAGGGGCAGGAGGGGATACTTTATCATTCAATTACTCTTGAACCACAACGCTGACAGTATTGAAATAGCACTCTCTATGGCTCAAATACTATGAAGATTAAATGGAGCTGCTGTTTTTATGAAACATTACTATCCCTTTAATAAGATTTTGGCGGCCTCTCTAGCATTTAGACAGTTCAATAACACTGCTTAGTAATGAGTTAAAACAAAGATTTATAGAGTGTGGGATTGAACCTGATTTGTCTACATCAAAAAGAGATTTCAGCCTACATGTCTCTGATGTACTCAATGAGCAAAGTAGAAAGCGTTTGTTTCTCAGAAGCAGGACAAAGAGATGACTGTCATCCTCCTTTATGAAGCTCTGACATCGAGTTTAACGTTCTGGGCAGGCAACTCATTGAACAGAGCTGCTGTGCAGACGAACAACTGCATCTTTCAAAGGACTTATCACAGTGAGAGGGTTTGTGTTAGGCTTAGCCTTTGATATACCACAGAATGTTTTTGTCCTTATAGAGAAAATATATCCTATTTTTTGGATACATTTTTTTTCAAGCCTTTAGGACAAACAGAGAGGTGGTGGTTGGAAATACTTATCTCCAGGGGTAGTTATATGTTTGATCTCCAGCTTTCGGGGACTACAACTCCCATCATCTCTAGCCACCCAATATCTGTTTCAGGAAAATGGGTGTTGTACTCTCCAGCAACTGGAGGTCCAAGAATTGATTTCCCATGATGTATACCATTGGGAAGCAAATACAAGTGGCTTATTTTTGAGTGTAGTGAAGAAATAGGCATTTATTTATCTTTAAACGAATAGTAATGTTTCATAAAAACAGCAGCTCCAATTAATCTTCATAGTATTTGAGCCATAGAGGGTGTTATTTCATTACTGTCAGAGTTGTGGCTCAAGAGTAATTGAAGGATAAAGTTTCCCCTTCCCGCCACTTTTACCTAATGTAAGCCATCTCTTCTCATATGTGAAATCCAGTCCATAGACCAGACAGATAACAGCAGGGGACAATCTTCTTCCTATGAGAACAATGAAACCCTGCCCCCCTTGACAAGTTTTTCAGGTTTTTCCCTTATCTTAATTGAAGATTGTCCCTCTCTGCAATCTATCTGGACACCTCCCTTCTGCTCTGGCTGAGCAGTGTTACAACAGTAAAAGGGGCGGGAGGGGAATACTTTGTCATTGAATTACTCTTGAACTACAACTCTGACAGAATTGAAATAACACTCTCCAAGGTCCAAATACTATGATGATTAATTAGAGCTGCTTTTATTATGAAATATTACTATCCCTTTAAGTCAGAAAGGACAGATGCAACATTTAAAATGTACAACGAATGCAATTAAATCTATAAGGAGCCATCTGATTAGCTAAATTGAATATTAGTTTAAGCTGCAAAAGAGAAAGAAAATACATAGTTTAACCCTTTGAGTGCCAGAGAGGTATGCAATACAGTGCAAAACCCCTCTAGCACTCAAAGGGTTAAGTATATGAATGGTAAACAACTAAGGCGAATATTGGGAACCTGAAAACTAAGAATGGCAAAGTAATTTGTGAGAAACATTATATTATTTTCCTCTCTATATACAAAGGAAGCACCAGAGACCTTGCCTTCATCTTTTTCTGTGTTTAAACAAAGTCCAAAGGACACTGGAAAAAGAATTAAGTAGAACTATTACTTTGTAACACACATGATATTGAAAGACATTTGAAAATCACATATGTTGTGTTAGCCATCATTATTTAAAGGGGATAGTAATGTTTTGTACAGAGTTTACTTAATTCAATTGTTTGCTATTTAGGAGTGCGACTGATCTTAGTCACACTCTTAAATAAAACACTGTATTTAGCCAGTTATTTAAAGGGATAGTAATGTTTCACAATAACAGCAGCTCCAATTAATCTTCATAGTATTTGGGCCATAGAGAGTGTTATTTCAATACTGTCACAGTTGTAATTCAAGAGTAATTGAATGATAAAGTATCCCCCTCCCGTCCCTTTTACCTAGTGTAAGCCACCTCCCCTCAGATGTGGAACCTGGTCCTGGGACCAGACATCTCAAAGTAAGGGACAATCTTCTTACTTGGATCATACGGAAAACCCTGTTCCCCTTGACAGGTTTTTAGGTTTTTCCTTATGCTCACTGAAGATTGTCCCTCGGCCATCCATCCAAACAGTCTTGCTGCTCTGAGGTGAGCAGTGTTACATCAGTAAAAGGGGCAGGAGGGGGATACTTTATCATTCAATTACTCTTGAACTACAGCTCTGACAGTATTGAAATAACACTCTCCGTGACCCAAATACTATGAAAATTAATTGGAGCTGCTTTTATTGTGAAACACTACTATCCCTTTAACTTGTATTATTCACCCTCCCTTTTCTTTATATGATATAAACCCCTTCTAATTAATGCAGGCTGGCTGGTTGTCCATCCAAAGGAACTTGGGTCACCAATGGCAATACAAAACAACGATCTGCCAATTTTTTTTTAAATTATTGTAAACAAGAGGCCTAAGCACTAGCTATCATAGAGATAGTACTCAGGACTCATTTACAATACTTAGAAATGGGGGGGGGGAGTCTCTCAATTGCCAGATCACTGTGTAGGGTTGCCATCTTATGGATCAGCCTTTTCCAAGGAGAAGGGGCAGATGTCAAATAAAGGGAGCAGTGGGGAATAATTGAAGTCAAATAACTAGCCAAATTCAGTGTTTTCCATCACACGCTTCAACTGAAACAAAATAATGAGTCTATACCAAGCATTACCACCTCTTTGGATTTTTTTCACTGTTTATGTTCTCGTGATAATTAGAGATAAAACTACCTCTCATAGCTGTTCTAAAACTCATATTCTTTACGTCTCTCCCTCCCCTTATTTTTACCACATTTTTAGTGAATGGAGGAAGGGGAATCTTCCAGACCTCTTTCCAGTGTATTAAAGGAATACATATTCCATTTTTAAATATAATGTAAAGAGGAGGATCACCACTACTCCATCTGATATAATTTTATACACACGAAGAGGGATCCCATCGAATGTGGTGGCAGATACTGTAGATATATGGAAAAGATATTGGATAAAAAAAACTACAATGTAGAGAATTTTGATCACTTTTCAATACAGGATACAATTTGATACACTGGGAAATCTGATTAATATTTTGGATTTCAGAAGTAATTTTTACCCACTTGAAGTAAAATTAGAAATAATGTCAGCCCCCCCCCCCCGGATCAACAAAGGAAGTATGAAACTGACTTATATTTTTACAACCCTGAGTACTATGTATCAACAACAGCTTCCCCCTTTTATAGATCATTTATGTGCTGGTACAACAGGTATAACTGCAATGCTGCTTTGTACATAGGGATGTTCACAATGCAATGCTGCGACTAAAGCCATCTATTAAGATGATTGGACCAGGATAGAACAAGCACTTAGGGGTGACTTTCTAAAAGAACACAACCTCTTAATCTCTTTCTTGGCTGGCAATATATGTTATACCAAAATATGTTGACCACAGTTCATTACTCCCCAAATTAGTATGAATATGAGATTTCTATTATATAAAGCACACAAGAGATCAGGGGGCGGACTGACCATATGGGCATTCGGTCACGGACCGAGGGCCCGTGACCGAAGGGGGCCCACCGCCGCTTCCAGCGCTGCTTAGCAGCTCTCCAACAACGGCCGCCGGCGCGCCTTTCTAGTAATACAGAGCTCTGGGAGATGACATCATCTCCCAGCCTCTGCATTACTAGAGGCGCGCGGAACTTCGCACAGCCATGCCGCTAGACCACCAGGGACTGGAGGTAGGGGCAGTGTGGAGATGAAGGGGCATGGTGGAAGGGGCGATGTGGGGATGAAGGGGGCATTGTGGAAGGGGCATTGTGGAGATGAAGGGGGCAATGTGGAGATGGTGGCAATTGTGGTATGTGCATTGTGGAGATGGGGGCATTGTGGAAGGGGCAAAGTGGAGATGGGGGCATTGTGGAGATGAAGGGGCATTGTGGAGATGAAGGGGGCAATGTGGAGATAGGGGCATTGTGGAGATGAAGGGGGCATTGTGGAAGGGGCATTGTGGAAGGGGCATTGTGGAGATGAAGGGGGCATTGTGGAGATGAAGGGGCAATGTGGAGATAGGGGCATAGTGGAGATGAAGGGGGCATTGTGGAGATGGAGATGAAGGGGGAATTGTGGAAGAGGCAATGTGGAGATGAAGGGGCAATGTGGAAGGGGCAATGTGGAGATGAAGTGGGCAATGTGGAGATGAAGGGGGCATTGTGGAGATTTCTGCAGGGGACCCAGACCTCTTTTTGGACCAGGGGCCCTGGGTCCTGTCAGTCCGCCCCTGCAAGAGATAGAGAATAGAGATAAGCAGACCAATCAGAGAGATAGTAACAAGAAAGAGTGGCTTAGGAAGCTGACCAACAAGCTATATAACAGAAGTATACCGGCACTATATAGCCATATAGAAGTTCTGTGAGACCAACAGATCCATACATTACATGATGCTAGCGGAGTATTATATGGACTCAACAGGACAATAAGCGAGAGGATTACATGAAACTAGCAGTGCAATGTATAATTGCTCAAGATAATCGGGGCCAAACAAAACAAACAAGGTAATATGGTTTCAGCCTCCTCAACAATGCTTCAACAAGCTAGAAGACACTGACTTCATATGTCCAAGGCTCTTATAATTATTCTTATATATGTTCCTCTATCCCGACCTGAAATCGAGCACTGTATTCTACACTTAACCATTATGTTCTCTATATGTCTCCCTTTACCCCTATAGATTAGAAGCTTTGAAGCAGGGATCCCACTTCCATTGTTTCATTTCCCTAAACACATATCACCCTGTATTGTCCAAACCCTTACATTGTGAATAGCTGTGTAAACTTGTGGTGCTATATAAATACACATATTCATTCATTCAGTTGCATCATTACTTAAAAACACTAGACACATAAATCTATTCTCAAATACAGCCCATGATTTGAGGTTTCACATACCTTTTCTCAGATGAATTAATCCAAATGACTGATCGTCTAGTTATCTCATTTGTTCAAGGAGGGATATCCTCATCCTTCCCTCTAGGTTTGGGAACCCCTGATCTACAATATTACATGAGACTACCTGCGCATTACACTATCCATTACTGAACTGCTTTATTGCCCTGGTGGTGGAACTTAATAGTGTATTGTCCTGCTGGTCTAATGTAATATCAGATAAAAACTGTACTTTATCATTGACCTGGCGAGACTTAGATCATGTTGGACCAACAGCTGTTGGGGCTATAACATCATCTCCAATCAAACAGTGTCTGGTTGGGGATAATGATAGTTTTAGTACCCATAAGTTTACCCTTGACCAATAGACTACATGAATACGTAACACCTGCTAATAATAACCCTCCACTTACCTTACTATGGCCAAAAAATTCTAATGAGCCACATTCATTTTTCCTTTGTGTTTTTGTTCAAGAGATATCATCTTCATTCAGTCCCAAATACACGTCCATGGAGGCAGACATGACAGGTGCTGGCAGGAGCACTGCACATTGTAATCTTAACCCTTTAAAGACCAGAGCGGTGTAGAAAGCATTGCAGCCCTGTGTTCCTCAAAGGACTAAGTATCCTCATGCACTCTGCCTGCTTCAGTATAACCAAACCTGCCAGCCACTGTCATATCCACCTTCATCAACTGGACTTACAGGAGTCATTGTAGATGTTATCTTTTCCACAAAAGTACAAGGGCATAATTCATGGTGGCCATTAGGTGTTGCTGACTTTAGCAATGTAAGTGGGATGTAATTATTAAAACATGTTCGTTCTCCTTTAATTTTGTCGGTTTAGAGCTGGGGCTGCTTTACATATAAATACATTAGTTAGCTATATATTGCATGTATGTGTATGTAGTATGACTGGCAGTGTATACCCCCCCCCCATATGTACTTTTTAGTGATGAGCGAGCACCTCAATGCTCGGATGTTCGGGTGCTCTGACCGAGCACCCCCTGAGGCTCGAGTGCTCGGCCGAGCATCCGAGCCCCATTGAAGTCAATGGGAGGACTCGAGCATTACACCAGGCACCCCCTGCTCTGATGAGGGGAGGGTGCCTGGTCCATAGGAAAAGGGCAGAAAAAGATGGAAACACTACAGAAATGGTTCAGGGACAGCATAGGGAGGATGTCTGGATGCACCTTGGACTCCAACATCGCTGCTGGGAACGATCTTTCGCCCGTAGTACGCCATTTTTACAGACTGACCATAAAACACACAAAAAGGAAAATAAAAACGACTTTAGGCGAAAAATTGTTACCAAACAGTATTTGCTGTATATTTACTTGTATATCATCTGCAAATTCTCCCAAAAATTTCCTTGATTTTCAGAACTGAGGCCATGATTAAGATGGAAACGTGCGCTGAGCTGACCATCTAAAACATTATGGGTGAGGGTCTGCTGCAGAGCTGACCATCCTAAACATTATATGCGAAGGCCCGCTAGTGAGCTGACGCTATAAAACATTATATGAGAAGGCCCGCTGGTGAGCTGACCTATATAAAAATTGGCAAACAGGGCCCGCTGGTGAGCTGGCCCTATATAAAAATTATATCACAGGGCCCGCTGGTGAGCTGGCCCTATATAAAAATTATAGCACAGGGCATATGGAAGAGGAGGAGGAGGATGAGAAGATTAAGAGTCAACCATATACCCGTTTTTTGGGTGGAAGGGGTGAATGGGAATACAGAGTATTCCCATCATTGTAAATAACATATATAAAGTGAGTTTATGTTCCCCCGGGGCTTTCCTCCAGTGGAGTGGAGAAGTCAGGGGAAATCCAGGCCTTGTTCATTTTTATAAGTGTCAACCTATCAGCATTGTCGGTGGAAAGGCGGATACGCTTATCTGTTATGATGCCACCAGCAGCACTAAATACCCGCTCAGACAGAACGCTGGCGGCAGGGCAGGCCAGCACCTCCAAGGCGTAGAGTGACAGTTCATACCACGTGTCCAGCTTGGACACCCAGTAGTTGTAAGGCACAGAGGGATCATTGAGGACGCTGACACGGTCTGCTACGTACTCCTTCACCATCTTCCAAAACTTTTCCCTCCTTGTGACACTAGGCTGCGCATCAGGGTGAGGGTGCTGGCGGGGTGTCATGAAGGTGTCCCACGCCTTGGAGAGTGTTGCCCTGCCTTTGTCGGAACTGCTGTGTGCTCCCCTTTTCTCCCCTTCTCGGTTGGCCAAGGTAGCACGTACTCTGCCGCCAGCGTTGTCAGATGGAAAATTTTGGAGCAATTTTTCAACAAGAACCTTCTGGTATTGCACCATTTTGCTTGTCCTCTCCACCGGAGGAATGAGAGATGAGAAATTCTCTTTGTAGCGGGGGTCCAGAAGGGTGAACACCCAGTAATCCGTGTTGTCTAAAATGCGTACAACGCGTGGGTCACGGGAAAGGCAGCCTAACATAAAGTCAGCCATGTGTGCCAGAGTACCAACAGTCAAGATTTCGCTGTCCTCACCAGGAGGCTGACTCTCAATATCCTCATCCTCTTCCTCCTCTTCTGCCCACCCACGCTGAAGAGATGGAACTAAAGTTCCATGGCTACCCTCTGTAGCGGAGGCAACCGTGTCTTCCTCCTCCTCCTCCTCCTCCTCCTCCTCCTCCGCCTCCTCCAATTGTCGCTGAGAAGACGAAGTGAGCGTGCTCTGGCTATCACCTTGTGTAAGCTCTTCCTCCCCCATTTCCACCTCTTCCACATGCAAAGCGTCGGTTTTAATTGTGAGCAGCGAGCGTTTCAGTAGACACAGAAGTGGGATGGTTACACTGATAATAGCGTTATCGCCGCTCACCATCTGTGTCGATTCCTCAAAATTGCGTAAAACCTCGCAGAGGTCTGACATCCATTCCCACTCCTCACTTCTGATTACAGGAAGTTGAATGGAGAGGCGACGACCGTGTAACAGCTGGTACTCCACTACTGCCCTCTGCTGCTCACAAAGCCGGGCCAACATGTGGAAGGTGGAGTTCCAGCGCGTGCTCACGTCACACAGCAGCCGGTGAGCTGGCAATTGTAAGCGCTGCTGCAGCTTCAACAGGCCGGCCGAAGCTGTAGATGACTTACGGAAATGTGCACACACGCGGCGCACCTTGGTCAAGAGATCATGCACATTGGGGTAGGTTTTTAGAAATCGCTGCACCACTAAATTAAATACATGCGCTAGGCATGGTACGTGTGTGAGCTTGCCGAGCTCCAAAGCCGCCACCAAGTTACGCCCATTATCACACACAACCATGCCTGGTTGCAGGTTGAGTGGCGAGAGCCACTGCTCGGTCTGGTGACTAATCCCCTGCAACAGCTCTGAGGCCGTGTGCTGTTTGTCCCCAAGGCAGATCAGCTTCAGCACGGCCTGTTGACGCTTCCCCACTGCAGTGCTACACTGCTTCCAGCTACTGGCTGATGGGGGAGTGGCGGTGTGTGTAGAGAATTCGGAGGTGGAAACGGAGGAGGAGGAGCCAATAACATAGGTGCTGGTGGAAACCCTGATGGAGGTAGGGCCCGCAATCCTCGGCGTGGGTAGCACCCGTGCCATCCCAGGGTCCGAGTCGCTCCCAGCCTCCACGACATTCACCCAGTGTGCCGTCAGGGAAATGTAGCGTCCCTGGCCACAAGCACTTGTCCATGTGTCAGTCGTTAAGTGGACCTTCCCAGTAACTGCGTTGGTCAGGGCACGGGTGATGTTACGGGACACATGGTGGTGTAATGCGGGGATGGCACACCGGGAAAAGTAGTGGCGGCTGGGGACCGCGTACCGAGGGACAGCTGCTGCCATCAGGCTGCGGAAGGACTCAGTGTCCACAAGCCTAAATGGCAGCATTTCGATGGCCAGTAATTTTGAAAGGTGTGAGGTTAGTGCTATGGCCTGTGGGTGGGTGGCTGGGTACTTTCTCTTGCGCTCAAATGCCTGGGGTAACGACATTTGGACGCTGTGCTGGGACAGGGAAGTGGATGTGGTCGCTGATGGTGCTTCAGATGGTACAGGTGCAGGGCGGGAGGTATGCGGGCCTGCGCCTTCGACAGGCGATTGGCCGGCACCGAAAACAGGGGAAGAGGAGGCAGTGGTGTGGCCTGCAGACACAGATGGGCGATCCAGGCGTTCCTCCCACTTACTACGGTGCTTGGATGCCATGTGTCGGATCATGCTGGTGGTGGTGAGGTTTCTAGTGTTCATGCCTCGGCTCATTCTGGTGTGGCACAGGTTGCAAACTACAAATCTTTTGTCGTCCGCACTTTCCTTAAAAAAACGCCATACCGCGGAACACCTACCCCTTGGCAAGGTAGATTTACGCAAGGGGGTGCTCCGTGGAACATTTGCGGGCCGGTTTGGTGCGGTCCGCCTTCTTTCTGTTGCCACACCACTGCCTCTTCCAGCCTGTTGCGGTGCTGCAGATGGCTCACCCTCAGGACTGCTGTCATCGCTCGGCTCTACACCTTCCCAGGTGGGGTCAGTCACCTCATCGTCCACCAAGTCCTCCTCCACTTCCTCACTCTGATCATCCTCCTCATGTCTTGATCCCACCACATACTCAGTCATTGACAACTGTATAACATTCTCCTCAACAAGGTCTTGAGACGGAAATAGTGGTTGATTTAATGGCAACTGTGTCTCATCATCATCATCATCATCCACTACTTCCTTTGACCTTAAATGCCGTTCACATCTGTCATCTTCTTGTGATTGGGTAGCCTCTAGAGGTTGTGAATCAGGGCACAAGATGTCATGTTCCTCTGCAAGCGTGCTTGGAGAGAGGGTCAAATGAAGGATTGGTGATGAGACGAGCTCATCACTATATCCCAGTGTGGGATCACTTCTTTGACCAGACCGTGTATGGTGGGAGGAAGGATGATCAGAGTGAGGATTATGTTGACCAGACTCTTGGCTACTGAGAGTGGACTTGGTGGAAGACAGGGTGGTGCTTAACCGACTGGAAGCAGTATCAGCTGTCATCCAACCGACCACCTGTTCGCACTGGTCGGACCTCAAGAGTGATGTCCTGCGACGCCCTGTGAAATCAGACATGAAGCTAGGTATGGTGGATGTCTTTCTTTCTTGTGCTCTGGCACCAGGCACAGTTTCTCCGCGTCCTGACCCGCGCCCTGAACTTTCAGGATCACGTCCACTTCCCCGTCCCTTTTTACCCGCCTTCTTCATCTTACACGATATATATGACTTTAATATATATGAGTTTGAAAACTTAACAGTATTTCTTCCTATTCTGCAACTGTGCAGAGTACACAGAATAGGCTGTTAAACGGCGTTGAAACACACTGAATGGAATATGTGACTTTAATATTTGAGTTTGAAAACTTAACAGTATTTCTTATAATTCTGGAACTGTACAGAGTACACAGAATAGGCTGCTAAACTGCGGTGACACACACTGAATGGAATAAGTGACTTTAATATTTGAGTTTGAAAACTTAACAGTATTTCTTACTATTCTGCAACTCTGCAGAGTACACAGAATAGGCTGTTAAACGGCGGTGAAAGACACTGAATGGAATATGTGACTTTAATATTTGAGTTTGAAAACTTAACAGTATTTCTTCCTATTCTGCAACTGTGCAGAGTACACAGAATAGGCTGCTAAACTGCGGTGACACACACTGAATGGAATAAGTGACTTTAATATTTGAGTTTGAAAACTTAACAGTATTTCTTACTATTCTGCAACTCTGCAGAGTACACAGAATAGGCTGTTAAACGGCGGTGAAAGACACTGAATGGAATATGTGACTTTAATATTTGAGTTTGAAAACTTAACAGTATTTCTTCCTATTCTGCAACTGTGCAGAGTACACAGAATAGGCTGCTAAACTGCGGTGACACACACTGAATGGAATAAGTGACTTTAATATTTGAGTTTGAAAACTTAACAGTATTTCTTACTATTCTGCAACTCTGCAGAGTACACAGAATAGGCTGTTAAACGGCGGTGACACACACTGAATGGAATAAGTGACTTTAATATTTGAGTTTGAAAACTTAACAGTATTTCTTACTATTCTGCAACTCTGCAGAGTACACAGAATAGGCTGTTAAACGGCGGTGAAAGACACTGAATGGAATATGTGACTTTAATATTTGAGTTTGAAAACTTAACAGTATTTCTTCCTATTCTGCAACTGTGCAGAGTACACAGAATAGGCTGCTAAACTGCGGTGACACACACTGAATGGAATAAGTGACTTTAATATTTGAGTTTGAAAACTTAACAGTATTTCTTACTATTCTGCAACTCTGCAGAGTACACAGAATAGGCTGTTAAACGGCGGTGAAAGACACTGAATGGAATATGTGACTTTAATATTTGAGTTTGAAAACTTAACAGTATTTCTTCCTAGTCTGCAACTGTGCAGAGTACACAGAATAGGCTGTTAAACGGCGTTGAAACACACTGAATGGAATATGTGACTTTAATATTTGAGTTTGAAAACTTAACAGTATTTCTTACTATTCTGCAACTCTGCAGAGTACACAGAATAGGCTGTTAAACGGCGGTGAAAGACACTGAATGGAATATGTGACTTTAATATTTGAGTTTGAAAACTTAACAGTATTTCTTATAATTCTGGAACTGTACAGAGTACACAGAATAGGCTGTTAAACGGCGGTGAAAGACACTGAATGGAATATGTGACTTTAATATTTGAGTTTGAAAACTTAACAGTATTTCTTCCTATTCTGCAACTGTGCAGAGTACACAGAATAGGCTGTTAAACGGCGTTGAAACACACTGAATGGAATAAGTGACTTTAATATTTGAGTTTGAAAACTTAACAGTATTTCTTATAATTCTGGAACTGTACAGAGTACACAGAATAGGCTGTTAAACGGCGTTGAAACACACTGAATGGAATATGTGACTTTGATATTTTAGTTTGAAGACTTAACAGTATTTCTTCCTATTCTGCAACTGTGCACAGTACACAGAATGTGCTGCTACACTGCGGCGAAGCACACTGAATGGAATATGTGACTTTTAAATTTTAGTTTGAAGACTTAACAGTATTTCTTCCTATTCTGCAACTCTGCACAGTACACAGAATGTGCTGCTAAACTGCGGCGAAGCACACTGAATGGAATATGTGACTTTGATATTTGAGTTTGAAGACTTAACAGTATTTCTTCCTATTCTGCAACTCTGCACAGTACACAGAATGTGCTGCTAAACTGCGGCGAAGCACACTGAATGGAATATGTGACTTTGATATTTTAGTTTGAAGACTTAACAGTATTTCTTCCTATTCTGCAACTCTGCACAGTACTCAGAATGTGCTGCTAAACTGCGGCGACGCACACTGAATGGAATACGTGACTTTGATATTTTAGTTTGAAGACTTAACAGAATGTGCTCTAATCTGCAACTTTGCACACTAAACAGAATGTGCTCTAATCTGCAACTTTGCACACTAAACAGAATGTGCTCTAATCTGCAACTTTGCACACTAAACAGAATGTGCTCTAATCTGCAACTGTGCACACTAAACAGAATGTGCTCTAATCTGCAACTTTGCACACTACACAGAATATATATATTTTTTTTTTTTTTTTTTTTTTTTTCCCCCCACACCAAATAACCTGCTGCCCCCACACACAGTAGTCCTAAAAAGGACTTTTGGTTCTTTTTTTTTCACAATTTTTGTTTTTTTCCTCCCTACACTGCCTTTCCCTTCCTATCCTCAGCTCTCCCTGGCTCAGACTGAGCCGAACTCGATGGTCAGGTGCTATACAGCACCTGACCACGGGTTCTGGCCAGCCAATCAGTGTAATGCCAGCAGCCAACATGGCTGCTGGCATTACACCGATGTCAGAGCCTCCCTGCACGTTTATTGGCTGCGCAGCAGGCGCAAAACGTGCGGGGAGGAGACACGAACATGGCGGGCGAGCACATGCGGTACTCGTACGAGTACCGCCATGTGCCGAGCAGAGCGATGCTCGTGCCGATCCGAGCATCGGCCGAGCATGCTCGCTCAACACTAGTACTTTTGTAATATGTAAACCCCCCAAAATAATAATTGTTAAAGTAGAAGGAACACATCAGAATAATAACCCCCACACATTTACCTTACTATGGCCAGAAAATCCTAATGGTCTCTATCAGTTTTGCCCATGTGCTTTTATTCAAGAGATAACATCTTCAGTCAGTCCTGGACATGACAGTTGCTGGCAGTTTTTTCAAACTGATGTAGGTAGAGTGAATTAAGGACCAGATGTCTGTGCAATGCGTTGTGAAGCAATGCTTTGCACATCCTGCTGGTCCTTAAAGCGGAACTACCACCGCTAAACAACTTGAACTCAAATAATTCCCCATCTGGCGACTAGCTGCTTAGTAGCGCTAGTTGCCAGAATTATTACGTTTTTAAATAGGATTATCCATTCTTCTCGGGCTGACAGGCAGGACGGAGAGCAGACATCTTCCCATAGTGACATCTGCACTCCTGCACTGTCAGTCCCAGCCGACTCTAGGAGGCGTTGCTAGGAGCCGTTTGGCTCCAAAAGGGACTGACAATAAGAATGGGTAATCCTATTTAACAAGGTAATAATTCTGGTGACTAGCGCTACTAAGCAGCTAGTCGCCAGATGGGGAATTATTTGAGCTCAAGTTGTTTAGCGGTGGTGTTCAGCTTTAAAGGATTAAGATGGAGGGCAGTGGATGAAGTTATTGCCCTGTGGTCCTGCAAGTAACTGTCATGTCTACCTCCATGGACATGACATCCAGGACTGATTGGAAATCATATCTCTTGAAGAAAGGCGCAACAGCAAAATCCATAAGAGCCATTAGAATTTTTGCACCATACAAGGTAAGAGGGGGTTATTATTAAGAGGTGATACTTCTCCTTTAAAAAAGAACTGAAAATATGTTGTATGTTATTCAGAGAAATTCTGGAGCACACCAACAGCAGCACTGGGGACATATAACATCTTATCACCTTTCTACTGATGTAATTGGGGCCTTTAACCTACTGAGTGATAGAGAGGCCTCCAGTGCATTGCTAAACAATACATTAGTGATATATCCAGCATTCAAATGGTTAAACAGCCCATTTTTATCAGTAGCAATTCTCATGTCTCCCCTGTGGAGTAGTTGGATTGCCCCAGGACTGTTCTAGTTCTTCTTAGTACATTCATCTGAGTATGTCTATATCAGGGATGTCTAACTCCAAACTAAGACCCTGGGGCAATTTGCATCTAATAAGAGCAGACTACCTATAATGTAATAATTGCCCTGTCTTATCACTGTAGGGAGCCAATTCAATCAGTTTTAGTATAAAGTTCACCTACTGTGATGCTTACTACACATTTAAACCCTGTTGTTTTATTTTGTTTGCATATTAAACCCTATTGTTTATTTATGTATTTATTTTGTTTGCATATTTAAACCCTGTTTATTTTATTTGCATATTCTATCTACTTCATGACAGCATCATATTCACTGCTGCAGTTCTAGTAAAGTGAGAGGTATAGACAGGAACATATTCATTGTCTGTATCAGTACAACAGTGGGAAATGTATTCAGCATGTTAAGGTCTAAGTGGTGGTATTAGGTAACCTTTGGCTATCTATGTGTTGGGATCTAAAACTTCCATCATACCACCCACAAGCAACTGGATGGTGGCGGATGATGGGAGTTGTAGTCTCTGACAGCTGGAGAGCCATGGTTGCCTAACTCTGTACTAAGTAGAGAATTCTTAAAGAGGCAATAAAAGGTTACATGGGAATACATACTTGTTGCATCTATTTATTCTCAACTCTCAATTCTGCTCAACTCTTTAAGGACCAGAGAGGTGGACAACACATTACAAACAACACTTTGTACAACCCTCTTGTGCTTAAAGGGTTACGTTTTTTTTTAACAAAAAAATGTAGTTTCTACTTTGAATACATCCCCTCCCATGATTCAGAGCTTTCAAATGTGCTGAGCACCCCTCTAGCATTCAAAAGGTTAACATCTCATTTTGATTCAATATGATGTCCTATTTTCCCCTTGTTATGCAAGGAAGGGGGCGGTATCAAAAATAACCAGTTCTATCAGCAAATCTTTGCCAAATACAGAAACCTTATTGCTTTTCGTATATTGCTATATTTGTAATGTGTTAGATACCTGACTAGCACTCAAAGGGTTAAACACTGACATAGTTTTTTGCTGACTTCAACTATGTACAAAGCCCAGAGAGCTTCCCACAGGGATTCAGTAATGTTTTATCACCATCTACTGGTAAAATGCAAAACTACAGTTTGAATATCTACAAGATGTATCAGATCTGTGAAGAGGGCACATTGCAAGTATGCGTTAATGTGTCTTCTCCATCATATCCCCTTCAATCCACCTCCAGTCTGCAGTCATCATCATGAATCCATCATGCCATCGACAGGTTTACAATTTTGCACTGAACACATTGACAATGGCTCATTTGCATATAGAAATACAGGTTCACCCCTGGCACTTAAGGACCATGGAGCATTTTCTTTTTGTAACCTATTCAGGTACAGCTGCATGGGAAGCCCTGAAATCCATAACGTGCCAGGACTGTCATGGGTTCTTATTGCACGTTTTACCCATAACGGTCCTGGCACATCATGGTTTCTTAAGGGGTTAATTGAGCCATTGTTGTATTCACGGGCGTGTGTTTATATATTAATGTGTTTTTTTGCCAGATGCACTAAACACTGATAGCTGCCTCTGCGGTCAGGGTACACAGTCGCCTTCCTGAGGCTGATGATGTTAGGATCTTCCTGTAGCTCTGTATGGAGCCAAACAGTTTGCTGTCACTGCTAAAGATCAGAGACAACAGCTGCCCAATAAGCTCTCGCGAGCCAGCTTTAACTACCATTTGTTTCAGTCGGGTTCTCTCTGTCATTGTATGTTCTCAACACTATTTTGTATAGTGCTGCAGAATATGTTGGTACTCAATAAATAAAGGATGTAAATGCAAATCATAATAAAATGCATAATAATAAAAATGTACTTATCTAACCAGTGTAATAAAAAAAGTAATGTTCTCCTGTTAGGGAAAAGAAGAATTTGAAAAAACACAAAAGGAGCTGCTAGAAAAAGGAAATATTATACGGCAAGGAAAAGGTCACCTAGAACAACAACAGGTAAATACAGTCTTGTCAGTTTGTCATTGCGTCCACCTAGAGACATAAAGAAACACCATAACTATGAATGTATTAAAACGGAGAAGTGTAATTCTGGGATAAACCAACTTCACTATAGGGGACACATAGACTGCCACTGATTTAAATGGGCAATTGTAACCCCATAAATGCTAGATAGGTCTCCAACACATTGCAAAGCATTGCATTGGAGTCCTCTCTAGAATTCAAGGGGGGAACTTTGCCTTCGGTTATCTCTCAAACCATAAAGGTTTGAGAGATTAAATTGGAGGCTATTAAATTATTTTGCAAATATCTACAATATGGGGGATAGTAATAACAAAGTATTACTATCCCTTTCAGGGCTATATGTTCAAAAGAAAAGTGCAGGAGTTCTGGGGCAAACCATTTGTCCTATAGGGGAGAACTAAAAATTCCCAAACTTCCTGTTGATTTAAATGCAGGTGTTAACCCTTTGAATGTTAGAGGGGTCTCCAAATGGTTTGCCCCAGAACTCTTCCACTTTTCTTTTGAACATATGCCCCTTTGGGTCTTGAAGCCAGCAAGCAGATATTGAGTCTGGGGTGGGGGTGCGGCTAAACAAGGGAATGGGTGACCTGCATCTTCCAGAAAATTCCAAAGTCATATCATATACTTCACTCGTAACCATTAGTGGAATGCAAGAAAGAGGATCATTTGCTATTTCTTGAATGAGGTAAATGTATGTGCTATTTGCAATTGCTCTCATTTTGATGCAAGAAACATGCAAATGCTTTGATGCTGAATAGCAAATGCTCCTAAAATTAATGGCAAATTAAGTACATGCCCATAAATTAATGGCAAAGTAAGATGGACATATAAAAATGTGTGCTAACTGCTTTTCTGATTTAGGCCCAATCACTAATCCTCTCACAAAACCATGGACATTTTAACCATGCCCACTTTTTGAAACACATTTGTTGAAAAAGCATTCACATTCACAAATTTATAAAAAAACATGTGCAGTTCAGTAAAATTTGGATGCTAATTATTTTCCATCAAAAGTACATTGGAAATAGTGATTGTGCATGTTTCTTGCATTCCACCCCATGGGCAGTTAGCTTGTATCCTCAAGGTAAAGAGCAGCTGAAGTATTGCCTCTGGCCTTTACGCTAATTTCGGTGGAGTACAATACAATCACCCTTTCCCTTTTTCAGCAGCTTATGCAATTTAAAGTGTTAGTAATGTCTAAAAAAAGGGTTTTTTTTGCATTCAGAAGAGCTTAAAAAGCTGATCTAAATGCAAAAAACTGTATCTCTCAAACCGCTATGGTTTAAGAGATACAGGCGTTTAAAGTTTGCTGTTTCTTACTGACAGCTGTAAAGCTGTCAGCAGGAGATTCGTGTTGGTCGACACGGAGGCGCTTGAGAAGTGCTGAGATCTCGTTACTTCCAAGGAATCCCTTCATTGGAATGGTCTAAAATGTGTGCCTGAACAGCATCTCTTAAACCATAGTGGTTTGAGAGATACATTTTTTTGCATTTAGATCAGCTTTTTAATCTCTTCTAAATGCAAATAAGTTTTTTTTAGACATTACTAACACTTTAAGCATGCCAGGTTCAGAATCATAAAACTCACTTTGTTCCTAAAAGGTCTATATCACAGTTATCTCCAAAATCCTATGTGCATGTTTTCCACTATATACATGCATAAACCACATGAAATATGAACATAATGTAGGATTTCACCCAACAGATACACTATGTACACAGAAATAAACAAAGTATATTTAACACTCATATGTAAATACATAAGGAAATGTCAATGCAACCATGAACATGGTAAAATAAATAAATAAGTACTAAATGCTTCAACCTCCAGGTAAACAAAACAACTATTTGTACATTCGACTTGTATTAAGTAGGCCTCTTGATGTCATTTGCTTGTTCTCCATTATGTATATGTGTCTGATCTCACCTAGCTTTGTGTATTTTGATGTATATCTATCTATATCACTCTATATTTAATTTGTCAATGACATGTATTGTTGGTGGTCCCTAGACCTAGTCTGTCTGTCTACCCTGATTATATTTATTTTCTTAATCATACTCTCTTAATCCTAATCTTTACTTAGCTAAAGCAATTTGAACGCCTTGAAGAGGAAGTTGCCCGACCCATTGAGAGTGATCTTTCTAACTGGACTCCTCCTCAGCATTACAGTCAAGTGAGAAGTGCACTGAGCTCCTCTGATCGTCAGCTACTTATGTTCTACCAGGAGCAATGTGAGGCTAATGTGACAACCCTCACCAATGCCATTGATGCCTTCTATAGCTCTATCAGTAGTAACCAGCCTCCCAAAATTTTTGTGGCACACAGCAAGTTTGTTATCCTCAGTGCCCACAAGCTGGTTTTCATTGGGGACACCTTGTCACGTCAAGCCAAAGCTCAGGACATCAGAAACAAGGTCACACACTACAGCAACCTTTTGTGTGACAAGCTCAAAGAGATAGTTCTCACTACCAAGACAGCAGCACTTCAGTACCCATCTCCCTCAGCAGCCAAGGATATGGTGGATAGGGTTAAAGACCTCAGTAACAGTACCCAACAGTTTCGAATGGTTCTCGGTCAGCTGGCCACCATGTGAAGCGATGTTGAGTTCTATTTCCCAGAGACACATCTTGTGTGACACTGAAAGAGGATGAAAGAAGATAAAAGCGAGCTCAATGAGCTAGCCATGGATCCTCTTGTTCATAGTACAATGTATTTGGTAAACCTGCTACAACTTCATAAGAAAAACAACCATACTTTCAGAATGGAGTTTGATTATCAACACAATACGCTACTCTTTACATTTCATTTCCAGATGGAGTAAGACTACCAACAAAATACACTACTCTTTACATTTCATTTCCAGATGGAGTAAGACTACCAACAAAATACACTACACTACTCTTACATTTCATTTCCAGTGGAATGTTGAACTAAGACTTTTATCATTGTAAATATTTCAAATCGTTTGTTGGAAAGAGACTGGGAAAACAATGACCAGGATTGACCTAACTTGTCAAAAATATGTAAAATGTGTTTATTTTAGACTATGCCTCTTATTATTTTTGAGTGTTTAACGCTGCAATACCACAAAGGTGTATCCATTGCAAACCTGTAGAGTTAACTAGAACGCATACTTAGACACTTAAGCACCTGTGTAGCACAAAATGAAGCTGTTAGCTATTTTCTGCTGCATCTGGGACACTTATTCGTGTAAAGCCCTTGCATATGGTGAGCATTTAAAAGCAGAAATATAACTTAAAAATGATAAGTAACCCCTCCTAATAATAAAAGCCCCCCTCATACCTTACTATGGCCAGAAGATCCTAATACCCATTATGAAATGTTCCCTTTCTCCTTGGTTTAAAATAGTCAGTCCTGGATGTCATGTCCATGGAGGTGGACATCATAGTTACTAGCAGGACCACAGGATCTGTAATTCTGCTCCCTGCACATGGAAATATTATCCCTTTAAGGAACAGAGGGTTTTGCAAAGCATTGAGAAGAATTATTGTTGCTCATCTCTCGGATTCATCAACTGTCATGTCTGCCTCCATGAAAATGACATCCAAGACATACTGAGGATGTTATCTCTTAAACAAGGAGCAAAGGCAAAATTCAGTAGGGCCATTTCAGAACATAGTAATAAAAGTGTGAGGTTATTATTAGGTGGTGTTGGTTCTTGTTTAATCCCTCCCTCCCTCCCTCCCTCACAAATAAATTGGTATACAAGGGGAACTTGGAATCAAAGTAGCTTGATACATTAATGCTAAGAGATAGCAATTGTGCTCGCTCTCTCTCTCTCTCTCTCTATCTCTCTTGCCAAATGCTATTTTGCTTCTCAATTCATAGACCTGTTTGTTCTGGAATAAGATAAAAAAAATACACACTACAGAACTGGGTGCAAGACATTTCAATGAATTGAATTTCTTTCAATGTAATTGAATTTTTTTCAATTCAAAATCTAGGTTTAAAACTAAATCAAAGAAAAAGGTGCAAGTTTTCTTCATAAACTCTGGCTTGTCACTATGCCTTAATCCATTTTTAGGAACTGACTAGCATTCTTGCTAGATTGGGTATAATAATGGCTGATCCCTTAGCCCACTAATTGAATTTGTGTCAGTTATGTTATTTTGTGATGTTAAGACTGGGAGACATAATTTCCATGTATCTTAATTACTTCTGGGTTGCCATAGATTTCTGTGTAGTAGGAAATGGCAAAATCTTGTCATGTTAGGGCTTTCTGGTGTGTTAATAAATAGACCACTTTGAAAGAACAATTCAATCAAGAACTACTGTATGTTGTGTTCCCTTTACATAATGTGAACTGTATGACATTATCCTTCTTGGGTTTACCTAAAAGGTGATACTTGTTCTTGAACTATGACACATTATTAATATGATTTCAAAATGACAACTGGAGATTTCTGTGCAATGACAGAACATACTGTTTGAGAGAATGACTTAGCCCAACAAAGCTTAAATGTTTCTGTATGGAAGACATGGAATTTTCAAGCTTTTAAATTGACTGTGTTAATTCATACCATCTTTACTGACTGCGTTGCCATATTCCTCTGCTTTAATTTCTTATCACAGATTGATTGACTGATTACAGGAGGTTGTTTAGAGTCATTTTGAACTGCTGGAACTGAGGCATGAGTAGAAATATTCCATTCACACACACTGGTATCAAGTTTCTATGTAGGGGAATAAAGAGCTTACCTAATACACTGCTCTCCACTGATGTTTGACTTGGTCACTGAAAAAAACATTTGGATCTTTATCAGTGTCTGTTTTCCTGTTTTAGCACAATGTCTTGTGTACATTATACTAGAAAATAATTCTTTACACCCAAGGACTGTTTTCCCATTAGGGAGAGTACGAGACTGCCTAGTGCTCAAACAGCTAAAAAGGGACATCCCTTGAATTCTGACACATTAATATGGGTTCAAATTTGCCTTTTAGCTGCATCATTTACCTTCTAGCCACCTCCAATTAGGTGTAGTCAGAGCGATCCCAAGGCTGCTAGTGTATGGAGAGCAGTTTATTTATCAGCTTACCACGCTGGTCTGATATGAGATTTCGAGAAATAAAATTACATGCTTGAAAAACATGAAAAACAAAACAGCACCAAGAAAATGTGAATCAAACCAAAAAAAAAAATCAGTTTAACAATCTGATATTTAAAAATCATAGCTTTATGTTATTTGTAAAGTGCTTTTACAATTTATTCCATTCTTTCATTGAAATGTTTGATTTTGACTTAAAGTTGCATTTTTTTCAACTTAAAGTTTTGCTCTTCAAAACAAAAATGAAGATTTACTGATGTATTTTATACATAACTAGTGTAAAAGCCCGTGTACACATCCAAGGTCCAGGTAATGTTAACCATTTGAGTGCCAGAGGGGTATGCAACGCATTGCTTTGCAATGCGTTGTGTACCCCTCTGGCACTCAAAGGGTTAAGAGGCCAGTCCTGCTCTGCATCCTGCTTCTGATGTATGCACTGTAGAGACTGCCCGGAAGCACAGAATGCTCCCAGCACAGAACTCCCAGCACTCCTACAACTCCCAGCATTCCGTGCTCCCAGCATTCTGTGCGTTCGGGCAGTCTCTACTACGCATGAAGGCTTCTGACAAACATCCTAGAGAATTATTTTATAGGATAGAAACATCTTACTAGTTATCCTTATTCACACCACTCCAGCAATCAGATGGTTAAGGAGCAGTTATATAGAGAACTTTTTTAAAACCTTGGATGCTAGATATGTCTCCAGTGCATTGCGAAACAATCCTATGTTAACAGCTCTAGTATTCAATGGATTTTAAAGCGATAATAATAAATGAATAAAACTGCAGTTCCGATTGATCCTCCTATAACTCTGTCATGTAGGGCTGTACGTCAATATTTTAGTGTTGCAGTTCAAGAGTAACTCAGTTCTACAGTATCCCCCCTCCCTCCCCTTTGACCTACATCATGCTGCCTCTCTGAGCTGGCTAGATGGAATGCAGCGAGGGACAATCTTCATTGAGCATTAGGAAAACCCTGCCCTCCTTCGTCAAGTGGGGCAGGGTGTTCCTTATACTCAAAGGATGAAGACTGTCCCTCGCTGTGCACTGTCCGGCCTTGGATTCCACATCTGTGGGGAGGCGGCTAAGGGTAGGTAAACGGGGCGGGAGGGGGATCCTTTAGAATTGAATTACTATTGAACTACAATACATAAAATAGTGACATACAGAGATACTGACAACGTTATTGGGGGATCAATTGGAGCTGCAGTTTTATTCATCTATTACTATCCCTTTAAGGGCAGTATTAAACCTATTATTGTCTGTTTAGGAAATCTCTATTTAAAGAAATATAAAGAACAGAGCGTGCTAGTCAGTAACACTATGGACAATAACAAACTATTATGATTATTATTCTTTATTTATATAGCGCCAACTTAATGTGCAGCGCTGTACAATAGGGAATAGACATACAGGGATATTAAATAGTAAATTATATGTGAAGAACAGAAGGATCAGAGGGCCCTGCTCGTGAGAGCTTACAGTCTAGATGAAGGTAGGTTGGACACAGAAGGAGTAAGTGCTATTGGGTGTAAGTGTCTCCTGCCACATGAGCTGCTGGTCAGTGGGTAGGAGAGAGAAGTGCTGTTGAGAGCAGTGGCCCAGGGAAGGGGTGGTTCTTAGTGATAATGTTTATGGAGGTAGTTGATAAGCTTCCCTGAAGAGGTGAGTTTTCAGGGAGTGTCTAAAGATATGAAGGCTAGGGGATAGTCTGATGGGGCAGGGCAGGGAATTCCAGAGCTCGGGTGCAGCATGGGAGAAGTCCTGTAGGCGGGAGTGGGAGGATGTAATAAGAGCTGTGGAGAGGAGAAGGTCATGTGCAGAACGAAGATGGTGAGTGGGAGTGTATTTGGAAATAAGAGATGAGATATTGGGGGGGAGGTGTTAGTAAGGGCTCTATAAGTTAGCACCAGAATTTTGAATTTAATTCTATGTGCTAGTGGGAGCCAGTGTAGGGATTGGCAGAGGGGGCTGGTATTAGAGAAGCGGTGGGTGTGGTAGATTAGTCATGCAGCGGAGTTCATTATGGACTGTAGTGGGGTTAGTCGGCTGAGAAGAAGGCCAGTTAGTAGTGAGTTACAGTAGTCAAGACGGGATATGATGAGTGTTTGGATTAGTATTTTAATAGTGTCTTGGGTGAGGAAGGGTCGGATTATAGAGATGTTGCGGAGGTGGAGGCGGCATGATTTGGAGATTGAGTGGATGTGGGGGATAAAGGATAGGCCGAGTCAAATGGGACCCCCAGGCAGCATGCTGTAGGGGTTGGTGTGATGGTGGTGTTGTTGACAGTGAGGGTAATGTCTGAGGTAGGGCTAGTAGATGAGGGAGGGAAGATAATTATTTCGGTTTTGCCGAGGTTATGTTTGAGTTGATGGGAGGACATCCAGGAAGACACAGCAGACAGACAGTCAGATACCTGGGACAGGAGGGAAGGGGAGTGGTCTGGGAGTAAAGATAGATTTGAGTGTCATCAGCATACAGATGATGGTGAAACCCAAAGGAGTTTATTAGTATGCCAAGGGGTGAAGTGTAAATTGAGAAGAGCGAGGGGCCCAGGACTGAACCCTGAGGCACTCCGACAGACAGTGGGAGGGGTGGGGAAGTGGAGCCAGAGTAGGACACACTGAAGGAGCGGTTTCAGAGATAGGATGAAAACCAAGAGAGGGCAGTGTCACAGAGACCTAGAGAGTGGAGGGCTTGGAGGAGTTGGTGATCTACTGTGTCAAAGGCAGGTGACAGGTCCAGGAGAATGAGTAGGGAGTAGTGGCCTTTTGACTTTGCGGAGAACAAGTCGTTGGCCACTTTAGTGAGGGCAGTCTCAGTGGAGTGATGAGGACGGAATCCAGAATGTAAGGGACCTAGAAGGGTATGGGAGCAGAGGAATATAGTGAGCTGGTTGTATGCGAGATGTTCTAGGAGCTTGGAGGCGAACGGGAGTAGAGAAATGGTCCTGTAGTTTGACAGTGAATTTGAGTCCAGGGAGGGTTTCTTTAGAATGGGTGTGATTAGTGCATATTTTAAAGAGGATGGGAAGGTGCCGGTTCACAGAGAGAGGTTGAATAAGTGAGTAAGGGGTGGTGTTAGTAGAGGTGAAAGTTCTTGAGTGAGCTGAGATGGGATTGGCTCAAGAGGGCATGTGGTTAGGTTTGAGCGAGTGAGGAGAAGGGAAACTTCGTCCTCGGTGACAGGTGAGATGTGGGTAGTGTGTATGTGGGGAGATGGTAGGGCTATGCTGGATAGGTGGGAGTGAAAGTGATGAGATTTCATGTCTGATGGAGTCGATCTTGTCCTTGAAGAAGGTGGTGAGGTCTTGGGTGGAGAAGTTAGGGGAGGGGTTTGCATTGGTGGGAGTAGAAGTGACTTGAAGGTTGAGAAAAGACGTTTCGGGTTGGAGGAAAGATTAGAAATTAGAGAGGAGAAGTATGACTGTTTGGCCAGGGAGAGGGCAGAGCTATAGGAGCAGAGAATGAATTTGTAGTGTATGAAGTCAGCTGTGGAGAGAGATTTCCTCCAGTGCCTTTCAGCAGTGCGTGAGCACCTTTGGAGGTATCGCGTTTGTCTTGTGTGCTAGGGTTGTAATGGGGTTGAGCAGGGGTGACGTGGAATTGCAGGTGCAGCTGTGTCAAGGGCTGCTGTGAGAGTGCTGTTGTAGAGAGCAGTAGTTTGTTCTGAACAAGCAAGTGTGAGGATGGGGTTGAGAAGGGGTTGCAGGGAAGTGGAAAATTGCTGCAAGTCAAGAAAGTGCAGATTTCTGAGCATGGTCTTGGTCATGGTGGGGGGGATCGATTTGCATGGTATGCTGAGGTTTCTGGAGAGGAGGTGGTGATCAGAGAGGGGATAGGGAGCATTAGAAAAGTTAGAGGCCGAGCAGAGGTTGGTGAAGACCAAGTCAAGGGACTTGTTTGTGTAACAGATTGTAGTCCAGGAGAGTGCAGGTGACTTGGCAGTCAAGGGTCAATCCAAGGTGTAGGGGTGTAGGTTCTAGGGAGGGTGAGAAGAGTCAGTTGCAAAATTGCGAAGTATTTGATGAGGGTAGGAGTCAATGCAGGGTTAATTGAAGTAGTCCATTGATGATCAGTAGAGGTAGATGTTGTAGTGGTTAATGGTGATTGGAGAAGAATCAGAGACAAGGTTTTTTCCCACTTCATCGGTTTAGTGGTTAACTGAGCTAAGCAAACTAAGAGCCATATGTTCAAAAGAAGAGTGGAGAAGTTCTGAGGCAACCCATTTTCATTATAGGGGAGAACTTAAAATTCCCATTGATCAAAATGGGGATTATAACCCCTTGAATGCTAGAGGAGTCCCCAACTTTTTGCAAATTAATGTGGTAGAGACCTCTCTAGCATTCAAGGTTTTAAAATCCCCATTGAAATAAATGGAAATTTGTGGAATTTTTAATTCTCCCCTATAGTGCAATTAGTTTGTCCAAGAACTCCTCCATTTTGCTTTTAAACATATGGCCCTTAAGTATCCATATGGACATAAACAAAGTGACATAATCACCATCTTCCCTAGTAACACTGTCCTGCTACTGATTTTCGCTTGTGGAGATACAAACGCCTGCCCTTCTCTCTTCTGGCTCCAATTCGTGGGCATGTTTGCAAAGCTTCTTGCCAGAAATAAATAAAGCTTTAAATCTAAATATGACCTTTTGTTTGTGTCAATATGGATGCTTAGTTTTCTATAGTTCGTAGTGATACCTATTATCACCCTCTATGTTTTTGTTTATATTACTATCTACATAAACCAAACTAACACCAATTTATTGGAAGGAGTGATTCAGCATAGGAGGTGCAGCAGCCTGAGAGATCCATTATTAGATTGGGAGATATCTGCATGAAGGCAGTATAAGATCCTTTACCTGTGAGAGAACAAGTTACCTGTTATGGTATCTATCTCTGTGAGTAACTATTTGGCTTTTTAATATATTGTTAGATATTTTATTGAAGCAATACAATTCTGTGAGGCTCTCCCTTTTGTTTTTTTTTCTTTTTATTCTATTGAAAGAAACACTAAAAAAATTATATTTCATTTCGGTTCACCGTAATCTAGGCAGAAAATCCCAATGGCCACTATGAATCAAGTTTACAGGCATTGGATCTCCAAATTAATATTTAATTAGTACTGAATATCATGCCCAGGGAGGCATACATATTTCTTTGTCATAGCACTCCAGAGGGGGTTATTGACTAAGGCTTGTTAAGGAGATGATAAAGTGGAGATGACATTGATATCACTTTTCCATATCCTGTTATTTGATGGAGTTTATGCACTAAGATCTCCAAAACATATAATGAATTGGCTACATACTATAACATAGATACTAGAGAAGTGATATCACTGGAGAAGTAATCTCCTTTTTATTACCTCTTTATCACACCTTAGTTAATAACCACTAGGGTGACCACATTTCCATTCTGCCATTCCGGGACATGTGGTCACCCTAGTCCCGCTGCTGAGGCTCCTGTCGGTGCTGACCATCTTTCTGAGGCTGACATAGTAATAGTTCCCAGTGGGAACTCTTATTCTGTGTCAGCCTTAGAAAGATGGTCAGCGTTGGTGGGAGCCTCAGCCGTGGGTCTCACTTGCAGCACCAGCATACCTACTCCACCCCAGCTGTCTCACACATACCAGTCCAGCCAATGAAATATATTTGCTATATGGTCTTCATTGGCTGGCTCATCCAGCCAATGAGGACCATATAGCAAATACATTTCATTGGCTGGCTGGACTGGCGCATGTTGCTCAATCCCGGGACTCTTTGTTGTCCTGGTGGGGGGTGACCCGGGACGCTGGACACAGATCCCCAATAAGGGACAGTCCTGGGCATTCTGGGACGTGCGGTCACCCTCATAACCACCCAGGACTTTATGAAATCTTTATGGGTGGTGTGCAAAAAGAATCATATCTGCCCTTGCGTACATGATGTCCAATAACTGATTACGGATTGGTTTTGGAGAATCAATCAATGGGGTTGGTGATAGTATTAATAGAAGGTGTTAGTTTTTCTTTAAAGAAGCTTTACTTTATTTTTTTATTTTTTTTAATATAGCACAAATGTTACAGTGCTTTTCCTGATGAGTAAAAATAAGCTGCTCCTGCTGCTAGGATATGTTACATTCAAATTCAGCTTACACTTGGTGTCCAAAAGACATGTTTTTGTAATATACTGCATGGGAGAGCCTGAGTGAATGACTGTAGCTTTCCATAATACGTTATAGAAGTAGCACCATCTTGTGACCACAAAGAAAAATTACAATTCAATTTGAAAAAATAAATCAGTACTGTAAGTTTACTGCTTTTTAAACGGATCATATCCCCTAAAAACTACTTCGGTGATTTTGAAAGAGTTTTCAAAATCATGTAAATATTGTATTAGCCCAGTTTTTGAGTTATGTAAATGTATATATTTTGCTAATTAAAAGGACACTAATGTCCCAGATTTTGTAGAGGTTTAAATAATAAACAATATGATCCAAACCCTATCTCTCAAACTGCTATGGTTTGAGAGATATAGGCATCGAACGTTCCCCTCTCCCTACTCTTCTCCTGACATCAGCATCTAGCTGATAGCAGGAGATCTGGGCCTGCGGACCAGCATGCAGCTCTGCAGCAGAGACGAAATCTCGTTATTTCAAAGAATTACATCATTGGAAATGTCTACAAAGTGTGCCTTATTTGCAAGCACACTTTGTAGACCTTTCCAATGAAGTAATTATTTTTAAATGATGAGATTTCGGCTCTGCTGAAGAGCCTCCTCGAGTCGTATGACTCGAACCTCCTGCTGTCAGCTTTACAGCTGACATCAGGAGAAGGGGAGGAAGGGGGGGGGACTTTGAATACCTATATCTCTCAAACCATAGTGGTTTCTGAGATTGGATTTGGAGCATATTGTTTATTATTTTAACCTCTACAAAACTGGAGACAATTTTTCTGGGACCCTTCGGGCCTTAGCTCTACAGTACCTCCCCCTCTCATTGACAGCTATCACTGAGTGGACGGAGAGATGCGAAATGAATTGCTGAGGAGTGTCAGTGAGTGGGGAGGTAATATACTGCTAAGACAGGAAGTGCCTGCACTGCATGCCATAATTAGTACAATATGTAAACCTAAATTACAAATAAATATGTTTTATAAATAAAAATCGGTTAATGCAACATAATTGATTTGAAATCTGTTTGATATCATCAGTGATTCTGAAAGTTTTTTCAAAATCAACAAAGTTGTTTTTAAGATGATAGAGTCTCTTTAACCCAGGGGTAGCCAACCCTGCTCCTGAAGAGATACAGACAGTGTATATATTCAGCATATCTCTGCTTTAATCATAAGTAACTCACTTGAATTGATACACCGTTACTCATGTGGATATCATGAACTTTTGTTGACTTAGGTTGCCTACTCCTTCTTTAACTTCTTATAAAAGCTATTTGGACTATATTTCCAAAGAAAAGTGCTGTCATTCATGTTGTGTTGCAACAGCTCGGTCAGTAAGTAACTGGTAAGAAAGTCATTGGATATAGTAGTGTGGGCTTTGAGTCCAGTAGGAGAATGGCTTAAAATCAGGAACAGAGGAAGAAATGCAGCACTGTCCCAGGGTCAACCATGGATTAAGACTGTCAGAGCCTTAGAATAAAAGCAATGAAAGAGATGTATAAAAACTATTCTTAGTGTATTTATAATCCTCTGAGTACCAGAGAGGTAGCCTATGCAGTGCACTGACACTCAAAGGGTTAAGAATGATCAGTAAAATTTGCAACAACAGGTTATATTTATAAGTAAAGTCAAATTTATAAATGTCTGGGAATATTCTGCAGAAATTTGTTAATGAGAATTTTTTTTTGCATATGTAGCTTATATACTGTCAATCACTGTATCTTTCCATTATGAACAGGTTATACCCGGAGTTAATATTTAATCACTAAAACTGCCTTTTTATTGTTCATGGAATTAGTAAATGTCTTTATACATGTGTTTTGACAAAATTCTCATTTAGACAAGGCCATTTCTACACCAATTTTTTGAAAAAAGTCTACTGATTGGAGTTTGTACTTAGAGAAGATATTGTTAAAGGGATAGTAATGTTTCACAATAAAGTCAGCTCCAATTAATCTTCATAGTATTTGGGCCATGGAGAGTGTTATTTCAATACTGTCTGAGTTGTAGTTAAAGAGTAATTGAATGATAAACTATCCCCTTCCCGTCCATTTTACTGATGTAACACTGCTCACCTCAGAGCAGCAAGACTGTCCGGATGGATCGCAGGGAGGGACAATCTTCAGTGAGCATAAGGAAAAACCTGAAAAACCTGTCAAAGGGGGGCAGGATTTTCCATATGCTCACAATAAGAAAATTGCCCCTTGCTGTGAGCTGTCTGGTCTGTGGACCAGATTGCACATCTAAGGGGAGGTGGCTTACACTAGGTAAAAGGGGAGGGAGGAGGATACTTTATCATTCAATTACTCCTGAACTACAACTCTGACAATACTGAAATAACACTCTCCATGGCCCAAATAATATGAAGATTAATTGGAGTTGCTTTTATTGTGAAATATTACTATTCCTTCAAACATCTATATATATCTTTTTCTTGCTTTGCAACAATTTTACAGAATTTCTTTATTACTCCATTTTTATACATTCCTTAATATTCCTTGTTCCATCAAAGTGACATACACATGATTACATAATCTTATAATTAAATGCCAATCTTAGGTATTAAATGTGTATGGAGTAAAAACATTGCTGCTTTTATTCTAAGGCTTCAGTAATCATTATCCGTGGTTGACTCTGGGACAGCGCTGACTCTGTTCTGCTGTTCCTAATTCTGGGGCATACCACCTGCCCTGCAGGGGAGCATTAAAACTCCCTACTGATTGAAATGGGGCTAATAAAGGAGAACTAATACCGCTTAGGGTAGCAAAGTTCACTCACTTCAAAAGTCATAAATGGCGATAAATGTACCCACATGTATAGATGGCTATTAAATCACATGTATGTAAAGTAACATATGCACCTGTGGAGGATATTTACTCTGCCTCCACAAGATCCTAGACCTTGAAGGCTCAAACACTCCTCTCAGGATGTTGATAGGTCCCCTTGAAAGAAAAGGACAGCAACCATCTAAAAATAACCCAAAAGTAATGGGGGTGCTCAGTCATAACATTCAAATACATTACTACGTAATCACTTAGACTTCCATATAGTGAGGCAGGTATATTCCTCTGTGCAAACCAGCTTTAAGGCAGAAGGACTTGTCCAACACCAACACCATTTCTGTATATGTATAAAATGGCCAAAGAACAGCTAAAGAAACAACATTTATTTAAAACATAATAAACATAAATACAGCATAAATGTTGGCAAACGCGTATCTAGGCCTCCTCTTCCTTTTCCACAGCACTTCTAATAATGGCATACAGCTTTGTATACTTTTGTCAGAAGCCTTGATAAAAAGGTCATGGACTAGAAATGCATTGGACAATATTTTTATTGTATTTATGTATTTTATTTGTTTTTAAATAAATTATTATTTATGTATAAATTGTTGGCCAGCTCTACATCTCCAAACACTGGTGTTGCCTGAACAGGGACAAGACAAATCCCCTATTACTATTAGCTGGTTTGTACTATGGTACATACTGGCCTACAATATATTGTAAGTGATTACCAAATGTATTTGAAAGTTATGATTGAGTTGCCCCATTTATTTTGAACATTCCAGTCAATGTGAATTTGGCTCCAATACTTTATTTTGTTTGAGCTACAATTACTTCACTTTTGAAAACACTACATTTGAATAAAATTCTACCCCAGGTTACTTGAGGAAATAAAAACAGTTAGTTTGGAATGCCCTTTTTCAGGAAAAAATAATGAGAAGAGAAAAAAATCGAAATTAAAAATGAGATGAAGGCCCATTTTCATTTCTGTGGGGAAGGATACAGGTCTTTCAACAAGTCAAACAATGTTTCTTGATAGACAGATAGATAGATAGATAGATAGATAGATAGATAGATATAGATATACAGATAGATAGATCAGTTGTTTAATATACATCAAGGGTTTCAAACTGCTTGGGCTGAGATAATGTTTTTACACGGGTGTCATAATCAATGGCTCAGTCATTACATTGTCCCACCTATGCAGAAATCAGGGATCTCTAAAACATGTCTTGACCTTCTATGACTTGGATTGAGAATCCTGGTCTACATGACCAAATGTTCCACATCCAGATGACTGACTAAGCAATGCTTTTTAGTAGCAAAACATCTAGAAAACATTCCTTCAAAGAAAAAGAAGGAAAAAGACTACCATAACTGCACTCTAGACTAGTCTGTCAACTCAAATAATTAGAGAAAAAATCATAACCTGCGAACATTCTAAAATCAATATCCTTTATTACATAATTAAAAATATAATAAAGTAATCTTAAAAAAGCTACAATCACAAATGCTAGAAACGTTCCTCTAAACTAAAGAAAAATAAGTTAATATTTACTCCTCAGTGTATGTTGAGAAGTAAGTACTTCCGACTTTTTATTTTGTTTAGGTAGAAGTTTCTAGCATTTATGTGACTATATCTTTTTAAAGATTAATTTATTATATTTTAATTATGTGATAAAATATATTGATTTTAGATTGTTCTCAGGGTATGTTTGTAATTACTTTTACAGAGTATTCTGGAGTGCAGTTGTGGTAATCTTTTTCCTTTCATTCTTTGAAGGAATGTTTTTCTATTACCTTTGCACACGATTGCCATATTAATTAATTGGTCATCTGGTATAAAGGTAGTGCACTTCCTTTTTTAAGTTAGGTGCAAAACATCTGCTTGTTTACCACTGAAAGGAAGGAATTGGGTTGTATAATGACCTTAGTGACCAAGTTATCCTAACTCAATGAGAACTAGTGAATTATATGAAATGGATGGGAAGCTAAAAGGAGGCTCATTCTAGCAGCTGGTTTGCATGCTCATACCCAGAATCCATTTCTGCAACTTAACCACTTAACAGTGATTCTCAACCCTATTCTCAGTGGTGCCTAACAGGTCATGCTGTTGGGTTTTCTCTGTGTCTTCACATGTGAGTTAAATAAATGAATGTGCCTCTGATTGACTCTGATTCTGATTGACTGACCAGTGCTCAAGTAGGGAAATACTAAATACATGACTGTTAGGATCCCCTGAGGATAGAGTTAGGAACCACTGACCATAGTAGTTATTCTTCACTCCAATCTGTGCAACACACAAGCAGGCAAGGTCATATATGTGGAATGGACCAACAGATGAATAACAGAAAAAGCTCATTTTAACTGTTTCTGAGATAGCTTCACTTGTTTATTGCCATTCATTGCACCTTTTCTATAAAACAGTATATGCAGGAGTTTCATTACTGTAAGTTAATTTGGTTTGAGCCAACTGCTGAGGGATGATTCATTCAAAAGTTATTACAGCTGAAAACCCCCAGGCAAATTTGTGAAACATCACTACCAGGTGATGAACTTTGCTATTGTTTTCTATGGAGAACATCTGAAAATCACCATTGACAGGCATTGTATGTTGTTATTTGTTGTAGATATTTTGTGATGCTTAGAGCTTCTACTCAACATGCCACACGTACGGTGCAAATTATATTCAAAATACTGACCTCTATTTTAAGTAGGATTTTTGTAAAGGGGCAACACTATATATATATATATATATATATATATATATATATATATATATATATATATTAATGAAAGAAGAAGGTTGCCAAAATTCTCCATTTCCACAACATACACACCCAGGCGCAGCAGTAAGGAGAAAATATTCAAATCACCTCCATACTGCCTCAGCTGGACATACAGGGGGCGTGAATTCTCATTACTGCCACCCAGGTGTATGTGTTGTGAAGACAGAGAATATTGGCAACCTTTTGTTAAGCTGCTAAGCTGACCAGCGACCACTTTAAATACATTATGTTTATGAAAATGTAATTCTGCAGAACAGCACAAGAATCAGTGCAGCCCTGCAGTGTGTACTTTTAATAAGTCTTCTTTATTTAATAGGGATATCTGGTAACCTTAGCATAACCCCATCTTTGCAAAGTAGACCATCTAAGTCTTGCCTCACTATTATTAAAGGGATAGTAATACTTAAAATGTAAAAAAAAAAATATGCTGTAGGGTTTATCCCCCTGAGTAACACAAGAGTACTCCCACTGCTGAAAGGCGTTTCATTCAAAAGTTATTAATTTTCAAAGTTGAATTTTTTAGGTGCAATATCACAGTGGCCTGAAATTGTACAGTGGCGCTGTTGCTACACCATCCCATGGACAGCTCTGGTCCGGGGACCATACATCTCCATAGGATAGTGCAGCAACAGCGCCACTGTACAATTTCAGGCCACTGTGATATTACACCTAAAAAATTCAACTTTGAAAATGAATAACTTTTGAATGGAACGCCTTTCAGCAATGGGAGTACTCTTGTTTTACTCAGGGGGATAAACCCTACAACATATTTTTTTTTACATTTTAAGTATTACTATCCCTTTAATATTAGTTTGTCAGCAAACAGTAGACATGTATTTTTTTAAATGTGTTAATACTATTAGCTCTGAATCTTTCCTATGTGAATGAGAGAAAAGGATGTACTGCTTATTCTGTAAGTGTTTATTGGACATAAATGACACAGACCTTCTTATTTGCATCTCTATATTTATTATCTATTCCATGCCAGAAATTATATATATTTTGTCTTTCTAAATGGGTGCAGATTTTATGGCTGTCTTCTAAAATAGCAATAAATAAAGGCAAATTGATTAGAAGGTGAATGTACTTGTGGTGTGGTCTGTACATTTATTAGAAATAATCCTATACCTGGTGGGAGATTCACTAAGGCGTAATAAAGAAGTGATAAAGTAGAGATAACTTATCCAGTGATATCACTTCTCCAGTTACTATGTTATTCTATTCTAAGATTTCTAGAACTTTGGAGATCTTAGTGTTTAGGCTTCATAGAATAACATAGGAACTGGAGAAGTAATCTCCGCTTTATCACCTCTTTATCACACTTTGGTGAATAACCCCCACCAGATGGTTCTTATAAGTTTAATACTAACTTGCCTCTACCCTTCCATCCAATGAATGCAAGGGAAAACAGAGATGAGTTTCCAGTTCCCCATAATCCCTCTTTCACTGTTAGGTGAGTAAGATACGCATACTCACTATTCGGATGCAGGAACCCAGAAGCAGGATAGTCGCTCTTACTGGAACAGCACACTGGGAGAGGGTCTGGAGAGAGACCGCAGACTCCTCCCCAGTGTGAACTGCGAGCACGAGCAACGGAGTCCAGGAATCTAGCCAAGGGTCTAGGAGCCAGAGGTCAGCGGAGTCCAGGAATCAAGCCAAGGATCAGGGAGCCAGAGGTCAACGGAGTCCAGGAGTCAAGCCAAGGGTCAAGGAGCCAGAGATCAACAGAGTCCAGGAGTCAAGCCAAGGGTCAAGGAGCCAGAGATCAACAGAGTCCAGGAGTCAAGCCAAGGGTCAAAGAGCCAGAGATCAACAGAGTCCAGAAATCAAGCCAAGGGTCAAGGAGCCAGGGATCAGCAGAGTCCAGGAGTCAAGCCAAGGGTCAAGGAGCCAGAGATCAACAGAGTCCAAAAATCAAGCCAAGGGTCAAGGAGCCAGGGATCAGCAGAGTCCAGGAGTCAGGAAGCAAGGAACAGGCTGGGGTAAGCAAGTACTGGGAGCTTCAGTAACACTGAGCACCATGTACAGGGAGCTCAGGGTTTAAATAGGCTGTGGGTGTGTTGCAGCTGGAGAGGGGCGGAGCCGGGCGCCGCGTTGCCATGGCGATACCCGGGAAATCCCAGAACCTTGTTTGAGATGCGCACACAAGGAAGGGCGGGTGTGTGCACGTCTGTCAGGGCTGCCTGCTGGGTCTGAGCGGACGCCTGTCCTCAGGGAGTCAGAGGGGACCCGGCGTGGCGGCCCCCGCGGCTTCCCAGCAGGGGACCGGAGCCGAGTGCCGATGCGAGCCCGGGCACTGCGGGAGGTAAGACCGGGTCGCCGACGGGCGGCCTGACAGTACCCCCCCCTGAGGTGCGACCTCCGGGCGGGGAATGGTGCGGGCCGATGAGGGTACCGTCTATGGAAGAATCGGATGCATACAGGGGCATGGACCTGTGAAGCTGGTTCCCAAGAGCGTTCTTCGGGGCCATATCCCTTCCGGTGGATGAGGTACTCGAGTCTGCCCCTGCGGCGTCTGGAATCAAGCACTCGGTGAACCACGAACTCCTCCTCGCCATTCACCATGACTGGGGCTGGTGCAACAGGAAGGCGTCCTGGGAAGGTGTTGGCTATGTAGGGCTTTAGCAAGGACACATGGAAGACAGGATGGATGTGATAGGCGTCTGGCAACTGAAGTTTAACCGCCACCGGGTTGATGACTTTCTGGATGGAAAAAGGTCCAACATACTTAGGACCCAACTTTTTGGTTGGACAGGAAAGCCGGATGTTCCTTGTGGACAGCCACACCTTGTCGCCCACCTGATAGACCGGAGCGGCAGAGCGATGGCGGTTGGCTTGGTCTCTGTAACTCTCCTGGGCTTTCAAGAGGGTTTGTTGGAGGGTTCGGAACTGTTTTATGAGACGGGAGAGGCGTTCAGAAGCTTCTGGTACGGATAAGTCGGAAGGGAGCCCAGGAAAAGAGGATGGGTGGAATCCATAATTGGCAAAGAAGGGAGACATGCGTATGGATCTTTGGGTTTGGTTATTGTATGCAAACTCAGCGGTGGGTAGGAATTGGAGCCAATCGTCTTGTAGGTAGGTAGTGTAACAACGGAGGTAATGCTCAAGCACTTGGTTAACTCTCTCTGTTTGTCCATTGATCTGCGGATGGAAAGCGGTGGACAATGAGGGCTGAATCTGCAAATTTCCACAGAAGGATTTCCAGAACCGTGCCGTGAACTGGACTCCTCAATCGGTGGTAATGCTCTTGGGCAGGCCATGGAGCCGGAACACGGAGGACAGAAATAAAGAAGCGGTGGTACTAGCAGAAGGAATCCCAATAACAGGTATAAAGTGGGCCATCTTGGTAAATCTGTCGACGACCACCATGATGGTATCGTGTTTGCAGGAAGGAGGAAGATCGACTATAAAATCCATTGAAATGTCGGACCAAGGCATGGAGAGTACTGGTAGAGGCCGCAACAGACCGGTCGGTGAAGTGCGAGGTACTTTAGTTTGGGCACAGATCGTACATGATCGCACAAACTGAGTAGCATCTTGTTGGAGAGTTGGCCACCAGAAATGTCTTTGGAGGAGATCCAGGGTCTTTTTGATTCCCCCATGACCAGCTAAGCGGGAATCATTACATCTCTGCAATACGGATAGTCGAACAGGCTCAGGCACAAAGATCTTTCCTTTGTACAACAGGAAGTGATTGGACTGTTGGATTGGAGGCGTAGTCTCTGGGTAGAGGGAACTGATAGAGCAGGAGCGGATGTGTTCCATAGCGTCAGCTGTAGTGGTTATGAACACGGTTGAAGGTAAAATAGTGTCTACAACCTTGGGTTCCTTGTCACGGGTAACTGGGAGTCGGGAGAGGGCATCAGCCTTGGTGTTTCTGGTGCCTGGTCTGTATGTAATGTGCAGATTGAAACGGGTAAAGAATAGTGCCCACCTGGCTTGTCGGGGGCACAGACGACGAGCTGCACGGAGGTATTCAAGATTACTGTGGTCTGTGTAGACTGTAACCAGATGAGAAGAGCCCTCAAGGAGGTGCCGCCATTCTTCCAGGGCTTGTTTAATCGCCAGGAGTTCTTTGTCATCGATACCGTAGTTCTCCTCTGCTGGGGACAATCTGCGGGAGTAGAAGGCTACCGGGTGTAACTGCCCTGTCTCTGGGTGGCGTTGGGAGAGGATGGCTCCTAGACAAAGTCAGATGCATCTACCTCGACAAAGAAAGGGAGTGAGGTGTTAGGTTGAACAAGGATTGGGGCAGAAGTGAATTTCATCTTGAGTAGGTCAAACGCTGCTTGGGCTTCAGGTGTCCATAGAAACTGTGGTGCTTGTCGAGTCAACGCAGTGATTGGCGAGATGATGCGGGAGAAGTTGCGGATGAATTTCCGATAATAGTTGGCGAAGCCTATGAATCGCTGGACTGCCTTCTTGTCTGTGGGTGTAGGCCATTCGAGTATGGCAGAGACCTTTTTAGGGTCCATAATGACTCTTCCAGGTGTTAGGATGAAGCCAAGGAAAGTCACGGTAGTGGTCTCAAACAAACATTTCTCCAACTTGGCATATAACTGATGATCACGAAGACGCTGCAGAACCTTCTTTACATGCTCACGGTGTTCGGTGATGGATGATGAAAATATTAAGATATCGTCCAAGTATACTACTAAAAAGGAATCCAGGAAATCACGAAAAACATCATTCAAAAAATGCTGAAAGGTGGCTGGGGCGTTACAGAGTCCAAATGGCATCACAAGGTACTCAAAATGGCCGTACCTACTCCGGAAGGCGGTCTTCCATTCGTCCCCCTCCCTGATGCGAACGAGGTTGTAGGCCCCACGGAGGTCTAACTTGGTGAAGACAGTTGCATCCTTAATACGGTCTAAAAGTTCGGGTATCAAAGGGAGCGGATAACGGTTCTTTATTGTGATTCGATTTAAGTCTCTATAATCTACACATGGTCGAAGACCCCCGTCCTTTTTACCCACAAAGAAGATACCAGCCCCTGCTGGCGATGTCGACGGGCGGATGAATCCCTTTTCCAGGTTTTCCTTGATGTAGGCCTTTAGATGGTGCAGTTCCGGCTCGGATAGAGGGAAGATCCTCCCGAAGGGTATAGGAGCTCCGGGTAGGAGATCGATGGGACAATCGTACTCTCTCCTGGGAGGCAATTGGTCTGCTTTCTTTTTATCGAAGATATCTAAAAAATCGTGATATGGCTTAGGTACTGTAGTAGGTTCTGAAGTCTGGTCTTGCGAGAGGAGTAGGGTTGAAAGAGTGTTTAGGCAATGATGCTGGCAGTAACTGGATGAGAACGACAGAGTGCCTTTGCCCCAGTTGATGTCAGGATTATGTAGCCGTAGCCAAGGCAGTCCAAGGATCACGGGGAATAGTGGAGATGCCACTAAGTTGAAACTTATCTTTTCTGAGTGACGACTGCCCAAGGTCATCCGGAGAGGCAGGGTTTCATGCGTAATGGGTCCAGAAGGCAAAGAAGATCCATCAACTACCTGTATGTAGACTGGAGAGGGCTTGGTTTGCGTGGGCACCCGGAGTTGTCTAGCGAGCTCCTGGTCCATAAAACAGCAGCTGGCGCCAGAGTCAATGATGGCGAGGACAGAGATGTCATCACTGGTCCACTGCAATAACAGAGAAACAGAAAGGTGAGGAGAGCCACCGACGGGAGCAGAACTAAGACACACATCCGAATCAGAAGTCGTACCCATGGGGTTACGTGGTCTGCGGGGGCAGGAACGAATCATATGGCCGGGTTGGCCACAGTAGAGACATAAATTGTTCGCACGTCTGTGTGCTCTCTCAGCCTCAGAAAGTGGTCCTCGAGCAAGTCCAATCTGCATCGTTCCTCGGGAGAAGAAGTGGAGTTAGGAGTACTGGAGGGTGGTGTAGGTAGTGCTTGGTGTCTTGGAGGAGGAACAAGTTGAGTTGACCGCTCCAGTCTTCTCTCCCGTAATCTGCGATCAATCCTGATGACTAGATGACAGAGTTCCTCAAGAGAAGGAGGGATACCCACTCGGGCCAGTTCGTCTTTAAGGGCATTGGACAAGCCGAGACGAAATTGATCCATCAGGGCAGGTTCGTTCCATTCACTCTCGATGGCCAAAGAGCGGAATTCTGTAACATACTCCTCCACTGGCCTCTGTCCCTGCCGTAAGGCCCTCATGGCGATATGGGCAGAGGAGGCCCGGAGGGGATCATCAAACAGAAGGTCCATGGCATGGAGGAACGTATGCCAGGAAGTCAATGCGGGATCATTGGTGTGTAGCAACTGGTGAGCCCAGGTCTGGGGTTAACCAGAAAGCAATGAGATCACCGTTCGTATTTTAATGAAGTCAGAGGCATAAGTTCTTGGTTGAAGAGAAAACATGACCTGACAAGCTGTGATGAAGGTCTTATACTTCGTACGGTCCCCAGAGTAGCATTCTGGAAGAGGAATTCTGGGTTCGGGAGTGTACGTACTGTCTGAGGGGGGTACCCCTACAGGTGGCATCACTGGAGCGGAAGCGCCTGAAGGAGCGGAGCTGGTCTGCAGGTCGTGTAATTGATGCTGTAGATGAGTCTGCCCGGCCTGTAGGTCCTGCATGGTTTGCGTGAGGGCGGCAATCTGTTGGGAGAGGGCGGTGATAGCGTCCGCGACTCCTGCGGGTTCCATAAAGGCTCAGTGTTTCTGTTAGGTGAGTAAGATACGCATACTCACTATTCGGATGCAGGAACCCAGAAGCAGGATAGTCGCTCTCACTGGAACAGCACACTGGGAGAGGGTCTGGAGAGAGACCGCAGACTCCTCCCCAGTGTGAACTGCGAGCACGAGCAACGGAGTCCAGGAATCTAGCCAAGGGTCTAGGAGCCAGAGGTCAGCGGAGTCCAGGAATCAAGCCAAGGATCAGGGAGCCAGAGGTCAACGGAGTCCAGGAGTCAAGCCAAGGGTCAAGGAGCCAGAGATCAACAGAGTCCAGGAGTCAAGCCAAGGGTCAAAGAGCCAGAGATCAACAGAGTCCAGAAATCAAGCCAAGGGTCAAGTAGCCAGGGATCAGCAGAGTCCAGGAGTCAAGCCAAGGGTCAAGGAGCCAGAGATCAACAGAGTCCAAAAATCAAGCCAAGGGTCAAGAAGCCAGGGATCAGCAGAGTCCAGGAGTCAGGAAGCAAGGAACAGGCTGGGGTAAGCAAGTACTGGGAGCTTCAGTAACACTGAGCACCATGTACAGGGAGCTCAGGGTTTAAATAGGCTGTGGGTGTGTTGCAGCTGGAGAGGGGCCGAGCCGGGCGCCGCGTTGCCATGGCGACGCCCGGGAAATCCCAGAACCTTGTTTGAGACGCGCACACAAGGAAGGGCGGGTGTGTGCACGTCTGTCAGGGCTGTCTGCTGGGTCTGAGCGGACGCCAGTCCTCAGGGAGTCAGAGGGGACCCGGCGTGGCGGCCGCCGCGGCTTCCCAGCAGGGGACCGGAGCCGAGTGCCGATGCGAGCCCGGGCACTGCGGGAGGTAAGACCGGGTCGCTGACGGGCGGCCTGACATTCACTCAGTTGCCCCTATCAGATAAGAGAGCTATAGCTTTAAAGGAATAGTATACTTCGTTTTATCTTTATTTTATTTTGTAGGCATTAAAAAAACATGAAGAACGACATAAGTCTTATCTCTCAAGCCTTTATGGTTTGAGAGATATTCACAAGCAGCGTTTCCCCTCCCACCCCTTTTACCTAGTGTAAGCAATCTCTTCTCAGATGTGGAATGCAGTCCATAGACCAGACAGATAACAGAAGGGGACAATCTTCTTCCTATGAAAACAATGAAATCCCTGCCCCCCTTGACAAGCTTTCCAGGTTTTTCCCTTATCTTAATTGAAGATTGTCCCTCCCTGCAATCTACCTGGGCATCTCCCTTCTGCTCTGGCTGAGCAGTGTTACATCAGTAAAAGGGGCGGGAGGGGGACACTTTGTCATTGAATTACTCTTGAACTACAACTCTGACAGAATTGAAATAACACTCTCCAAAGTCCAAATACTATAATGATTAATTAGAGCTGCTTTTATTATGAAACATTACTATCCCTTTAACACGCCAATAATGAGAAATGTGCACTACTGTTGTACATATGCCTATGTCAAGTTTAGACAGCCTGCAACAACCCAGTTGAATTACAGTCTTATTATCCCGATTACACCTGTATTCCAACCACAGCTAGAACATAATAGGTTGCATATTTCTGGTCGGTGAATTGTGTGAGAACAAATGTTACTGGGCCTTATGTATAAAAAAGGGGGGAGCAATTCAATTGCACCATAGGGTGATAACATTTCCCAAACTCCCCTTCATTTAAAGCTATTTGCAGTGGTCTTTCTACCTGTCTGATCCAATGATGTACAAGTTGTACTAAAAACTGTTACTTGATCTTGATAAATGGTGTTTTCTACCTCTGGCTAACAAGTTCTGATATTAACCAAAAGACCAAAAAAAATTAATAGTGATAAAACTTTCAATTGCTTTGTCAGTGCAAAGCACCTGGGTTAAAGCACCTGGCACTGACAAAGTGATTAAAAGTTTTATCACTACTAAAAGTTTGAATAAACATTTCCCTTTGATTACCCTCAGATGAAAATGGCTTGGTACACAATATAACAAAAACCCAGTATAGGATGATTTATCCACGATAGTGAACCTGAGCAGTAGAATTATGAGTGAAAAATGAGTCCTTTTTTTATCTTGAATTCTCATAACTGTTGTACTATGTTTGTGGAGGGTTCTATAAACCCTTGAGTGCCACAGGGTTATCCAACACATTGCAAATGTGATGGATACCCCTCCTAGGGTGACCACATTTCCAATCTGCCATTCTGGGACATGTGGTCACCCTAATGAGTCCTGCAGCTGAGGCTCCGTCTGGCGCTGACCATCTTTCTGAGGCTGACACAGAGTAAGAGTTCCCCAGTGGGAACTCTTACTCTGTATCAGCCTCAGAAAGATGGTCAGCGCTGGCGGGAGCCTCAGCCGTGAGACTCACTGACAGCGCCAGCACACTTGCGCCATCCCAGCTGTCTCGCATGCACCAGTCCAGCCAGCCAATGAAATGTATTTGCTATATGGTCCTCATTGGCTGGCTGAGCCAGCCAATGAGGACCATATAGCAAATACATTTCATTGGCTGGCTTGACTGGTGCGTGCTGCGCTATGTAGGTAGGCTTTGGGTGTCGGCTTTGTTTCTCCATTCTGGGACTCTTTGTTGTGCCGGTGGGGGGTGACCTAGGATGCGGGACACAGACCTACAATAAGGGACAGTCCCGGGCATTCCAGGACGTGTGATCACCTTAACCCCTCCGGCACGCAAAAGGCTAATTTAAAGGGCAACTATCATTCAGGGAAATATCGGACTGCTTTCTGGAGTCAAGAAGGAATATTTTAACCACTTGGAGCTTAATTGGTAATGGCTTAAATTTTTGGCCTCCTCTGGGGTGACGTGGCATGAACTTGATGGACACATTTATTTTTTCAGGCTCATCAGCTATGTTACTATATATATTAGTATCATGTCATAGTTGACCTACCTGCAGATCTGCTTCCCTTATTAAGCTGGGTCTGCCTTACCAGCCCCAATAGAACAACAATGGAGCAGAAAATAGTCTGAGGACAGTTTGCTGTCTTACTTGATGAAATTCCCCATAGACCTGCTGTATTGGACTTGTCAGTCTGACACAGCAGGTCTATGGGGAATATACACAGAGATCTGGAGTTTTTGGGTGAGAACACCAATCATCTTCAGAGAAGGAATTTTTTCCAAACCCTTCCCCTGAATGTCTGATATGAGGCATTTCTGGCATGCATCCACACATACACTGCTCTGACTTGATAAGTATTAAATCATGTTTAAAGATAATTAGGTCATTAATTAGTTGTACCTTCTCTTGACAAATATAGGTCCAGGATCTTGACAAAGATCAAGAAACTCATTTTGTCATAACTTCCTGTTGAATATGTACCAAGCTTATTGATTCAAGAACAGCATCATTTACAGTCACATGTAAACTTCCGAAAGTGGAGCAAGTATGAATTGCAATTCATTGGCTGGTTGGGGTTGATGGGATCTGTAGTTCCTAACATTTGGAGGTCCAGCTAAAGACTACCCCTGTCTTAGATGCAAAAACCCTTTAGTAGAGCTACCTTTTTATGTCTGGTTTTTGGTTATGTTGTCCTTTCTTTGGGAAATTTGACCATATTTGAAAGGGATAAGATGCGTGTGTAATCTGTTTCTCCTGTTCTCATACAGTGAATGGTTCTTCTAGAAATGGACATTACTTTACATATCAGTGGCACAGCATTTACAGAATCGGAGTATGTCGTTTGGATGAATTTGATCTTCTGCTTATGGATGGTATTACCGAATGAGATCCCTTCTTTCAGCTTATTAAATCTTATGGGGACATGTAACAATCATAATAACTAGTATAATAATAATTACTAGTATTTATATAGCGCCTATCCCCCTGTGGGACTCAAAGCGCTTTCACCGCATGCTTTTGGAATTAACCAAATCAGCAACTGAAATAATAGGTGTTATTATTACCCAATCAATGGTACTCATTTATCGATCTTGGAAGGATGAGTTGATTCAAACCTGCAACCTTGAGATTGAATAGGCTCCAAAGTCAGGGAATTTACCACTGAGCTATCTCACCAGTCCAATCCTGCATAAATGGAGGGAAATAGCCAGAAAAATTAAGTCTCACATTTATTGCCCCATTGAAGCTTGATCTCCCAATCACTTTTAAATTAACCAATATGTGCAGAAAAATTCTTCTTCACTTTGTAGTAAATAAGATATTTTTGTGCAGCTTCTTTGGACTGATTTATTTGCTGGATAGTTTTCTGGCTTTGTAAACCCACAATTTACCTCTATACAACTTATATTTCTGACTAACTTTCACTCTGTAACATGCTCACTATATGCCCTAAACAATTAAAAGAAAACAAACCTTTTATTTTGAAATTAATACTGTACACTATAACGGTTTTCCTTCTGAGTAAAATAAGAGAATGTCTATTCCTAGAGAGAAGCATAATTTAAAAGTAATTTCAGTACAAACGTGCTTAACTTTTTTATAGACAGATCACAAGGTGGCACTGTTGCTATTACAGTCTGTGAAGTGATTTGGCTGCAGAAAGCTCTCCAATCAGTGCAAGGCCATAAGTAATGCACTGGAGACCTAGCTATCACGTCCCATTTAAATAATTAACAATTTTGGGAATGCTCATTTGTCCTCTATGGGGATCTTGGTTTGTTTCAAATGCACCCAGTTCTTCACAGCGTCATATAAGTAAAATGCCATTTTGTTTTGTCATTTAGCTTTTCAGCTTGTATGTCTACATTTTACAAGCATGAATTTTTAGAATTATTAAAGTGGAAGCAATACCTTAGGGCAACTTAGGTTCATTTGAAAGAGCTTTCAAAATCACCTATGTTATGTTGGCCATTTTTCTTAATATAAAATAATATCATATAACAGATAAATAAAACAATGCATTTTTTGATAACACTAAACATTTTAAAGAAATAGCATAGAGAATAATCTTAAGCCTAGATTCACTTATGGAAAAGTGGTATAAAATGTTCAAGATACAAGCCAAGGTCAAATGAAGAATCAAATACAGCAAACAGGGAGCTCAGGCACACTGCTTTATATAGTCGAGCAAGTTGGAGGCCATTAACCAATTGGTGCTTGGAGGCAGAAAAGCTAGGGTCAGCGAACGGACAACGTTGCTACAGAACAGTTTGCACATGAAATATCCTCTAGTGGCAGTGGTGGAAGTCGAAGAACCTGGAGGTTGCTGTTTCCAGCCCAGAAACAGGCAAGTCTGGACAACGGACTGTAACACTAATATTTTTTCTTTTTGCTATTAGTGACATTAGTTTCCAGTAGACTTGTGCGAATTCATTTGGAGACATTCGGATTTCGTTGAAAATGGGGTCATTCGGAGACATTCGGCTAATCCGAAACTCAAGGGTCATTCGGAAAAAATGATCCGACTCCGAACAGCTCAGGGCCGAAATTCGTCGAAACTTTCGGAAGTTTCGGCAATCAACACATTTCCAAAAGTTTTGACTACTTTTGACCAGGACTTTTTTGTACTTCCTGTGCGCGCTCAATTACTTTCCCTCCATAATTTTCCCTCCATGTCTCTAGTCCAATTCCATTCTCCGTTTCATGCACTACTTCCCTCTTTTGTCTGTATTCGAATAGCCTTCTTCGTTTCATGATGGGGGTTGGACTAATGACACAGTCACACAGACAGACAGCCTGCATTTTCTCCTTGCGTTGTTGGAGCTCAGAGAGAGAAGAAGAGGTTAGAGAGTGTCCAGTTGTTGTGTAGGCAGGCAGGTAGCATTAGGCTAGGCATAGGTAGGCAGCCAGCATTAGTTCCAGTTATTGCCACTGCAAGAGCGAGTAATATTTGTTCCTGTGCAAAATATAAAAAAATATTAGGTATTTGTTTGAATACAGGGCCGGCCCTTACATGGGTCCCAGTGGGTCCATGGTCCCAGGCGGCACTTTGACAGGGGCGGCAATTTGCCGTCCCATAGCATGTTTATTTTGTGCGCTTCCGCCAGTTCTGTGTTGCAGGGTGTCCCATCAGTGTGACTGTCAGCAGCCGGGCAGCCCTATGCTCACTCAGTGGCGATGCCTGTTGGCTGCCTCAGTGACGTGAATTATGTGATAGTCAAACATTATGCCTATTTTGTATTGTTTATCGCCCACCTAAAGTCAAGACTTGAGTAAATAGGTCTACCGTCCCAGATTTGCTAGAGAGGTTTTACAAATACAGGAGGGTGCCCCCTGTACGAAATGAGTCTAAACATTTGGGATCCCTAGTATGAGTGCACGACAGCGCATGATGTGTCCTGAACAGGATTGCTGTGAGGTGTCTCCACCCGGAAGGTGCTGGCCAGGCTGAGCTTCAACATTGTGACAAGTGGCCAACTAAGAGCACCGTGCCAGACTTAATCTGCAGCCATAGCATCACCCCCTCCTACTCTCTGGGTCCCGCTGACTGGCAATAACAGGTGAGTCACTAAAAGATCTGAAGCCTTTCCGGAAGTCCTTTCACTTGGAAAGGGGCTAGGTATTACTTGGGGGAGTTGCCTCGTGTGTAAATAATTTCTAGGTGGGAGATGAATGTGCATCACTTATGTGTTTCCTAACAGTAGTTAGAATACAACTCCCATCATCCCCTGATTATGACGTTGAGAAATGCCCAGCAACTACCGTAGAGCCCTGTAGTGCACACTCACGGAAAACAGTGATATTGCTGTACTAAGATAATGCTGTATAGATGTCAAGCATTTTTTTTTTATTTCTCTCCAGTGTTGCAGTTCGTTCACAACAAAATGTCTCAATTTTTCTTTTTAACACATTACATCTATCACACTACAATCATTTATGTTTATTCTTGATGTAGTATGAAACACTACAATGTATATACACATAGATTTATCTGATATGAGGGGAAATCAGGATAGGAAAACGAGAGAGAGGAATTTGGGTACTAAAGAGGGACAGTAGGGTAGGAGGCTGGTACCAGAAAATGAAACCTTAATCTTTATCCATGTACTAACATAGAATGTGACATGTAGATTGTCCATGTTCGAGTCGACCACTTATGTTGAGTAGGATGTGACAGGCATGGGTTTTCGATGTTCGAGCATATGCTAAATTGAATGACAGGCATGGGTTTTCGATGTTCGAGCATATGCTATATTGAAGGACAGGCATGGGGTTTCGATGTTTGAACATGCTAAATTGAATGACAGGCATGGGTTCTCGATGTTCGACGTTTGCATTGTGACTGGCATCCCATGCTGGAGTAGAGGTGACATGCACAGACTGGCAATGTACGACAATGTCCGTTTTTGGGATGGATCTTTTTCTAAATGCACACCCTGTCTGCAAAGAATGATAGCAGCGTGCAGGGAGGCACACTGCTATAATTTAACCCATGTTAAATGGATCAGAATTTCGTTAGAATCGAATAGGCCCGGTCCGAAATTAGGATCATCTGAATTAGAAAAAAAAAATTTGTCCGAATTCGAATTTTACCGAAAATTTTGCCCGTGCACAAGGGTATGTCATATTTTATTTATAGTTCACTCCATCTTTTTCAGTTCATCATTCTTCTCTATTTTTTTCAGTCAGATTGATCTGCTCCTTGCCATTCTTTATTTTTTGTTCTCTATATTTAAAGGGGAACTACCACCCCGCAAAAACTTAATCTTGATTAAGTCTTCATCTGGCGACTAGCTGCTTAGTAGCTCTAGTCGCCAGAAATATTACCTGGTTTAAAAGATTTACGACTTATTCGGAGGCTGACAGTAGCAGGAAGCACGGACATCTTGCCATAGTGACGTCCATGCGCCTGCTTTGTCAGTCCCTTTTGGAGCCGGCCGTAAATCGTAAGTTGTAAATCTTTTAAACCAGGTAATATTTCTGGCGACTAACGCTACTAAGCAGCTAGTCGCAAGATGAAGATTTAATCAAAATAAAGTTTTTGCGGGGTGGTAGTTCCCCTTTAATGAGCATATAATTTCACTCAAAATAAAAATTTTCCATTATATCTTCCCATTCTGCCTTAGATTTGATCTGATCAATCTCAAACAATGGTAATTTATACACTCCTACACCCTCGAGATAATCTTATGCATTTTTGCAAATTTGAAGTGATACTAACAAACCTATTTTCTGTTTCCTTTGTCAATCATTTCTCTGGAGCTTTTAAAAGACAAATAGGGTCATCATTCTCACTATTCTCAATCTGTACATTAGTTTCGTGCAAAAGATCTAACATTTCTGTTGTTTCTAATTTGACTACCTCTGGTCATAATGGATCAAGCTGCTGGTTAGAAACCAATTAAGTATGTCAAACTCTCCCAAACTTAAAACAGGCACTAAAAAAATCCTATAAGACAGGAACAGTAAACTTGAAAATCAGATTATTGTTAAAAAGGAAAAAACAAACAAACAAGAGAACCACATAATAATAATAATAATAATAATAATAATAATAATAATAATAAAAAATAATAATAATAAAATACAAGTGTATGCAGATTTATAAGAATATGGAACTAAATAATAAAATGTCATGTAGTTTTATACAACCCTGCCAACAGTCCCAAAACATAAAGTCTACTAATGTTGATTAATACCATTCAAAATGTATTACCATACTTTATAGAGATGACAGTGAAGATGAATGAAGAATAATGGGATGATGAACTCCAATGCGAAGAATGAGATGATATGAACTGAATGCAGAGATGATCCTGATTGCTAGCTTCTTGATAAGATCAAAGATATCTATAAAGTAATTCATTATAAAACGTCCATTCTCAACTACTGCTGCTTTTATATTAAGTGATTGGTACACTTAAATATATGGAAATCTGGAAAAGTGCACAAAGCAGAAGAGGAAAGTTTAGATTTAACATTAAACATAAAATACAATAAAACCTTCATAAATTGCACTTACAGATGCCCGTCTTGGGCTTTTGTGCCTCTTTAAGCCACACGCTTTGCTCTTCTGACATCATCTATGGAATACACAGTCTGGTCGTATATAATTTTTCATTTCCTCTTGCCTCTCTCCTTGGTCCTGATACTGGTCTGGAGCAGTTCTTTTTTTTTTGTAGCCTTGACACCATTTGTCCATTATTTGATATCAGCCAGCCAGATAAAGCTACATGATCTTTTCTTGCACAATCCAGCTCTGCATACCAGGAACTGGATAACCATAGGTGCCCTAAATTCACAAAAAAGTAAACCAAGATACTTCTCCATGGAATTAAGGAGAGCACCAGTATGCTCCTGAGCCTGGTCTTTACCTCTACTGCAGGATATTGCAATGCAGCATGGCGGCAGATCTAGCCGAGGGTGTGCAGTGTCAGCAGCATCTCTACTATGATTGTAATGCAGTGATGAAGAGGAAGATGACCCAGGAGGTCTTGGCTTCCTGTGGCACTGGTAGGAGACCACTGGTGATTGGCAACTTTAACTACTGGGAAGAGATGCTGAAGAGGTCCATGGTACCACAAGAAGTGACTGGGTTCTTTGACGAAGCACCTCTCTAGGACCTGCAGGCTGTAGGCAAGAAAAGACAAGTGCTATGCATTGCAAAGGCAAGTCATTGCACACCATTGTGGTCCTTCAAGTGTTAAATGTGGACACTGCCCCAGTTTCCTAAGTATGCATCCCAAAAAGTTAGTTCAGACATCCACTCTTAACCCTTTGAATGGGACACACATTTCCAATGGATTGTCAGGCAATGTTTTGGATTCCCCTTGGATTGCCAAGCGATGTTTTGGATAACTCTTGGGCACTACAAGGGCCTTAAGATCACAAGAAAATTCCCTTGTTTTATGCTATTGTTGGTAAACCTGAGGCCCTCCAGTTGCTGTGGACTACAACTGTTATCCCCAGCTAGCCAAAAGTGAACAGGTGATGATGGAAATGGCAGTTCACAACAGCTGGTGGGCTTCAGGTTGCTTTTTTTTCTGGGGCTTCTCAATCCAACTTTCCATTGGTGGAATTGGAAGATGCAGCAACCTCCCTAGCTTCACCATCAGCACGGACGTTTGTGCTTCCACAACCAATAGAGGTGATCCTGCCATCACCACTGGCTGTTATCTGGCCTCCAGTACCTCTGGTTGTACTAACAGATTCATAGTGGACACCAGCAGATGCTCAGCAACAGATAGGAACAGGGTCACCCACTCCACACATGGAGGAAGATGGTGTGGAAGCACATCAGAGATTTCTACAGAGTAAGAGGACATGGGGGGCCAGACCATTGATGAATATCACAGGACTCTGCAGGACCATGGAACATGCAGGAACCGGGAGCTGCTGAGCAGGTCGATCCAGATGCTACAGAGTGACGCCAATAACAGGGCTGCCCCATGAGTTCTGCTACCATCAGCAGGACATTACTGATGCAGTGGCAGCCCTGGGATGGGAAACACCTTCTAGCTCCCTTGTGAGACCCCTGTGGCCAAATGGATCCCCACTGAAGAGCTGGAGACAGTGGTGCTGCTCATGCACAGGTCCTACATCTATCAACATCTGTTGCACCACCATCATCAACATCCTCCACATCCATGCCACTGCCAGTTGCTGCACAGATGCCACCTGTGACCAAGCAACCACCTGCACCCCTGCCCCATGTGACATTCTTGTGCCTGCTGCATCTCTGCCTTTCTCTGCTGTGCCTGCTTCGTCTCTACCACTTTTCCCACCAACTTCCCTTTCGAGAAAATATGTCAGTCTGGCCAATCTACCAAGCTGCATAGAGTTATACAGCAGGGGATGTTCCGTTGGACAGAAGGAGCAGTTCCAGGACTGGGAAATGGGGAACTGCATCTGAGGTCCCTGCTTCTCCCTTCCAAACCCAAGAAAATGGGTAAGTTTTTTTTATTTTATTTTTTATTTTACATTGCTTGTATTTTTCATTTATAACTGGCACAGGTGACAGCTTATAATTTTCAGCTTTTTTTTTTCTTTTGGAGGAAACATAGCAGGCACTTGGAGCCATATTCAATTACACAAAAGAGGAACAATTCTGAGAACGCCAGCCTGGGGGATAAATAGCAGATGTCAAAATGAACATAGCTTAAGGTGTTTATTTGTACGACAAGGTATTTCAAACCTTTGTAACATTCAGTGGGTTAAACACAAACTGTTAAGCTTTGTGCATTTTAATTTCTCTCTGGAGTTTTACTTGTCCCTCTTTAGATTAAAAGAAAAACAAATACATACAAGTGCACTGATCAGCAGGGTAAAAAAATCTCATCACAATCAGTAGTGGATCTTAGAATAACTACTCACTTTTCAGTTATGACTGCCATGCTAGGCAAACACGACCAGTCATTAGACTTGTGGAAGCAATCAACACATTTAGAATTGGGCAAACTGTTTCAAAGAATAGCTGAAAAAGACTAGTTGAAAAGCCCGTTTACATGGGCCACAAGGCCACCGCTGCTGTCAGTAGAGACTGCCCACGCCGTGGCTGATACAGAGCAGGGCGCTCCGAATTCAGACCAGAGTCCTCCCTGTGCACCTTCATGGGACAATCTTGGTATCTGTATCAGCAGCGGCGCGGGCAGTCTCTACTGTACATGACTGCAGCGTGTGCAGCCATCTCTACTGCACATGACGGCTTCTGACAAACATCCTTAGCAAATTATTATATAGGATATGTATAAACACAATGTATGTATATGTATAAACACAATGTGTGTATAAAAATGTATCCTCTTTCGATTATGGAATATGGTCCTTGATTTTGGTTCTCTCAGGATTTCTTTCTTTCTTTTTTTTTTGGCTTGCATGTGTTTGAGATTAAATTGCAATTGAGAGGTGTTATCACTGGTTACATTTGACAGATTCCCACTGAGGTCAATGGACTACATAGAATAGGATGGGGCAGGGGTATGCTCTTGTCAGGAGGAGGGTGCAATATTATGCTAGTTTCAATAAAGGTCACGTTCAGGCCTGTACCCTTTCTCTAAGGCCAATAGACCTAACAGTTTATTTTGGACAGGGGTGTATACTGATATATAGTTATATGTTGATATGAATACTGTTTTGTGTCCACTCTCCTTGTAACATGATGCATTTAAGTTAACTATACCAGTTAATATTAATTGCTCTGTGATGATTATGTGTTATAGAATGGTGCCTTGGAGGTGCGGTGATTCTCTGCAAAATATTTCATTACAGTATCTAGCCTGATGCAAGGGAAAGTGGGAAGACCCCCTAGTGGATTTCTCAGTCAGCCATTTCAATATGGTCTCGGGAAGTGAGGAAGCTGCCCCTTTGAATAATGTGGAGAGAAAGTAGGCTCTGAAAGGATTAGTGGAACATTCTCACTGAAAAATGGACAAAGTAGGCACTCTTTCTAAAGACTGCTGACGTACAACCACCATGGACTTCAATAATTGGATGCTCTACTAGTAATAGAGGGGTAAGAACACACACCTGCCACAAGACTGGACAAACAACATGCTCTATGGTTAGCTTGATATTTCAAAACCTTTTATGATTGGCTGCATACTTACACCTCACAACAGGGGCGGACTGACAGGACCCAGGGCCCCTGGTCCAAAAAGGGGCCTGGGCCCCCTGCCCAGTGACATCATTAGACCCTCCCCATGCCATCACAAGCACCACCCTATGATATCATAAGCCCCACCTCATGACATCATAAGCCCCACCTCCCACTACATGCTCAGCCCCACACTACATGCTCAGCCCCACACACATACACTCTCGTCCCATTCAGAAGTTTCACATTACACAAATTAAGATACCCCACACAATTTCAGAAGTCCAATAACCCCCCAGGCCATCCAATAACCCCCCAAGCCATCCATTACCCCCCCAGGCCATACAATAACACCCCAAGCCATCCATTACTCCCCCAGCCCATTCTGGTATTCTTTATACTGGACATAATACAAGCTAATATGTCTACATATCATATGCTGGTTTATAGAATAATAGCAGGGAGACAGTGGGGAATTGGAAGGCAAGAGGCAGTTAAACAGGGAAGGTTAGGTAGGTAGGAGTGAGAACAACAGAAACTGACTGTGAGAATAAAGGGGAAAGAACATGGCAGGGAAAGAATGTGGCAGAAAGCACAGGGACGCTGCCACCATAAACGTAAAAATGTATTTCTTGGAAATAGCCATCAGAATGTGCTTTCTAGTGCATACATGTGTGTGTGCCAGGGTGTAAATGTGTTTGCTACTGCATGCATGTGTGTGTGTGTGTGTGTGTTCTAGTGTATACATGTGTGTGTCAGGGTATGAATGGGTGTGGAACTGGATGTATGTACTAGTATGTGAATATGTGTACTATGTGTGCCAGTGTGTGTGAATGTGTGTTAGTGTGTAACAGTGTGTGAATGTGTTAGTGTATGCATGTATGTGCCATCATGTGAATGTGTGTGCTAGTGTATACATATGTATGTACTAGTGTGTGAATATGTGTAATAGTGTGTGTGTGTCATTGTGTGCATGTGTGTTAGTGTGTAACAAGAAGAGGAGGGCGAATAGGGCATCATTTGTGCACAATATGTCAGTTATACAAAAATCTTGTGTAACGCACCACCAGATGTGATCGTCCGACTGGTGCAGGTTGTCAGAACTGTTTATTTTCATGATAATGTGATGTACAATAGACTGCACTCAAACCGGAATAGAGCCACAGTAAAAATAAAAAATAATTTTTTGGAATAGTCATCAGAATATTTACATGTGGACATTGGGACAAAATCCAAGCAATTAAAAAAGTTCTGCACTAAAGGTTCTTACTCATAGATCTATGAGTAAGCACCTTTAGTGTGAAATTACTATTGCCAAGAAATTATTTTTGACTTTTATGGTGGCTCTCCTCCGGTTTGAGTGCATTCTATTGTACATCACATTACACTTGTATACCTGATATATTGTGCATAAATGATGTCCCTATTTGCTCCCCTCTTCTTGTTACACACTAACATACATATACACACACACTATTGCACAAATTCACACACTGGTACACATATTCACACACTAGTACATACACTTGTATATACTAGCACACACATTCACATACTGGTACACACTAACACATTCACACACTGGCACACATAGTACACATATTCACACACTAGTACACTCATTCACACACATTCATACCCTGGCACACACTTGCATACACTAGAACACACATGCATGCACTTGCAAACACATTCACATTCTGGCACACACATTCAAACACACACTGACACACTGTCACACAGATGCATACAATACACTAGCACGCACATTCACAAGATGTCCAACACATGCATACACTAGCAAACAAATTCACACCCTGGCAGATGTATGCATACACTAGCACACACATTCACACACTAGGTATTTGATTCAGGTGTTTTAATAGTCTTTGCTCATTTATTAATATTCAGCAATACATATAAATATATATATATATATATATATATATATATATATATTGCCCGTCCCGCCAGCTCCCTTCTCAGCACTGTGTGTGTGTGGAGGGTAAGCCGCAGGCCGGGGACTTTCCTGCCTAAGGAATTGGAAGTGCCACTTTGTGGGGAGGGATGTCTCTCCGCTTACCTCCTTTCTCCCTGCCCGATGCTGTGCTCTTACTCCTCTGGCCCACCCCACCAGATGAAAAACAATGGCTGCAACTTGCTCTGTCCACCTGATATCACCCCTGCAAGCAGACCTCCAGTCCGCTCCAGCCGCCAACTCCCAGGGGAAAAGGGGAGAGCTGGAGAGTGCATTCAACACAGCACCCTGTCTGTCCCCCAGCTCCCTTCTCGGCACCGTGTGTGGGGGGGAGGGTAGGCCACACACCGGGGAATTTCCTGCCTAGGGGATTGGAGGGACGTGCTGCTGTGCGGGGAGGTATGTCTCACCGCTTACTTCCTTCCTCCCTGCCCCATGCTGCACTCTTACTCCTCTCAGACACAGAGGCTGACAGACGAACCAGGGAGGACACTGCGATCTGTCTTCCACATCCCAGTCTCCTCTATGGTCCGCCTCGCAGCCTCTTGCACTGAGAGGAGTAAGAGCGCAGCATGGGACAGGGAGGAAGGAGGTAAGCACTGCAGTTGAGGAAGCCATAGTTTACTTTCACAAGCTCTTTCAAATATTACTTTCACTGCCACTTGTGGCAGCAATGCATAGCTCTCCCCTCTGTTACAGTAAACGGGATTACAGTCAAAGGGATTAACAATTATTCAAGCAGCCCTTCCAGGGGCTCAGTCGGGGTGGGGAGATACAGGAGAGTACAAAGTCACACAAAAGGACTGTAGTCCACCTTGAAGCAAGTTTAACCCTTTGAGTGCCAAAGGGCTACGCAACGCATTGCTTTACAATGTGTTGCATATCCCTCTGCCACTGAAAGGGATAGTACCCTACTCGCCATTCATGCATGGTATGTGTGCACAACTATCACTTCTATACCTTCCACACTAACAGCCCGCTAGAAGAGGCCACAGGGAGGGCTCACATCCCCTCCACAATTCAAACTCAATGCTACAGATGTGCATGTCACAACTCAACTCACAAACCCTTTGAGTGCCAGAGAGGTATGCAAAGCAATGCTTTACATTTCCGTCTGCCACTCAAAGGGTTACATCTGAAAAAATAACCACATACTTGACCCCCTTTAAGCCCCGCCCCCACTCCCGATTAAGCCCCACCCCTTTTCAAACGTGACTATCCTCTTTTATTTACCCCTCACCAGCACCATAGAAGTTCCTTCTGGACTCCACAAGACAATGTTCCCAGGTATGATATTACAGTGCCCACTAGCATGTTTAAACTTCAAGCTTTTGCACTGGATATGAGTATCACTGCTCAGGGTTTTAACTGGGATAATCACCTTCTCTGGCTGCAGGGATGATACTGTAATCGTGGGGCCATATTTCTCTGTCTCCCTGCTGTCATCTGGGATCATATGGGTCTGTGTGTCTCTATCCCCCTTCTCCATCACATGCCCCTGTGTGTGTCTCTCTCTCTACCCGTTCTCCATCATATGCCTCTGTGTGTGTGTCTCTCCCCCCTTCTCCATCATATGCCTCTGAGTGTGTGTGTCTCTTCCCACTTCTCCATCATATGTCTGTGTGTGTCTCTCTCTCCCCCCCTTAGCCAAAATGTCACTCTCCCCTTTCTCCATCATATGCCTCTCTCTCCCCCTTCCCTTCTGCAAAACATGTCTACTCTTAAACCTTTCACTCCTGCAAACATACACAAACCCTGAACCACTCAAACAACTTAATCCCCACAGGCAACGCTTTGTGAGTCAAAGGGCTTTGTAAAAACCTCCCCTCTGTCTATGGCCATACAAGCCTGAATGCACCCAAACCCATGCAAACTTGAAAGTGAAGCAGGATCTGGCCTGGATTGACCGCCTGGGAATACCAGGTGCTATAGGCTTTTTTTTTTTCTTTGTTTTTCGGCCAGCTACACATTATATAGGATTGTTGAATCTGTTCGTTGGAGTCAAATGGCCTTGTGAAGGACTCCCATTCGCGTATGGCCATACAAGCCTAAATGCACCCAAACCAATCTGAGCTTGGAAGTGAAGTAGTCTCTGCCCTGTAGAGTATCTGCATGGGAGACTGCCTGGGAAAACCAGGTGCCGTAGGCTTTTTTTTTTTGCTCTGTTTTTCATTCTATAGTCTTGTTGAATCTGGCCGTAGGAGTCAAAAGGTCTTGTGAAAGCCTCCTTTCTGCCTACGGCCATAGAAGCCTGAATGCACCCAAACCCAACCAAACTAGGAAGTGAAGCAGGCTCTGATCTGGATAATTCCTGGATGGTAAATTGCCATGGAATACCATGTGCCGTAGGCTTATTTTTTTTCTGCTCTTTTTTTAGGCCAGCTACACATTCTATAGTCTTGTTGAATCTGGTCGTAGGAGTCAAAGGGCCTTGTGAAAGTCTCCTTTCTGCCTACAGTCATACAAGCCAAAATGCACCCAAAGCCATGTGAACTTGGAAATGAAGCAGGTTCTGGCTTGGATAGTACCTGGATGGGAGTCCGCCTGGGAATACCAGGTGCCGTAGGCATTATTTATTTATTTATTTATTTATTTTTGCTCTGTTTTTCGGCCAGCTACACATTCTATAGTCTTGTTGAATCTGGTCGTAGGAGTCAAAGGGCCTTGTGAAAGTCTTCTTTCTGCCTACAGTCATACAAGCCAAAATGCACCCAAAGCCATGTGAACTTGGAAATGAAGCAGTCTCTGGCTTGGATAGTACCTGGATGGGAGTCCGCCTGGGAATACCAGGTGCCGTAGGCATTATTTATTTATTTATTTATTTATTTTTGCTCTGTTTTTCGGCCAGCTACACATTCTATAGTCTTGTTGAATCTGGTTGTAGGAGTCAAAGGGCCTTGTGAAAGTCTCCTTTCTGCCTATGGCCATACAAGCCTGAATGCACCCAAACCCAACCAAACTTAGAAGTGGAGCAGGCTGTGGCCTGGATATGTCACGTATAAACGTAGGATAGACCAAGAACCAGAATACCCTCCCCACCGCTAAGCGTTACAGAAATGAGAAGATCAGTCTCCTCCAACAAGGAATTTGGGAGCTAGATGCTGGAGTGCGACGCTAGAGAGCGAAGCTCGGGTACGGTGGTTGCCTACCCGGGGTCTTGCTGCGGCTATGCCGTATAAAGGTGCTGGCCGCGAAGCCAGATTGGTCCCCTTCGGTTGAGCCAAAGGAGACCCGCGATGACCCCGTGTAGCCAAACAACTACTACCCCAATTCCCAGGGAGGATTATACTCCAAAATAAAAGGGGTACTCACTCAGACCACCTAGGTAGTTCCCCAAAGAGCAGGAATGGTATCTGGATTCCAGGAAGCTAGAAGAGTAGTCAGGACACTAGCCAGGTCATTCACGGATCGAAGGTGATAGTAGGACTGAGCTGGAGAGTAGTCAGGAATCAAGCCAGGTCATACACGGTTACTGGAGATATAGGACTGAGCTGGAGAGTAGTCAGGAAGCAAGCCAGGTCATACACGGTTACTGGAGAAATAGGACTGAGCTGAAGAGTTGTCTGGAAGCAAGCCAGGTCATACACGGAATTAATGACAGCAAGACTGAGCAGGAATCTGGTACAGGAACTACTGGGAAACACCACAGAGCACTGACCCTACCTAACTAAACGCTATACTAACGCGTCTGAACGCCGGGCTCAGCCGCCTACATAAAGGAGAACCGGAAGTGACGCAAGCGCCCGGCAACGGAACACACAAGCCGTTGCTAGGGAGCCCGTCGCATCCGGCGGAAGAGAAAGACGCCGCCAGAGGAGACGACGGCCGCCAAGAACCGCCGAACAGTGGCAGACGTGACAGGATAGTACCTGGATGGGACACCGCCTGGAAATACCAGGTGCCATAGGCTTTTTTTTTTTTTTTTTGCTCTGTTTTTCAGCCAGCTACACATTCTATAGTCTTGTTAAATCTGGTCGTAGGAGTCAAAGGGCCTTGTGAAAGCCTCATTTCCACCTATAGGCATACAAGCTTGAATGCATCCAAACCCATCCGAGCTTAGAAGTGAAGCAGGCTCTGCCCTGTAGAGTACCTGCATGGGAGACTGCCTGGGAAAACCAGGTGCTGTAGGCTTTTTTCTTTTTTTTTTGCTCTGTTTTTCATTCTATAGTCTTGTTGAATCTGGTCGTAGGAGTCAAAGGGTCTTGTGAAAGCCTCCTTACTGCCTATGGCCATAGAAGCCTGAATGCACCCAAACCCATCCGAACTAGGAAGTGAAGCAGGCACTGACCTGGATAATTCCTGGATGGTAAACCGCCTTGGAATATATTTTTTTTTACTCTGTTTTTTGGCCAGCTACACATTCTATAGTCTTGTTGAATCTGGTCGTAGGAGTCAAAGGGCCTTGTGAAAGACTCCTTCTGCTTACGTCCATACAAGCCTGAATGCAACCAAACCCCTCTGAATTTTGAAATGAAGCAGGCTCTGGCCTGGATAGTACCTGGATGGAAGACCGCCTGGGAATACCAGGTGCCATAGGCATTTTTTTTTTTGCTCTATTTTACGGCCAGCTACACATTCTATAGTCATGTTGAATCTGGTCGTAGGAGTCAAAGGGCCTTGTGAAAGCCTCCTTTCCGCCTATGGCCATACAAGCCTAAATGCAACCAAAGCCATCTGAACTTGGAAGTGAAGAAGGCTCTGGCCTAGATAGTAGCTGGATGGGAGACCACCTAGGAATACCAGGTGCCATAGGCTTTTTTTTTTTTGCTCTGTTTTTCGGCCAGCTACACATTCTATAGTCTTGTTGAATCTGGTCGTATGAGTCAAAGGGCCTTGTGAAAGCATTGTTTCCACCTACGGCCATACAAACCTGAATGATCCCAAACCCATTTGAAACTGGAATTGAAGCATGCTCTGTTCTGGATAGTACCTGGATGGGAGACTGCCTGGGAATACCAGGTACCATAGGCTTTTATTTTTTTGCTCTGTTTTTCGTCCAGCTACACATTCTATAGTCTTGTTGAATCTGGTCGTAGGAGTCAAAGGGCCTTGTGAAATCCTTCATTCTGCCTACGGTCATACAAGCCTAAATGAACCCGAACTTGGAACTGAAGCAGGCTCTGTCTTGGATAGTACCTGGATGAGAGATCGCTTGGGAATACCATGTGCCGTAGGTTTTTTGTTTTTTTTGCTCTGTTTTTCGTCCAGCTACACATTCTGTGGTCTTGTTGAATCTGGTCGTAGGAGTCAAAGAGCCTTGTGAAAGTCATTCTGTCTATAGCCATACAAGCCTGAATGCACCCAAAACCATCCAAACTTGGAAGTGAAGCAGGCTCTGCCCTGGATAGTACCTTCTATAGTCTTGTTGAATCTGGTCGTAGGAGTCAAAGGGCCTTGTGAAACGCTCCTTTCCGCCTATGGCCATACAAGCCTAAATGCAACCAAAGCCATCCGAACTTGGAAGTGAAGGAGGCTCTGGCCTGGATAGTACCTGGATGAGAGATCGCTTGGGAATACTATGTGCCGTAGGTTTTTTTTTTGCTCTGTTTTTCGGCCAGCTACACATTCTGTGGTCTTGTTGAATCTGGTCGTAGGAGTCAAAGGGCCTTGTGAAAGGCTCCTTTCCGCCTACGGCCATACAAGCCTAAATCAACCAAAGTCATCCGAACTTGGAAGTGAAGCAGGCTCTGTCTTGGATAGTTATACACGTATGTAAATATATACCCAAGATACGAAGCTACTACAAGTTCCGTCCTTAGGATATATCAGGAAGCGTCAAGATTGAATATAGTACCAAATACAATAAATCTCACAAAAAGTTCTTAAGTAGGGTATAATCAATCATCCAATGGTAGATCTTCAGAGTCCGATGCTTGCTGTATAATGGGTTTGGGACTCCCAATCGTACAACTGCTAAATGAAACAAATAAAAACAGCGCAAAAGAACTCCTCTGAGTGTAAAAAAAAGAATTTGGAGATACTACACTCAGAGGAGTTCTTTTGCGCTGTTTTTATTTGTTTCATTCTGTCTTGGATAGTACCTGGATTAGAGATCGCTTGGGAATACCATGTGCCTTAGGTTTTTTGTTTTTTTTGCTCTGTTTTTCGTCCAGCTACACATTCTGTGGTCTTGTTGAATCTGGTCGTAGGAGTCAAAGGGCCTTGTGAAAGCCCTCTTTCCGACAATGGTCATGCTAGCCCGAATGCACCCAAACCCATCCGAACTGGGAAGGGAAGCAGTCTCTGGCTTGGATAGTATCTGGATGGGAGACTGCCTGGGAATAACAGGTGCCATAGGCATTTATTTTTTTTTTTTGCTCTGTTTTTCGGCCAGCTACACATTCTATAGTCTTGTTGAATCTGGTCGTAGGAGTCAAAGGGCCTTGTGAAAGCCTTCTTTCCGCCTCCGGCCATAGAAGCTTGAGTGCACCCAAACCCATCCGATCTAGGAAGTGAAGCAAGCTCTGCCCTGAGTAGTACCTGAATGGGAGACCGCCTGGGAATGCCAGGTGCTGTAGGCTTTTTTTTTTTTTGCTCTGTTTTTCATCCAGCTACACATTCTATAGTCTTGTTGAATCTGGTCATAGGAGTCAAAGGGTCTTGTGAAAGCCCTCTTTCCGACAATGGCCATACTAGCCCAAATGCACCCAAACCCATCCGAACTGGGAAGTGAAGCAGTCTCTGGCTTGGATAGTACCTGGATGGTAGACTGCATGTGAATACGAGGTGCCACAGGTTTTTTTGTTTTTTTTTGCTGTGTTTTTCGGACAGCTACACTTCCTATAGGCTTGTTGAATCTGGTCGTTGGAGTCAAAGGGCCTTGTGAAAGCCTCCCTTCCGCCTTCGGCCATACAAGCCTGAATGCAACCAAAGCCATCCGAACTTGGAAGTGAAGCACGCTCTGTCCTGGATAGTACCTGAATGGGAGACCGCCTGGGAATACCTGGTGCCGTAGGCTTTTTTTTTCTTTGCTAATTTTTTTGGCCAGCTACACATTCTATAGGCTTGTTGAATCTGGACGTAGGAGTGAAAGGGCCTTGTGAAAGCCTCCTTTCTGCCCATGGCCATAAAAGCCTGAATGCACCCAAACCCATCCAAACTTGGAAGTGAATCAAGCTCTGGCCTGAGTAGTATCTGAATGGGAGACCGCCTGGGAATACCAGGTTCCATAGGCTTTTTTTTTTTTTGCTCTGTTTTTCGGCCAGCTACACATTTAAAAGTCTTGTTGAATCTGGTCGTAGGAGTAAAAGGGCCTTGTGAAAGCCTCTTGTCTAGCTACAGCCATACAAGCCTGAATGCACCCAAACCCATCCAAACTTGGAAGTGAAGCAGGCTCTGGGTTGGATAGTATATGGATGGTAGACTGCCTGTGAATACGAGGTGCCGCAGGGTGTTTTTTTTTTTTCTGTGTTTTTCAGACAGTTACACTTCCTATAGGCTTGTTGAATCTGGTCGTTGGAGTCAAAGGGCCTAGTGAAATCCTCCATCTGTGTATGGCTGTGCCAGCCTGAGTGCACCCAAACCCATCTGAACTTGACAGTAAAGCAGGCTCTGGCTTGGATCGTACCTGGATGGGAGACCACTTGTGAATACCAGGTGCCATAGGCTTTTGTTTTTTTGCTTTGTTTTTCGGCCAGCTACACATTATGTATGCTTGTTGAATCTGGCTGTTGGAGTCAAAGGACCTTGTGAAAGCTTCTTTTGCCTACGGCCATACAAACCTGAATGCACCCAAACCCATCTGGATTTGAAAGTGAAGCAGGCTCTGGCCTGTATAGCACCTGCATGGGAGACCGCCTGGGAATAGCAGGTGCCGTTGGATTTTCTTTTTGCTTTGTTTTTTGTCCAGAGACCAATTCTGTAGGCTTATTAAATCTGGTCTTTGGAGTCAAAGGGCCGTGTGAAAGCCTTCCCTCTCCCTTCGGCTATACAATCCTGAATGCACGCAAACCCATTTGAACTTGAAACTGAAACAGGCTTTATCCTGGATAGTACCTGGATTGGAGACCGCCTGGGAATACCAGGTGCCGTAGACTTTTCTTTTTGCTTTGTTTTTGGGCCAGCTACCAATCCTATAGGCTTGTTGAATCTAGTCGTTGGAGTCAAAGAGCCTTGTGAAAACCTCCCTTCCGCCTACAGCCATGGAAGTCTGAATGCACCAAAACACATTCGAATTTGGAAGTGAAGCAGGCTCTGTCCTTGATAGTACCTGGATGGGAGACTGCCTGGGAATACCAGGTGCCATAAGCTTTTTCTTTTTTTTTGGCTTTGTTTTTCGGCCAGCTACACTTTATATAGGCTTTTTTGAATCTGGTCGTTGGAGTCATAGGGCCTTGTTAAATCCTCCCCTCTGCCTACGGCCATACAACTCTCAATGCACCCAAACTCATCCGAACTTGGAAGTGAAGCAAGCTCTGGCCTTTATAGTACCTGGATGAGTGACCACCTGGGAATACCAAGTGCCGCAGGCTTTTTTTTTTTTTGCTTTGTTTTTTGGCCAGCTACCAATTATATAGGCTTGTTGATTCTGGTCGTTAGAGTCAAAGGGCCTTGTAAAGGCCTCCACCTGCCTACGGCCATAACCAGCCTGAGTGCACCCAAACACCTCCGAACTTGGAAGTGAAGCAGAATCTGACCTCGATAGTACCTGGATGGGAGACTGCCCAGGAATACCAGGTGCCATAGGCTTTTACTTTTGCTTTGTTTTTGGGCCAGATACCAATTGTATACGCTTGTTGAATATGGTCATTGGAGTCAAAGGGCCTTGTGAAAACTTCCCCTCTGCCTATGACCATACAAGCTTGAATGCACCCAAACCTATTCGAGCTTGCATTTGAAGCAGACTTTGGCCTTCATAGTACCTGGATGGGAGACCGCTTGGTAATACCAGCTGCCGTAGGCTTTTGTTTTTGGGCCAGCTACCAATTCTTTAGGCTCCTTGAATCATGTGGTTGGAGTCAAAGGGTCTTGTGAATGCCTCCCCTTCGGCTACGGCCATACAATCCTGAATGCACCCAAACTCATTTTTACTTGGAAGTGAAGCAGGCTCTAGCCTTGTAAGTACCTGGATGGGAGAGCGCCTGGGAACACCAGGTGCCGTAGGCTTTTCTTTTTGCTTTGTTTTTGGGCCAGTTACCAATTCTATAGGCTTGTTGAATCTGGTCGTTGGAGTCAAAGGTCCTTGTGAAAGCCTCCCTTCCGCCAACGGTCATATAAGCCAGAATGCACAGGAGTGGAACTTGGGCTCCGGCTGGTTGAAGGAGTCGGGCAATTTCCTCATCGGCAGTGTCTGGGGTATGTTGCCGGTTTTGGGGTCCATGACTGCATTGAAGAGCACCTCTAGGTCAGTCTCCGAGTCCCCCCAGAGACGCACTATCTGGTGACCCGCCGGGGGAGGCTGCGAGGGCGAGGGTAGAGGGAGGCTGCTGGGACCCGCGGTTCGTGACTGTAGTCAGTCCGAACTTCATGTATGCATGAGTGTCCCTGGTTGGTAGTAGCACATTCCTGTGGAAGTTGGCGGCTCCTCCAGGTGATTGGGGGATCTCGTTGGTAGGGGAGAAAGTTCAATGCATGTGGAAGAGGGCAGTAGAGGTATATGAAGGTCCCGGTGGGTAGTGGTTTCCCTGGGAAGTTGGAGGCTTTGCTTGTTGGTGAAGTTGGAGGCTTTGTTTGCTTTGCTTTGATAAGTGGAGCCTAGTGATGCGTGTTTCACAGTGCCTCATGTCACGGGGGAGGTGGGGGGTGCTAGACTTGACATGGGGGTCTCGGTCAGGCAATCACTGTCCCGACCGCAACTTCCTAACCAGTTTCCCAACAATCTGTACTCTGGGTGTAGAAAGGAGATTAAGGTGCTGGAGTGTGCTGTGTAAGGATGAGATATCACAGGAAAGGCCACGGGTCGCGCTGTGTAAGGAAAAGTGACAAGAAGAGCAACAAGAAGCAGAAAACTTTCCTCACAGATTCCACTGGGACCGCGAAATATTGTCCGGGTGGTAACCAAGCACTCAAAGGATTAAGTGAAGAGCAGCTTTGCCTCCCCCTGTCATACCCTCTCGCACGTGTATAGAACCATCCTTACCAAGCCTTGATCAGCTTCTGGTGGTGTGTTTCTCTAGCCAGCGACCATGCAGCCATATGCCTCTCTCCGGCAGCACAATAGACTGTGTCCTACTTCTCCATTCACTTGGCGACATAATAATCTCGCGTTGTCATGGGAAATTCTAATGTCGCTAAATTGCAGGGGGGGTGGCAACACAAGATTACAGGGAAAGGTCCTCATTTTAATACAGACTACAGGGTTTCAGTTTCCACTCGCCCTCGCTCAATTTCTGCTTGGCAAATGCGAGTAGGCGAGTGGATATTTTGAGCCCTGTATATATATATATATGAGAAAGCCTCGTTACATAATTCATGTCTCCTCAGTAGACACACACCCAGGGGTGGCAGTAAGGAGGGGATGTAGAAATCTCCTCCCTAATGTCAATGCTGCAGATAAAGGGGGGCATGATTTAGACAGGAGTGGGCAGAATTTGCCCTCCCTCAACTTCCTGCTGAACCAGAAAAGAAATATGGCTGACACACACACACATACACACAAGAAGAGGGACTTCTGAACACAAACACACACACACACAAGAGAAGAGGGACTCCTGGACACAAACACACACACACAGTCACTCACTCTGACTCCCAGTGGCCTCAGCTGGACCTGTAGTACAGCTACTGTAGAAAAGCTGCAGCACCTGGGGGAACATAATGGCATTCAGAGGGTTAAGGTAGGCTCTCATTACTCAATTATTTGTTGAGTGTCAACATTTGCCATGCAACACAGAGGACAAGCAGCCATAAGGTACACACTTAGCCCACTGACTGCCACAATGTTGTGTATCAACTTTTACCCCTCAGTTATGCATTTTGGGTATAATAATAAAAATGCAACATATAGTTTAAATGGTGTTTCTCTGGGGAAATCTACTAATGAAAAGGATTTGGGAGTAATGGTAGACAATAGACTTAGCTGTAGCATGCAGTGCCAGCTGGCAGCTGCAAAGGCCAATAAGATATTGGCATGTATTAAAAGGGGTATTGACTCAAGGTAGGAAGATATAATTATGCCTCTTTACAGGTCCATGGTAAGACCCCACCTAGAATATGCTGTGCAATTCTGGGCGCCCTTTCTGAAAAAGGACATTATGGAACTAGAGAGAGTGCAGAGGAGGGCTACAAAACTAGTAAGGGGAATGGAAAGTTTTAGTTATGAAGAGAGGCTAGAAAAATTAAACTTGTACACACTAGAGAAACGGCGTCTTAGAGGGGATATGATAACACTATATAAGTATGTTCAAGGCCCATATAAAGGGCTCGCCAAAGACCTGTTCATTAACAGAACAGTACACAGGACAAGGGGCCACCCGCTTAGACTTGAGGAAAGGAGATTTAATTTACAACAGCGGAAGGGTTTCTTTACAGTAAGGACAATAAAAGTATGGAATTCACTTCCTGAGGAGGTGGTACTATCAAATACATTAGATGCCTTTAAAAGGGGCCTGGATACTTATTTAAAAGAGCATAACATAGAGGGCTATGTACGTTAGTATTGGGTTTAATATTTAGTTAGGGCTTGTTGATCCAGGGAGAAATCTCTTCTTTTGGATCAACGATGGTAAACGGGAATAGGAAAAGGGTTGAACTAGATGGACGCAAGTCTTTTTTCAACCTAAATTACTATGTTACTATGTTACATCAGCAGCATAGGGGTAAGTGTCCTCAAAACTCTGACACAGTAAACTTCCATTTCCCTCCCACTTCTCCTCCTTCCCCAGCCTATTCCTAACACTTTTTTACTTGTATGTTAAGCCCTGGCCCCTACTCGCGATTAAGCCCTGCCCCCTTTTAACCCAAATTGCCTCATTGATCTCTCCCCATCAGCACCACATGAGTCCCCTCCAGGGACTCCACAAGACAAAGTTCCCAGGTATGAATACACTTCCCAATCCTATTTAACTGCAGGCCACTCTATACCTTAACCCTTTGAAATGCTTGCAAACCCCCTCTAGCACTCAAAGGGTTAACATATTGGTATAAAATACTTTTTATTTTCTGCTTTCCATTTGCACAACTCAAACACAAACACAGGCACAATACTGCAATTCTGGACCAAAGTAAATGAAAAATAAAAAACATCGTTGATGTATTGCCATACCTCTTTAGGAGGGAAAGTCCCTTTTTGAGATCCAAATCCCTCTGTCCCTCTTTTCTATCCTTTTGTCCATCTTTTCTGGAGATCAGAATAAGTACAGAACCGGATTGGCCTACTGGGATACTGGGAAAATTTCCAGAATGCCGCCTACACTGGGCTTAAAATCCAGAACAGTCAGCAATCCGCAGCCGTGGTCCTGTCACCTTGCGGCCGCGGATTGCTGACTGTTCTGATTTGAAGGACCGCCAGGCCGCGTCTCGTGTCAGTGAGTGGAGGCAGGCCGGGTCTAGACCCTGTGACGTCAGACGCAGTGTGAAGAAGAGCACTGCGTTTGCACACCGGGTAGGCCGCCCGCAACTTAAGCACTGCAGTGAGAGCTGAGTCTGAGCGGGAGCAGAGTCAGACACAAGTCAGTCAAGTACTCAAGTTTTTCCACACTTTCCAGCAGTGCACCTGTGTGAGTATACTATTGCGTGTACGCCTGCTGCAATCAACTGGTGCAATGCTAGATCAAGCAAACAGAGTCAAATGGGACAGTTTTCAGTTGTCCCCTGCTGTGCAGTTGGTAAGGTTTGACCTAGAATCGCAATATATATTTATTTTATGTGTTTTGTGTATCAAAGTATCGCCCGTTCCCACATAGTGCAAAACTAATTTTCAAAACAGTGACCCATCCCACAGTAACGGTTTATGGTAGGGATGGACAACATGTGGCTCTTCACCTGTTGTATACAACAGCAGCTGATGAGCCACCCATCCACTCAAATTGCATTTATTGGTTCCTTACTGTCATCACTGGGCTGGTAGCACATGAAATTTATGTGAAATGTACTTCTGCACTGTTACTTCAGGAGAGGTTCTTTGAGATGGGTTTTCAGGTTGTTTTGTTTCCGCACCCTGCATCTTAGATGCTATTTTGGTACCAAATAACAATAAATGAGGAGGGCTGAGTGGAGGCAGGCCAGGTCTAGACTCAGTGACGCCAGACCAGCGTGAAGAAGAGGACTGCGTCTGCGCACCGTGTAGGCTGCCAGCACCTTAAGCACTGCAGAGAGAGCAGAGTCTGAGCAGGAGCAGAGTCAGACATGAGTCAGTCAAGTCAAGTGTTTCCAAGCTTTCCAGCAGTTTCCAAACTTTCCACAAGCAAGTCCTATTGGTACTACCTTGGTGCTCATCTGTATATGAATTGGTCATTGTGCACTTGACTTGATTTTTCATTATCTGAGATTGCATCTATAGTTTTGACATATATATATGTCACACCACAGACTCACACACACACACACACACACACACACACACAAAAGCCACACACACACACACACAGAGTCCCCAGGGGTCCCTCCACCAACCTGAGGCACACAATGAGCTGATCCAACAAAGAGAGGGTGGGATCGGCTCCAGTGTACCTTCATTTCTGGTATCCGCAACACACAGTGGTGTCCGTAGACATTTTTCCAGGGTGGGGCAAAGCTATAATATGACCCCCAGGCCAGGCAATCTAGCCCCTTTATTTATATGGAGGGGGTAATTGTAGGGGGGGGAAAGTGCCCCCCTTGCCCCCCCTCCGGACGCCCATGGCAACACAACAATGCTTTCGGCTCCTGGTGCACAATGTGCTTCTGCTGCAAGAAGCCCAGATGCTTCATGTAGCTCGGAGGCAGGCAGGCCCAGTACCAATTCCTTCATGGTCCCCCTTCATGAAGCACAACACTCCACCCCGCTACAGCCCGGTCATGCAGCCCTTCAAGGAGCTGCCCTTCAAGCAGCTGGATGTGGCTATTACCCTTGGCTGAGGGGCTGGAGACAGACCATGATGGGGCCACTCTGTAGTACACACTCTTACACACAAGCTTTTTCACTGCCGCTCTCTGCCCACTGTCACACACCTGCATTGTGTAAGTACCCTGGAACAAAAAAAAAATACATGCTGCACTATAGCTGCTCCAACAACACACACCATCCCTGCTCCAACCACACATACCATCCCTCCTCAGTTCCCGCTCTCGGTGCCCGGGCTGCGTCCCTAGTAACGCTCTTGGCCGAGGCGTCTTCCTGGCCAGGGAGCCGGGCCGGTGGTTGTCTGGCAGCCTCTGAGTGTGCATGTACAGAGTCCACTTCAGGGACTGTGGACTCCATGACTCTCGCTACATACTGGGACAGCTGGTTAACCCTTTCATTGCTAGAGGATTAAGCAATACAATGAGCAATGCCTTGCCTACCCCCTTACAGGACCGTAATTATGTATGTGTGTGTGTTTGTGTGTGTACGCATGTATGTACGTGTGTATGCATGATCAATGTCTGTATATGTCACTGTATCTGTGTGTGTCTATGTATGTGTGCAATATGATTCTTTCTGCTTCACACAGTACACAAAAAAACATCATCAGTCAATACAGCTAAATGAAATGTACAATACAAACAAACACAAAACATTCTTACAAAATACCTTCAACATGCCACCTACAACATTTCAAACAAAAAATGCTACATAACACACACCCTGCTACAATGACAGGCAACGCCATCACATATTGCTAGTATATATATATATATATATATATATATATATATATTGGGGGGGTGCTTGCCAGTTCCGGTTTTCCCGAGCTCTATGACTTCTAATGGTGGCCATGCTCCCAGCTGTTTATTAAACTGAAAAGGACTGTGTCCTCGTATTGTGCTGCATAAATAAAGACACAAATACATGGGAAAAAAACGTGCCCCGTCATCCCTAACTTGCTGAATCTAAGTGATCACTCTCTTTTGGCTTAAGTTTTTGATTCCTTGTCCCTAGATCCTGCTGTCCGTGCTTTAAAAGGATTTAGGTTCACACCATGTGCTGATATTGTTTATTTATATGATTTCATGTAAAATATAGGCATGGAGAATATGTATTCTTTTGTACTCACTGACAACAGGATGTTGCCTCTTCTGCTGATGGCTGGTTTGAGATGACAAGGGTTGTGGTCACCATCAGCTGGAGAGCCAGAGGTTGCCTTTCCTGGTCTATCTTGAGATTTAAAGATGTCTGATAAAGGAAAGTAACAGACTAGATGGTGAAAATGGCTCTTATCTACTCAAAGTTTATCTTAGTTTCTAAATGTAGTTTATTTTAGAACTACAGGGTGTATGGATTTTTGTTGTCATAGCTCAGCCAATCACAGCATGACTAAGCACAGATATATGAGACTCTGAGGTAAGGAAAGATGTGTAGAAGTGTAATAGAGCTGTAGGAACACAAAAATAATGCAAAAGTGGAGCAATTCTTTGGCAATACCATACCTAAGAAGTATAAATGACGAATAAATATAAATGGGGCTTTTAACCCTTTAAGTGCCACAGGGGTACGTAATGCATTGCTTTGCTAGATGTCGTATCCATGGAAGCAAACATGACAGTTGCTGGCAGGACCACAAGAACTCAAAATGTTGCTCACTGGGCATGGTAATCTTAACCTTTTAAGGTGTGTGTGCAAGGACTTTCTGGTTCTTAAAGCGAAACTACCACCCAATATAAAATTGCCCCCAATAATTAGGAATATGGTACTTAGCTTCTTAATAGTGCTATTATCTGCCACAAGTACCACGATCTGAAGTAATCCTGTTTCTTCAGAGAATGATGGCCAGGCTCCTTACTGAAGCCATCTGCACGCCTGCCCTGTCAATCCCTTATGGTGCCTCCTAGAGGAGACCAAGACAGACAGCCTATCGTGCAGATGTCTCTAAGCCAAGATGTCTGAGTGTAAGTGTGGCCGTCGGTCGCTGAAGAAACAGGATTACTTCAGATCGTGGTACTTGTAGCAGATAATAAAACTATTAAGAAGCATGTCGCCATGTACCTAATGATAGGGGGGCGACTTTATATTGGGTGGTAGTAGGCTTATACACTGTGCCTGCATCATTTTGAAAAAACTGCCAGCAGCTGTCATGTCTGCCTCCATGGACATCATCTGGGTCTGAGTAAAAAATGTAATCTGTTGACCAAAGGAACAAGGGAAAAATTCATAGGTGCCATTTGGATTTTTACCCATAGTCAGGTGTGTGTGTCTGTGTTTAGGGGAGTTATTATGAGATGTTAGTTCTCCATGCACCCATTGGATGCTAGAAAGTTCTCCAAATCAATACACTGAAAACCTCTCTACCAACCATGGGGCCAATTTTTTAACCCTTTGAGTGCCAGAGGGGTACGCAGCACATTGCATAGTAATGCTTTGTGTATGATTCTGGCACATCAAAGGGTTAAATATTGCGAGGTTGCTTTGCCCCAAAATTGCTCCACTTTTGTCTTTATACATATGCCCCCACCCCCCTGAATAATCTGAGAGAGTCTAAATGTCCTGAGTGCAATAGACAGAGGGAAATAGGCTTCTCAAACAGCAGAGAGATAGCATCAGCCTCACAATCTATTTAACCCCTACATTTGTGGCACTCAAAGGGTTAAAAGATTGTTGCATAAAAACTGTTAGAAACTGCTGATGTGGGCTGTTTTCCACATCAGGCTTCACCGGTTACCACCAGGAGCCTGACCAGCCAAAAACACTGATAAATAAGCAATGGAAACTATTATATTACCATATTTTCTTGGCATTTTCCATTCGCTGTTTATTAAAAAAATAAATAAATAAATAAATAAATAAAAATAATACAAAACAATGTCATTAGTAACAAAGATGTCTTCAATAAAATGCAAAACAACAATGCATTGGAAAAGTTTGTAGTATCACAGGGGTTGAAAAAAAATCAATTCAGTGGAAGGTGTTTAGCCATATATCCTATATTATAATTCGCTAAGTATGTTTGTCAGAAGCAGTCATGTGTAATAGAGATGACTGCGTGCACTGCAGTCATGTGCAGTACAGACCACCCACGCCACGGCTGATACGGAGCAGGGCGCTCCGAATTCAGACCTGAGTGCTCTCTGCGCACTGGAAGATGCGCAGAGAGGACTACGGTCTGAATTTGGAGCACCCTGCTCTGTATTAGCTGCGGTGCATTTGGGCTGTCAGTACTGTGCATGACTGCAGCGCCACCAGTGTTTAAAACTAGTTATAATCTAATTTGCTAGGATGCAAAGCTCCCTGTGTGCATAACATGCACATGCGCAGTAGAGACTGCCCGAATGATGCAGTTACGCGCAGTAGTCATGCGCAGCAGAGACTGCCTGAATGTGCCGAGGCACGGCTGATCCGGAGTTGGGCACCCCGAACGGCCCACCGCCCATTTCCGTCCCTGGGGTAGCAGCCGAGAGCCTGGCCAATGCACGGGCCTTAAAAACTACTATACAATAAAACTCAGATCAGGAAACATTGCTCTTGTAAGCTTTTCAGTTTGGTATTTAAACCATTATGGTACATACTTTTAGTTTATAAATCTGCACAGATTTGTGCCTTAAGCTTTTCCAAACAACTTCTTGTGTTTGATGTATCTGATTTAATGGTGCAAAAGATGAAACCTGTTTAATCTGATTTATGGCATTCCTTGTAGTGTTTGTTCAAGCTGAATGTCAACTCCTTTACAGATCTTATTTAATCTTTCTATATCCTCATTCTCTGACTTTGAATAATTATACCCATGTTTGTAAAATGTCAAACATATGCTCATTGAGGAAGTTTGACAGCTATTATTATTTTGCCATGCAGACAGACAGCTTAGGTGATTGTGTAAAAAGAATTTACTTAAAGGAGTAGTAAACATTTTTTTTTTTTTTTTTTAATAAAAATGACATGATATAGGACTTTTCCTGATGAGAAAAACAAAGATATTCCTACTGCTGATAGATGTGTTATTCAAAAGCTGGAGTTTGGTTTAGATAGCATCTCTTTTCAAACCCTTTTGTAAGTATCTGAGAGTTGGACAAGAGAGTTATATATGTACCCAGTACCCATTTTTCTTGCTTTAGAAATATGATCACAGTCTTTTTTACCATAATCTTTTTTCATTCAGAGGTATGTGCTCATTGTTGCTGCTAAAATCCCGTTTCAGCCTCCATTTTCCATTCACCCTTTCGGATATGGGCTCACTTGTTTCAGCTGTAGCTTGCTATTTAACCTTTTCATGTATCTGTTCACTGCTGCTAAAATCCTGCTTCAGTTTCAGTTTTCCTTTTAACATTTTCTGGTATGTTTTCCCAGCACCCCCCACCCACACATACACACATGATGTTTTATGGCATCACACCTGATTGCAAAAAATGAGAGTTGGTACCGTGTTAGCAGTAGAAATACAGGAGGCAAGTATAGTCAAGTTGATACTAGACTTGTGCATGAGCAAAATTTTCGATTTAGTTCGAATTTGGAAGACATTTTTTTTTTCGAAATCGGATGATCCTAATTTTGGACCGGACTTATTCGATTCAAACGAAATTCTGATCCAGTAGATCCAGTAGAACTGTTCAATTCCATCACTATGAACAGGTCCTGGATGGCCTCATTGCAGCATCTGAGGCCGAAGCTGCTCCTGCTTCAGGTGGTGATGAGGCTGTTGCTGGTCCATCACATGCTGGGCCAGCTCCCATCACCCCTGTAGCAGGACCAGTGGAATCCTTCGATGCTGAAGATGACCATGCTCCTTCATCTTCCCCTGCCCCTACAGCACCTGTCTTCCCTGTCCACGTGCCCAGTCCTGTTCCTGCTGATGCACGTGCCCATTCTCCATCAGCTGGAGGGAGCGGCTCTTCCTCTGGTCTGGTGATTTGTACCAGTTCCGCCAGGAGCAGTGGCAGTGATGCCCCCTCCCTGCATGCCTCAGAGTTTGGTACTGCAACGCCAGACATCTCCGCAGCTGAGGAGTCAGACCATACTGGCGTGTTTTCTGGTAAGTAATTGTATTCTGATGCATGTGTTCATGTAATGTTGTTAACCCTTTGAGTGCCAGAGGGTCACGCAATGCATATTTTTAATAAAACCAACACAGGTGACTCTCCCTTGCGGTGGAGAAAAGGCACCCTGCCTGCCTACACAACTGGGACACTGGCAGTGTGACTCTGAAACTTATTCAAACAAATAACTTGTATTTTGAATATTTTTAATAAAACCAACACAGGTGACACTCCCTTGCAGTGGCTAAAAGGCACCCTGCCTTCCTATACAACTGTGACACTGGCAGTGTGACTCTGAAAATTAGTCAAACAAATAACTTGTAGTTTCTATATTTTTAATAAAACCAACACAGGTGACTCTCCCTTGCAGTGGCGAAAAGGCACCCTGCCTGCCTATACAACTGTGACACTGGCAGTGTGACTCTGAAAATTATTCAAACATATAACTTGTTTTTTGAATATTTTTAATAAAACCAACACAGGTGACTCTCCCTTTTGGTGATGAAAAGGCACCCTGCCTGCCTGTACAACTGTGACACTGGCAGTGTGACTCTGGAAATTAGTCAAACAATTAACTTGTAGTTTCTATATTTGTAATAAAACCAACACAGGTGACTCTCCCTTGTGGTGACTAAAAGGCACCCTGTCTGCCTATACAACTGTGACATTTGCAGTGTGACTCTGTAAATTATTCAAACAAATAACTTGTAGTTTCTATATTTTTAATAAAACCAACACAGGTGACTCTCCCTTGCGGTAGCGGAAAGGCACCCTGCCTGCCTATACAACTGTCAGACTGGCTGAGGTGACACTCTGAAAATCATTTGAAGAAATCTCTAATATTTTTTATATTTTGCACAGGAATAGATGACTCTCCCTTGCAGTGGCAAAAACTGACACTAATGCTAGCTGCCTTCCTATGCCTAGCCTAATGCTACCTGCCTGCCTACACAACAACTGGACACTCTCTAATCTCTTCTTCTCTCTCTGAGCTCCAACAACGCAATGAGGAAATGCAGGCTGTCTGCCTGGGTGACTGTGTCATTAGTCCAACCCCCATCATGAAACAAAGAAACTTATTGGAATACAGACAAAGAGGGAAAGTAGTGCATGAAATGGCAATGGAATTGGACTAGAGACATAGAGGGAAAAATATGGAGGGAAAGTAATCGATCGCGCGCAGGTAGTACAAAAAAGATCTGACTCCGAACAGTCGTGGTCCGAAAGTAGTCGAAACTTTTGGAAATTTGTTGAATGTCGAAAGTTTCGATGACTTTTGGACCAGGACGGCTCGAAGTTCGTTCTTTTTTGTCGAACGATCCTTGCGTGTCGGATGGTCCGAATGTCTCCGAATGACCCCATTTACACTAACTACGAATTTCTTCGAATCAATTCGCACAAGTCTAGTTGCTACCTTTATTGGCTAAATAAGTAGATTTAAGATGCAAGTTTACAAGACCTCTAAGGTCTCTTTTTCAGGCATGTTATCAAATAATAATAATAATCAGATAACATACCTGAGGAAGACACCTAAGAGGTCTTGAAAGTTTGCATCTTAAATCTGCTTAGTTGCAAATAAAGGTATCAACTGTATTTGACACCTGATTGCATTCAGAGTTTTACCTAGGCAAAAAAATGTAACTGGCTTCAGCAAGTTAATCTAGCTGGAAGTGAATCCCAGTTTGTTTAAATGTTGCCTCAGTCAGGGGAAGCATTAGCTTGGATTGCTTTGACTGGCACCACGTTTCCAAATACCCCTTTTATAAGTATTTGAGAGCTGAACAAGTGAATGTAACAGGAAATGTGGACATCTGCAGCCCCGCCACATAAAGACAACAGACAAATACAGAAAGAGGCAAATGAAAATGGCGTGAAAACAGTATTTAAAAGGTGATGAGAGGAGAAATAATAAGTATTTGAAACAGGTGAAAATATCTTTCGAAGCAAAGCTATCAAGTTTGTCATTTTACATGCTTTCTGAATTCTTGTTTCAACCCCCCTCCTCTTCATAACATGTACATATCAAAATGACAGTACTAATTCTATTAATTTTATCCCACTTTTATCACCATTATCCAGTTTCATTGCAATCATACTCCTCGCTCACACCATAATATGCTAAACTGCCATGGACTTCTGCATACATATGCACTACTCTTTTAACCCATTAATGCTGGATGATATGCCAGGACCATCACAGGAATCCATCCTTTAAGGATGGATGACTGTCCTGGCACATCAAGGGTTAATGACTATAGACTGGACACAGTTAATTCCAGACATTCCTCCGGTGTCTCCACACATTTGATTACTGCTACAGTGATCATGTATGCCAGTGTAGCCAAATGATAGAAATGAAGAGAAAAGCAGAGAACAGAGCTCCCAGGGCCCCAAGTGACTAAATACTGGGCACTTCTTGCATTGGGAGCAGGACTGGGGGGTGGGGATGTGCTTGAAAATAAATACAAGTCCATGACACATTGACTTGTCTTTATGAAACAGAATAAATGATTTAGAGCAAGACCAAAATATTTTATTTACACAGATGTTTAAACAAGCATTTATGTGAGTGTTATTACTGTGAAGCAATGTGATACACTTATATACACACCACAGAGTCCGATTTCCAAAAAAGGGACACCGGACACCTCGCTGGCATACAAAGAGTTACACCACATTACTGATTCACCTCTCTTTAGGCTACTCCTGGCATTTTTAAGGCAAAATGTCAGCATTGAGTGAAGTAGGGTGACCACATTTCCCTTCTGCCATTCCGGGACGTGGTCACCCTATTGCCTTACCTTGAGTCCCTGGTGGTCTAGCGGCGTGGAAAGTGCTCTGTGCCTCCTCCGGCACAGAGCTGAAGCTCCCGCGCGCTGTGCTCAGTAATGCAGAGCGCTGGGAGATGATGTCATCTCCCAGCGCTCTGTATTACTAGAGCGCTTACCTCCAGGAGATCAGGTAAGCTGCATTGCCGCCGTGGATGTCAGCCTGCAAGCGGCGTCCATGATGTGACACACCGCTTGCAGGATGACATCCAGGGCGGCCTGGCTTCATTCCGGGACACTTCATTGTCCCGGTTGAAGGGGACCCGGGACGCGGGACATAGCCCTGAAATAAGGGACAGTCCCGGACGTTCCGGGACCCGTGGTCACCCTAGAGTGAAGGCTTATTCAGGACTTAAACCTCTGGTGCGTGCCCCAATGTTATAGTGCAATGTTTCACTTGGGAAAATCTCCTGACATTAAAATAGCTGCATGGAGGGCAACATTTGACTAATGAAAAGCTTTTTTTCTACCTGGTCATGTCAGGTCAGTGACTTGGTACCTTTTCTTGGTATCCAGAATCTGTTTTTCAGTGACTCTGTATCTTTTGTTGTCAGATTTTCCACCAAAATGAGGTAACCTGGTAACTTTCTTAATAGAAAATCACCCCTTGATAATGTAATTCCCAAACTAGCCAAACTGTGCTTGTATTGGGAAGTCTACACAGCAAGATTAGGTTTACGTCATAGGGATATAACATTAATGCATTTTTTTGTTAACTCTTTTTGTGTTTGTGTTTCAATGCATGCCAAAAAAAGCATCAATGAAACAGGTAACAAAGCCAAATATCATGAATTAAGACTAAAACTGTTGGAACGTTAAGTGATAACAGACCAGTTCTCAAAGGCCACCAAAAGGCCAGGATTTAAAGGGATAGTAATGTTTCATAATAAAAGCAGCTCTAATTAATCATCATAGTATTTGAACTTTGGAGAGTGTTATTTCAATTCTGTCAGAGTTGTAGTTCTAGAGTAATTCAATGACAAAGTATCCCCCTCCCGCCCCTTTTACTGATGTAACACTGTTCAGCCAGATCGGAATGGAGGTGCCCAGGTAGACTGCAGAGAGGGACAATCTTCAATTAAGGAAAAAACCTGAAAACCTTGTCAAGGGAGGAAGGGCTTTCATTGTTTTCATAGAAAGAAGAGTGTCCCCTGTTGTTATCTGTCTGGTCTATGGACTGCATTCCACATCTGAGAAGAGATGGCTTACACTAGGTAAAAGGGGCGGGAGGGGGAAACTTTGCTTGTGAATATCTCTTAAACCATAAAGGTTTGAGAGATAAGACTTATATCGCTCTTCGTGTTTTTTTAATGCCTACAAAATAAAATAAAGATAAAACGAAGTATTACTATCCCTTTAAGAATTTCACAGGTGTGTTAGTCAAAATGAATGAGCCACTGATTAACACATCTGTGTTTAAGCAGGGAAATCCATAATCCTGTCCTGTTGGTGGCCCTTGAGGCCTGAACTTGGACACCCCTGATCTAAGGAATCCTGAGAGAAGCCCCACATATTTCATATCTTTATATGTTTGGGAACAGTGTTACCGAGAATGGCCATTAGAAGGTCCATTGAATTAAAAGCATTTTTATAAGAAGTCAGCTTAGAGTACACAGTATTGATATGTATATAACCTCATTTCATTTTAGAGGTTAGTGTATGTCACAGGAACCACTGGGCCTGGACTGGAAGCGGCCATTTGGCCATACAGAATCATGGGCCAAACTAAAAAATGGAGAAGGGTGTCAGCCAGACTCCAGGATGGCACTAGGCCTGAGACCCTATTATGTATTGGGGGTGGGGCAGTGACTACCTGGGACAGTATCTGGAGACTGGGAGTCAAATGTCCTATTGCCTCACCCATTGTGTGCTGTGTTATTGTTTAAATGCAAAGTAGGTTTCCTGGGGTTATGTGGTTCCATTTGTTGGTTTGTGAAACTGATTGTATTATGTCAGTCACTGATGTAATTACCTGAGCAGACCTGATAGAGGGCTGTGTGTTTTGTATTCTATTGTGTGTTAATGTATTTAAGTCTCAGCAAGACTGGTGGTGTTGTGAATCTTATTTGCTATTGGTTGACTGTGTTCACAAACCTGTATATAAACCTTGTTTGTGTCCAAATAAAGGAGTTCTTGTTTTAACCTACACAAGTGTTGTCTGGTGAGGTTAAGCTGCTGGTATGCTGGGAGAGTTCTTGCTATCCTGACACTAGTCCTGCCTAGCGATTGGGATACCTTGGGAGAAGCTGGTGGAGTTTTCCTGTTCCAGAGCGAGGGAAGCGGCGACTAACGGAGTCACCCAAGGCTGGGTGGCAGCGGTATCCGTTACATTGGTTGGCAGCGGTGGGATGCTTCCCAGTTGGTTTTTGGAACATACAAGTCAGCACCACCAGGATCGTTTCGCCTGAAACTGATAAAGCCAAGGAACTAAACTGAGACCAGTATCCAGGGGGAGATATAGCTGCCTGACTTGACCCCGGACTCAGCAGCACAGGGAGACCAGCATCCAGGGGGAGATATAGCCACCTGGCTTGACCCCGGTCTCAGAGGCGCAGGGAGACCAGCATCCAGGGGGAGATATAGCCACTTGGCTTGACCCCGGTCTCCACAGCTCAGCAACAGTGTAGGGGAGCAGTGGAAGCAACGGCTGACTCACCAGACCGAAGCAGCAGCTCTCCACCGGCAGGCTCCAGCATGTCAGAGACTGAGACAGAGGCTATGCTTTGCCAAGCCCTATCCAGCTATGAACAACGGCGGGCCACACTAGAGACAGAGGGATACTCCTTCTCCTCCAAGGGCTTCATCCCTTATGCAGAGAGGCATGAGAGGGAGAGACAGCAGTGGAGCTCCTGCATCCTCGGGCCGAGTCCGGACCACAGGGCACGCGAGGTACTGGCATCCTGGATTGAAGATGTTATTTTCCTGGATCTCCAGTATGGCGCTTTCTGCGAGAGGACAGGATTTGAATGGTTCGGGTTCCCCAAAACTTCTCTCCCGTGCCGCGGATTTGCCTACAGGGGTCCCAGCTTGTTGTGGCATGCCAAGGCTGAGGAGCCGGACTTTGGCAGTCGCAGGGAAAGCCGCTTCTGGGAGATCCGCGACAGGCGAGCCATGCAGCTGGGGGTGTCAGAAATACCCGAGGTATGGAGAGAGCTGGAGGATCTCGTAACCCAGGAGTGGGGACTGGAGGTGGAGTGTCGGGATCTCCAGGAAGAGGTGACTCACACCTATTTCCCACGGCAGCTTTGTATGGACGTGGAAGGTGCCGTGGAGGAGACTACGGTCACCGTGAGCACTCTACAAGTGGAAGAGGGGGCACCTCCGATCCTCCCTGAGGCTGACTCCAGCGACCGGGTATGGTCTAGTCAGCGGGTAGCAGGCGAAGCTACGGCCACCGCTAACCCGTTTGGTATGGATGTCCCCACAGCAGAGAGGTGCTGTATTTTGGGAGTGGATGCAATTGGCGTCACTCCCCAGCGGCTGTTCGTATTACAGGGAGAGGAGGTAGCTGACCCCTCTCCCCAGCGGCAGATGGCTTGTGTAACTGGGGGGGGTGTGGATGAGATTGCGGTCGCCACAAGCACCCTACCAGTGGAAGAGTGGACCCTTCCCGAGGCTGACCCCAGCGACCTATTATGGTCTGGTCAGCGGGTAGCAGGTGAGACTACGGCCGCCGCTACCCCTTCACTTAAGACTGTTTCAGCGGTAAGGAGCTGGGTTCTAGGAGGGGATGCAGTTGACGTCACTCCTCAGCGGCTGACGGAGGTACAGGGAGCGGAGGTAGTTGATCTCTCGCCCCAGCGGCAGATTTGTATGGGCACTGACGGTGCTATGGATGAGACTGCGGCCGCCACGGGCACCCTGCAAGCAGAAGAGTGGACTCTTCCTACGGCTGACCCCAGCAACCTGTTACAGTCTGGTCATCTGGTAGCAGGTGAAGCTACGGCCACCGCTACCCCTTTCATTGAGATTGACTCCAGTGAGCTGTTACAGTCAGGTCAGCAGGTAGCAGGTGAAGCTATGGCTGCTGCTACCCCTTCCTTTAAGGATGTCCCAGAATCAAGGTGCAGTGTTCCAAGGGATGGTGCAGTCAGTCCCTCACAGCAGCAGCTGTGCCTGGTCTTGGGAGTGGAGGTTGCAGTCCTCCCTCCCCAGCGAGAGATTTGTGTTTTCAGAGGGGAGGTAGTTAACCTCTCTTCCCAGCGGCAGGTTAAAGCACCCAAGGTGCCACCAGGAGAAAGATACCCAGCGGAAGAGCTGGCAACAGGGCAGAGCGCCGCTGGCCTCTGTCCATCTCAGCAATTGCCCCAGGGAGCGGGTGCTGGCTGCACCACTACCCTACAGCAGAGCGAGATCCAAGAGGAGATGGAGTGTTGTGTACTCTCACCCCAGTATCCAGAGCAACTCTACCACCCACTCTCATCATCCTCAGCCAGCAGCGGAGATTCCGGTAATGTGCTGACTGGGAGGGCACTGTTGTTTGGGCGGGGGTTTTTACTGGGTCATAGACTCCTGTGTACCGGATCCTGGGCTGGATGGCCTCTCCGGCTCAAGGCATCTTATGTCTAAGTCACCCTGTACCTGGAGGTGCAGGGTGCAAAGCTGGACAGACCCCAGGACTATAGGGGCTGGCTGGGGACAAGTACTGTGCGGACATTGCACTAGCAGACTATGTGTCCACTCCAGACAGCAGCGAGATGACCCGTGTGGATCATGCTGTGGCTGTCGGAGGTGGACAAGGGGGAGAAATGTCACAGGAACCACTGGGCCTGGACTGGAAGCGGCCATTTGGCCATACAGAATCATGGGCCAAACTAAAAAATGGAGAAGGGTGTCAGCCAGACTCCAGGATGGCACTAGGCCTGAGACCCTATTATGTATTGGGGGTGGGGCAGTGACTACCTGGGACAGTATCTGGAGACTGGGAGTCAAATGTCCTATTGCCTCACCCATTGTGTGCTGTGTTATTGTTTAAATGCAAAGTAGGTTTCCTGGGGTTATGTGGTTCCATTTGTTGGTTTGTGAAACTGATTGTATTATGTCAGTCACTGATGTAATTACCTGAGCAGACCTGATAGAGGGCTGTGTGTTTTGTATTCTATTGTGTGTTAATGTATTTAAGTCTCAGCAAGACTGGTGGTGTTGTGAATCTTATTTGCTATTGGTTGACTGTGTTCACAAACCTGTATATAAACCTTGTTTGTGTCCAAATAAAGGAGTTCTTGTTTTAACCTACACAAGTGTTGTCTGGTGAGGTTAAGCTGCTGGTATGCTGGGAGAGTTCTTGCTATCCTGACACTAGTCCTGCCTAGCGATTGGGATACCTTGGGAGAAGCTGGTGGAGTTTTCCTGTTCCAGAGCGAGGGAAGCGGCGACTAACGGAGTCACCCAAGGCTGGGTGGCAGCGGTATCCGTTACAGTGTACCTTTAACGTATATAAAAGTGGGAATAATGGTCTTCACATGGAAATGTGGTTAGTGATGTCATTTAAAGATTGTGCAACTTCATTACCAAATGGATGTTAGAAATAGGTTACCTTGTCATACCCATGTATTATGGAGCAGCCTTGAACTGGTGGTCAGTTTTAGATCTCTGACATTAAGGAAGGGGCATCAATGAAAATCTTGGAAACACAATTTTGTTTTATCTTTCTGTGTAATTCTAATTCACCTGGTCCACAATACTAATTGTTTTGCCATCTACATTGGGGTGGGCAATATGAGATCTTCTAGCTGTGGCCTGGCTACAACACTGGCCAATGGCTGGAGTGTATGTGTGTGTTGGGGGGGGGTATGACACTATTTTTTGCCAGAAGCAGCTAGAGGGCCACACATTGCTCAGCCCTATCCTGCATGGTTTGTGTTAAAGTCTGCCTTTTGGTTTGTGTTAAAGCTTATGCCTGTCTTTTGTTTAGACTTGTTAAGACCAGAAGGCAAAAACTCATATGATCTGGAGGCGCATATGCATAAAGACAAAAGTGAAGCCATTAAAAGTTCCCCTTGAATTAAATGGAATGTTTAAGGACTTGTTTGTTAGATAAGCCTCCACTGCAATCCTAATTGGAGACCTTTATGCTCCAAAGTCTAACCCCATACCAAGACATTTCAATATAAAGTAGCCAGTAGCAATGGTACATTATAAAGTATTGGTACAATTTAGTAAGAATGATAAGTAATTTTGTTATGAAATAACTTCTTGACATTAGATGAAAACAGTATAAGTATATATTTTTGCAATTAGTTGTTTGAAGGTGTAAAACTCTTAGAAGGAATAAACCTACACAGACATCTCAGGAATATACAGTATATTGATGATGACTGAAAAGCTATGTTCTATCAATACAAGATATAAGATGAATGTCAGGGCAAAAGTAATTTTGTTAGATTAACATTCCCAGAAAAGGATTGTTCTTTTGAAAAGTAATTCATGTTGCCCAAATGACAATTAAGACAATAAATACAATAATAATTATAAAGAGATGAATAAAAAAGACCAGCCGGTCTACTACTAGTGCTGCAACATGCCACTCAGACTTGGTACAATCCTCTTTCCTGGAAAGAATCAACTCCTTGTGGATATTTAAGATCCCTAGCAACAGCCTCTTCAGCAGCTTCACCTCCAGACTGACTTCCTCAACTGTCATGATTCGTTTCCTCTTCTCCATGAATTCCAGATTTGTCTCAGGTTCCTCGCCATGCTGGCAATCTGTTTAAGAAATAAACATTTATCTTTAAAGGGGTAGTAATACTTCATTTTATCTTTATTTTATTTTGTAGGCATTAAAAAAACATGAAGAACGATATAAGTCTTATCTCTCAAACCTTTATGGTTTGAGAGATATTCACAAGCAAAGTTCCCCTCCCGCCCCTTTTACCTAGTGTAAGCCATCTCTTCTCAGATGTGGAATCTGGTTTTAAGACCAGACAGGTAACAGTAGGGGACAATCTTCTTCCTATGAAAATAATGAAAGCCCTGCCCCTCTTGACAAGTTTTTCAGGTTTTTCCCTTATCTTAATTGAAGATTGTCCCTCTCTGCGGTCTACCTGGGCACCTCCCTTCTGATCTGGCTGAACAGTGTTACATCAGTAAAAGGGGCGAGAGGGGGATACTTTGTCATTGAATTACTCTTGAACTACAACTCTGACAGAATTGAAATAACACTCTTCAAAGTCCAAATACTATGATGATTAATTAGAGCTGCTTTTATTATGAAACATTACTATCCCTTTAAGTTGGACTTCTTATGTCATGTGTATGATCAAATGCATGATTAGATTCCACTGATGTACTCACTGTTGTTATCTGCCACAACTGTGACAAGATCTCTTTTAGTGAACGTAGTCTTGAAGAGCAGGATACGTGCCAAATAAATCATGACCCAAGTCTTAATCCATGGGGGAACATTTTTCTCTGTATCACTGAGTTTCTGCATATAGGAGGTACTGATGCATCCAGTTATACTGAGCACCATTACAGCCAGACTCACACAGCAAAATATACCTGTGAAATTAACATTTTTATGTTTAGAAATGTCTTCCACAAAACAGATTAACTTTTCTCTGCAATTTTATTAAACCAAAGGTAGTGTATTTATATATACATACACCTACAGATACCACACACATACACACACCCACACAGGAATGTGCCAGTAAAATCAAACTGTGCTATTGTTGTTTCTGACCAAAGTGTATATATAAATATAATCAATAACCTTACACTTTATCAACTTTCATTGCTAGAATCTTATTAGTGAGGTACGTTGGATGTGGGGTTGTTCCTAATGTTTGTTTTTGAAACATAGAATTTGAAGGCATTATTAGAAACATTCATCCTCCTTGTCTGCTCATTGGTCTTGTCTTATGTTCAAGATAGCCTTATGCATATCCCACACATGCTGACATTTACTCACTGTATTAAACTCCACTTCTTCTGCTGGTAGGTTATTCCACTTATCTACCTCCTTCTCAGTGAATTAAAACTTTATTACATTACAACTGTATCTGTCACTCTAGCTTTAGACTATGACCTCTTGTCCTAACATTTCTACTCTTTTGAAATGTACTTCCCTCCTGTACTTTGTTGAAGCCATTTATATATTTGAATATTTCTATCATATCCCCTCTCTCTTCCAAGCTATACATGTTCAAACCCTTTAGTCTATCTTAATAATTTCTTACTACAATTGTAGTAGCCCTTCTCTGAATTCGCTTCAGAATATCTATATATGTCTGGAGGCAGGTTCTCCACTACTGTACACAATATTCTAAGTGAGCTCTAACCAGAGATCTATAGAATATCATAACCACTTCCCTCTTTCTACTACCAATGCCTCTAGCAATACAACCCAACACTCTGCTTGCATTCCTCACTGATTTGTTATGTTGCCTGCCTACTTTTAAGTCAGAAAGAATTACTCTTCATTCCCTTTCCTCTGTTTTCACAGACCGAACTATACCCTCACTACTATATTCTGCCTTTGGATTTTTACTTGCCAAGTGCATAATTTTACATTTCTCAACATTAATCTGCAGTTGCCATACTCTCTTCCATTCTTCTAATTTGTCTAAATAATTTGCCTTATGGCTTATTCCCCCTGAAATGTCTACTCTGTTACAGATCTTTGTATCATCTTCAAAAAAGCATACCTTACCTTGATGACCTTTACATAATGGGCCCCAGTACAGAGATCCCTGAGGTACCCCACTAGTAAGCTGACTTTCCTTGGAATGTTCTCTTTTAACTACAATTAACTACTGTTATTCAGCCTTTGCCTTATCCATTTAACTATTTACATCCAGACCCAAACACTGAAATTGTTGTGTGGGTTAATTTGGTCCAGTGATCATCAAGTAAAACTGTATATAGAAATACACATAAGAAACACAGTACACAAAAATGTCTTTAAGTGCAGCCTTTTATATGGGTCCCATTATACTCCCCATTATATTAATGCTACTCAAAGGATTCAAAGGCAACTCTGGCCTCACTCATTTAGTGCCTGAATGATACCCCAGTGTTCTATCCATTCCATATTCCAGGTATGACCCAGATGAAGCGGTGTATACATGAAACACATAGAGCCATGTTTTTTTTAAATTATTTGTAATACCAATAAGAAGTGGATTTTATTATCATGTAATAGCTCACATATTATTGTTTTGTGTGTGTGTATAGATATATATATATATATATATATATATATATATATATATATATATATATAAAAGAGAAAGCATCCTGTGACCGAAAAACTTGTCCGAAGCCTAAGACCCCCAGGGGTGGCAGTAAGGAGGGGGATATTCATGTCTCCTCCCTAGTGCCAGCCCTGGAGATATATATACATACACACACTATCAAACACATACATACATGTAGCCCCCTGGATATTTTCTGTTGTGGGGGTCTCCTAGGGACTTAGAAGCACTTACTAGGCTGTTTGCTTAGAACTGTGTGGTTGTAGGGTGACCACATTTCCAATCTGCCATTCCAGGACATGTGGTCACCTTGTGCCAGAGGGGTATGTATCCCTCTGGCACTCAAAGGGTTAAAAAGTTAATTGAGATCTGCAATGCAGGAAGGAGACGGTCTCAGGGTGGTTGTTCACTTAAGCTTGTCCTCACACCACCTACTGAGTGTTTTGATGAAACAAATTTCTCACATGAGTTTGTTTCAAATCTGGGAATTACACATGAAAAGTTATTTGAAAACACCCCCCTCCCACCATCCCCAAAGAGCCCATCTCATGCCATGGACTGCTTCAAATATCAAGCACCCACCCTCGCAGTTCCCATTGCTCCCATGTACCATTACCTAGGTTGCTAGGTGAGTGGGAACTCTAACTCTGTGTCTGGCTCAGCCTGAGAAAGATAGTCAGTGCCGGCTCGAGCCTTAGCCGCTGGACTCAGTCTCACTCACAGATCCAGCATACCGGCTCCATCTCAGCTGTCTTGCATGCAGCAGCAAGCAAATGAAATGTATTTGCTATATGGTCCTCATTGGCTGGCTTAGCCAGCCAATGAGAACCATATAGCAAATACATTTCATTGGCAGGTGGTGTGTGCTGCGCCATAGGCTGTGTCATTGATGTTGAGTGGCCTCAGAGATTGTGCTGTGGGTCACAAGTACTGGCTTTGTTGCTCCGTTCTGGGACTCTTTGTTGTCCCCGTGGGGGGTGGCTCAGGATGCAGGACACAGATCTCCAATAAGGGACAGTCCCGGGCATTCCGGGATGCATGGTCACCCTATTTGGTTGTGCTCAGGATGTGAAAAAGAGGCTTGGATTTCAAGAAACTGAATGATCATTCTTAGAACATTAAAAAAAAGGCCTTTACAGATTCTTAACTTGCAGGTAAGTAATGTACAAGGGAGGTAGGGATGACGGATGCCTATGCTACTCAAACAGTTAACCTTTGGAGTGCCGAGGGGTATACAAAACATTGCTTTGCAATGCGTTGAGAAAATCTCTGCCACTCAAAGGGTTAGAGGTATAGTAATACTTCTATTAAAGTTTAGCTCCAAGTCTTATTTATAATTTTTTTAACATGTAGCTCTATATTTAATTACTTTCAGTGATGTAGTTCAAACGATATTCAAGCCGAAAGGATCCCCCTCCTGCCCCTTTCCTTGCGTCGCTCTGGCCCGGATGGAGCACGGCAAGTGACAATCTTCAGTAAGCAAAAGGAAAATCGTGCTCTCCGTCCTCAAGGGGGTAGAGTTTTCCTTATACTTACTGAATGAAGAGTGTCCCTCGCTGCATATGTCCGGTTCAACAACCGGATTCCAGCTCTAATAGGAGGAGGCCAGAAGGGGCGGGAGGAGGATCCTTTTGGCTTGAACAGAGTTTGAACTGCAACACTCTAACTAATTACATATAAGGTAATGTTAAAACATATATATAAAGAAGACTCAGAGATAAACTTTAATAGATATTACTATCCCTTTAAAACATTATATACTCTTGACTTTTTCCAGTGTGACCATGCTGGACTTTTTTGGAGCCTTTTATTTTTTTTTTGAGATGGACAGTGGATGCCCAGGATCCCTGGTCTTTCCTCAACTCACAGACGCCCAGCACTGTCTCTCCCTAGGCTCAGGCCTGCTCCCTCAGAATCAACAGCGGCTGCTTCCTCCCGCATTGGATCTGGACATTGCGAGCCACATTGTGGGGAGAAAAGTGTCTCTGCTGTACATGGGACAGTAACGTGACCCGCTGAATCTACATTATTTATGTCATCGGGACAACTTCTTTATACATTAAAATGTAACATTGCACCACAACTAATTGGATGCCTTTCCAGTACTCAAAGGGTTAATTTTGACATGACACACCACTGTATACTGCATGGCACTCTATAGCTTAATATGCTGGTATAATTTTTTCTCACATCATCTACTTTTATTTTCTGCTTCCCACTTCTACATGCCAAACACACAGAGGCATAATACTGCAATTCTGTCCCAAAATAAAGGAAATAACAAATACCACTGATTTAACAGTTTCAGGACCAGATGGGGGACAGCAACACATTGTGAATCAATGTCCTCTGGTCCATAGAGGGCTACATTTGGCTTCTAACGCTCTGAATACTGCAGATATTCATTTCAATACAGCATTGTTACCTACACAGCACTGTAAAGCTCCTACACTAATCCCAGGGTGGACACAGCCCACACTTCTACATTCAGAACCTACAAATCCGGGACACCAGCAAGAGCTGGAACCTCCACACACAGGGGGCGACTATCACTGTGTCAGTGACCCCTCTGTGTGTGTATGTATGTCTGTTGAGTGTGTGTGTGTTCGTTGCGTGTGTGTATATCTGTTGCCTGTTTGTGAGCATGTCTGTTGCACGCATGTGTGTCTAAACATGTCTGTTGCATGTGTGTGTATACATCTGTTACATTTGTGTCTACATGTGTGCATCTCTGGTATGTGTGAGCATGTCTTTTGCATGTTTCTACTGCTCACCGTGTGTTGCATATGTCTGTGTTTATCAGTGTGTCTACATTTCAGACACGTACTCCCAACGGTCATAACATGACGAGCGATGCCGTCCCACATTGCTAATACATATATATATATCTACAGTGGATATAAAAAGTCTACACACCCCTGTTAAAATGCCAGGTTCTTGTGATGTTAAAGAACAAGACAAAGAGAAATCATGTCAGAACTTTTTCCACCTTTAATGTGACCTATAAAGTGAACAATTCAATTGCAAAACAAATTGAAATCGTTGAGGGGGAAAAATAAAAAACTCACAATAACCTGGTTGCATAGGTGTGCACACTCTCTTATAACTGGGGGTGTTGCTGTGTTCAGAATTAACCAATCACATTCAATCTCATGTTAAATAGAAGTCTTTACACACCTGCCATCATTTAAAGTCAGTCTGATTAATCACATATAAAGTTCAGCAGTTCTAGAAGGATTTTCCTGACATTTGCTTAGTTGCATCTCAGAGCAAAAGCCATGGTCTGCAGAGAGCATCCAAAGCATCAGAGGGATCTCATTGTTGCAAGATATCAGTCAGGAGAAGGGTACAAAACAATTTCCAAAGCATTAGATATACCATGGAACATAGTGAAGACAGTCATCATCAAGTGGAGAAAATATTGCACAACAGAGACATTACCAAGAACTGGACGTCCCTCCAAAATTGATGAGAAGACGAGAAGAAAACTGGTCAGGGAGGCTTCCAAGAAGCCTACTGCAACATTAAAGGAACTGCAGGAATTTCTGGCAAGTACTGTCTGTGTACTACATGTGACAACAATCTCCCGTATTCTTCATATGAATGGACTATGGGGTAGGGTGGCAAGATGGAAGTGTTTTCTTACAAAGTAAAACATCCAAGCCCGGCTGAAGTTTGCAATAACAAACATCAAGTACCCCAAAAGCATGTGGGAAAATGTGTTATGGTCTGATGAAACCAAGGTTGAACTTTTTTGGCCATAATTTCAAAAGGTATGTTTGGTGCAAAAACAACACTGCACATCACCCAAAGAACACCATACCCACAGTGAAGCATGGTGGTGGCAGCATCATGCTTTGGGGCTGTTTTTCCTCAGCTGGAACAGGGGCCTTAGTCAGGGTGGAGGGAATTATGACCAGTTCCAAATACCATGCAATTTTGACACAAAACCTTCAGGCATCCGTTAGAAAACTGAAGATGAAGAGGACGTTCACCTTTCAGCACGACAACGACCCAAAGCAGACATCCAAATCCACAAAAGCATGGCTTCACCAGAAGAAGATTAATGTTTTGGAATGGCACAGCCAGAGCCCAGACCTGAATCCAATTGAACATCTGTGGGGTGATCTGAAGAGGGCTGTGCACAAGAGATGTCCTCGCAATCTGACAGATTTGGAGCACTTTTGCAAAGAAGAATAGGCAAATATTGCCACTCCAAGATGTGCCATGCTAATAAACTCCTACCCAATAAGACTGATTGCTGTAATAAAATCAAAAGGTGCTTCAACAAAGTATTAGTTTAAGGGTATGCACACCTACGCAACCAGGTTATTGTGAGTTTTTTATTTTTCCCTCGCAACGATTTCAGTTTGTTTTGCAATTGAATTGTTCACGTTATAGGTCACATTAAAGGTAGAAAAAGTTCTGACATGATTTATCTTTGCCTCATTCTTTAACATCACAAGAACCTGGCATTTTAACAGGGGTGTGTAGACTTTATATATCCACTCTATCTATCTATCTATCTATCTATCTATCTATCTATCTATCTATCTATCTATCTATCCATCTATCTATTTATCTATCTCTAGCTGTCTTATCAGTTGTAAGCTCTGTGGTATCAAAAATGTATTTACATTTCAATTACAAACTCTGTGGTATCAACAGTTCAATTGTAAGCTCTGTGGCGTCAATAGTTTGGCTCCATTTTACCTGTAATCTCTGTGGTATTTCTAATAGCTCTGTTTCATTCGTAAGCTCTACAATACTATCTCTGCCTTTGGGCACCTGGGACATAACTTCTGGCATAAAATGTATGAAAAAAAAAGAAGAAGAAAGAGCCCAAGTGTATAACTGTCAGTAACAAAATGCTATGATTAACAAGCTTGGTACTCACATATGCTGAGGTCAAACTGGTGTTATCATCAAGTCTGACAACGGCGCATACAGAGATAACTAAACCTGTCTCCTTTCAGGTCCTTCATGTTACTTGAGGCTTTTTTGTCTTTGAGAAAGCAGCTGTTTAAGCCACAAAATACATAAGGGTATAAGCGTTTTTACTTTGGCTTACATTTTTTTTATTATGATACAAATAAGTTGTTTTTATGAGGACGTCTTGCAGCTACTGGTTTTCATATACCTGGAGGTTCCTGTTGAAACAGAATGTCTGAATGGAGACAGATTTATTTATCTCTGTATGCTCCTTTGTCAGACTTGATGATAACACCAGATTGACCTCAACATATGTGAGTACCAATGTTGTTAATCATATTGTTTTGTTACTCATAGTATTATAATAATGGTCACTTTCTCCGTTAATTCATACATTTTATGTTTGTGTCATTGGGAAGATTGCTTTTCAAGAGAGCAGCCACAGATTATTATGTGCCATTGATGTAAACATAGTTATCTATCACAGAGGCCTTATAGCTCTGGGTTATCTGTCCCAGAAGTCTTATAGCTGGATGTGGTATATGCCATCTTCCAGCCATATATTTTGTGAGTAGACATCTATTGAGTTGCCATTGGTGGTTATAACCTGAACAGGGGCGCCCTCTGCTTTTTCTCCTTTCTGTTTCTGAGAAACTTTTGGCATGGACTTTAGAACTTACCCTGATTTTGACTTTACACCACCCAATGGAGACATTTCTGTGGATGTACTAAGCCATAATAGAATTGAGATAATTAGTTAGCATTGGATATGCTGTCACAATTGCAATTAGCCTGTGAAAAATAGCTTTATCCTTTTTGCTGTTTTTTTCACATATTTGCTTTAGGGAGAGTGTGAGGCAGAGGGAAGAGGGGTATAAAGGGTGAAGAAAGGCAATGGTGATAAAGGCAAAGGGGAAGGAGAGGCAAGGGGGTAAAGTAGAAGAGAAAGAGGGGGCAAAAGGAAAGGTAAGAGAGAGAGAGAAATGGGTGAAGGCAATGGGAGAGACATGGACAATGTGGGAGAAACATGAGATTGGGTCTCTGAGATTGAAGTGAAAGGGAATGGGGCTGTAAGGGGACCAATAAGAGAGCAGACTGATTAGGGAGTAAGGGAGAAGGTTGTTCAGCTGTCCACTGGCATTCTCAGACCACACATACACTATATGACATTCCAGCCTTAATGATTTTCACTCCCACATTCTTCCCCAGCCTTTCAATCCCCCCATTCACACTCCCTGATTTTTCCCCTCTGTTACTCATCCAGTGTCATCCCCCCCTTCCCTTTCTTGAGACCCACTCTCATTTGCCTACCTTTGGGGATGCAGGAGGGGGATTTCATGATCCCTGCTGGTTCAGTGGGGTTTTAAATAACTGTTCTCTGCCTCCTTCGGTGTAGACTTTTATAGCCAGCTCCCTCACGGTCCGCATCATCTGAAAAACACAGAGCACTGGAATATGACATCATATACCAGGCCTTTGCATTATTTGAGCACCAGGGAGCGTCAGGAAGCTGGCTATAGAGGTGTCTTCTAGAGAAGGACCAGACCTATATCCAGGGAGGGCACTGGGGCCATGGGGCCAGCAAAGCCATGGAACCGGCCCTGAGACAAGTGCAGGGGGAAGAGGGGCAGGAACTGGTAAGAGGGATACTGATGCTTTGGATCTTGTCCCCAGATTATAAGAAAGAGACAATCAGCTTCAAACCCAGGCAAGATTGCTGTTATGACAATGTACAACATGTTTCTACAAACTAAAGTACTAAGTATGTGGTGCAAATCTGGTGCAGGCCAACTGCACTATATTGCATAAATAAAAATCTTAAAATTCCCTTTGATATAAATGGGGTTTTTAACCCCTTAAATGACAGAGGCCTCAAACACATTGAAAAGCAATGGAAATAAATGCTTTAGAGACCTCTCTATACTTCAAGGTGTTAAAAGCCCCCATTCAAGTGAATGGTAAGATACAGTATATTTGTGCTCTCTGATGCTGTTGGTCTGTTTATGCTTAAGATTGACAAAAAATTGTGTCCCTTATGATTGATTCAGGTCGAATAAAGTCTATTGTTTGATGTCAGGAGGTGTGATGTAGAGGAAGACTCGAACAGAGATCACTATACACAGTAAACTGCAGATATAATGTAAAGCATGCATAAATATAAATATATATATATATATATATATATATATATATATATATATATATACATCACAGTGCCCTGGTATGGGTTCCTGTCCTGTTCCCTCTGGTGAGCAGGCAGCGGCATTACCAGCCGCTGCTTCCTGTCTGCTGGCCTCTCTGTCGTGGGCAAGGGTCATTGACATCGTGCTCGCTGTTTTGTAGCCTTTGGAACTAATTGGCCGATTGTGTCCCACCTTCTCCTTTGGCCTTATATACAGCCTGGGCTTAGTTTTCCTTTTGTGGTGTACCTGTGCTTTACTACTGTGTGTGTGCTCTTCTCTGACCCTTGCTTGGCTTCCATTGAATCTCCAATTCGATCCTTGGCTTTATAAAAAAAGAAAAGGGTTGACACAGCGTGCAAAGAACTTGCGATAGCACAGTAGGTGGAACCTGAAAATCTATGGGGCAATATTTGAGCAGGTGACCCCTAGTGTGTATGTGATAAATAAATCTAGGGAGAGTTTGGATAATGGTATTTGCCAGAATAAACCTGAATATACCGCAGTGTATGTCTCAAAGTACAAAAATAGATTGGACTAATCGATAGCCCTAGTCTAGTTTGTAGGTCTTAGTCTATTGTCCCATTGTCTTTCTCCTTTCCTTTCCAGCTTGTCCTTTAAATTGCTTGCACATGTCTCATTGTCACCACTGATTCATGGATCACATGTAAGAGATCAAAACAGAAAGAGTGGGGGTGGAGAGAGCAAAAAATTCCCTTTAAGTGTATTATTTTGATTACAGGTTTAAGGTCAAGCAATAATCAGATGAAATCAAATATAGATCAATTGGAATATAGAGATACTAGTTGAACAGCCCGTTACATGGGCCACAGTGCCACTGCCACCCGGTCGCGGTGCAGTCACGTGCAGTAGAGACTGCCTGCGCCGTGGCTGATACAGAGCTGGACGCAAACCCATTGAGGACTAGAGGTTTATATAGTGAATCACCAACAAATATGTTGCCTATTCTTGAGTTGAAAAATATACTCAGTATATGCTCCCAAAGGTGAATAAAAGCAAGCTGACATGCAGATTATTACCTGGACAGACTCATTCACAGTAAGGCAACTCACTGGGACAGACCTGGGAATAAATAACTAAAGATGTTTCATAGTACTAAGGAAGAGTGTGGTAGCTGATTTAGCCACTTGTATAGATTTTACTGATATATAATTTCAAAGTTTATAAAAGCATGTTTCTGAATCTTGCCCTGTAATTTATGGAGTGAGGTTTCCATGTCCACCCTTGGCTGTGATGCCACTGAATAGAGAGTTGCAATGAATTTACAAATATATAACCTAACAATGGATATAATATATTTCTTTATTTTGACTGACTTGTTTAACCAGTAATATATTTAAGTGGGAAGTATACCTCCAAAACAACTTACTGTAAATGGAATTGAAATGGCATTGTACAAAGCTCCCATCACTCTCTTGGTGGTCCTTCATTATTGGGTCCTCTTTGTCTAGTTTTATAATGTTCCTTCCTTGCTGCCATATCTTGCTTGTTCCATGGAAAGACTGGTCCTTATTTATTGAGCTAAAGAGGTGCAACGCCAGAGAAAACCACATGGGGTGTGGTAGGGGGGATGGAAGGTGAATTCTACACATTCTCATTGATTTAAGTTAAGGCTTTTAACTCCATGAATTCAATGTATTAAAAGCTCAAGTTCTCATTAGCACACTAACCCTTTGAGGAACAGAATTGCACGCAATGCATTTCTTACAATGAGTTACAAATCCCACTGCTCCTCAAGGGGTTAGATCTATGGGAATTGCAATCAAGGGGTTTAAAGCCCAAGTGAAATCAATAGCAAGTTTGTCCCATGTGGTGCACTTAGTTCCCCAAGATTCTCCTTAGTACACGATTCTCAGTAAGAACTCCTGACATGATGGGCAAGACCATAGGTCTAAAAGAAGAGGACACGTTCCTGCAAAGAACCACCAGGAGCATCAAAGTACCTTGTTATGCCATGGCATTGTACAATACATTGAGGAGGGGCCACACACAGCCTTTATTACCCTTAACATAACTAAACATATACCTGATGCATTTGTTTAAAGGAAAACTAACTCCTTTTAATTATAACCCTCCACTTACCTTGGTATGGCCAGAAAATCCTAATGACCTTTATGAATTTTGCCCTTGTGTCTGGATCTTCATTCTTTCTTGGGTGTTATGTCTATGGGGGTAGACATGACACTCTCTAGCAATTTTTTTTTCAAACTGCAGCAGGCAGAGTGCATGATTCTACTTAAACCTTTAAAGACGAGAGGGTTGTACAACAAATTGTGGTTACCATGTAAAGTTGTGTCCTGTGGGCCTGTGGACCAAATGTCATGTCTGTTTCCATGGACATAGCATCCAGGACTGACTGAAAATGATAAAAAGGGCAAAACTGATAGTGAACTTTAGGATTTTCTGGGCATAGTAAGGTATGTGTGTGTGTTTTGGTTGTTGCGTCCCCTTTGACATAATTAAACACATACCTAAAGCAGGTGGGCTTTCAGCATTGGGGAGCATATCATTGAGAATCAGCAGCAACACAGAAAACCCCAAAACAACAGCTATTTTGAAGCCAATTCTTTCCTCCGTTCCCATCTGTATAAACATGCTGATGACGTCAAGGACAACCAGGAAGCATGCTGGTATGATGAGATTAATGACATAAACGATGGGAGATCTTTGTATGGAAATCTAAGGGAAAGAAATGGATATAGACATCATTAACACAAAGGAAAGAGGTAAAAATGTATTAACTGAAGAGCAAATCATATTTGTGATCAAAGGAAAACTGAGTTGTCCTGAATCCCACTAGTACTCAATGGGATGAAAAAAGTACAAATCTGGGGCAATCCATCTGCACCACAATGAATAAATAAATCTCCATTGATTTAACCCATAAAGTGCCAGGGAGTCATTCCATGATGGCATACCTTTCTGGCACTCAGAAGGTGTTAGAAAGGTGATCAATGCATTGTTAAGCAATGTGTAAGCCACCTCTTTTTAAATCAATGCATTTTTGTACAATTGTCCCCTATGGTACATATGTATTGTGTCAGGATTGCTCCAATTTTACTTTTTATGCACATGTGCCAATTTGCCTTATACTGTCAGAGAAAGACACACCTTTAGTGTCTTCAATGATTCTAAAAACAGCAATAAAAGGGGCAGGCAAACTATAAATGTTCAGCTGTTGTTGGACTATATTTCCCATAATTCTCAGTCAGCTAATAAGTGGCTGAAGATTATGGGATCTGTAGTCCATCATCTGGATGGCTGAAAATTGTCCATATTTTGTCTGCACACACATAACTGCATTGGCTTTTGGATACAGAATTTTCTTATTATTTTAACCCCACTCGTGAAGTCCTGGGAGTATGTCATAGGAAAATGTGTAAATTAGTGTTTCTCAGTGTTGGGGCTAGATTCTATTGCAGGTGTTTAATGTTAACACCAGGTTTATCAAACATTTTCCTACTGAAGTCTATGGGAAATCTGGAGATAAAGCAGAGATAAAATTAACACCTGCAATAGAATCTAGCCCTTAGACCTCAGTACTCCATCAGGTCAGCTTTTCAGTACATGCAGGCTTAATCACAGCTTCCCAAATTTAGCATCAGATTTTGAAGATATTATGAATGGGATAAATCTTCTATTTTCAGTTATTGTTGAAGATATTTATCTCAACATTTATGGTGCTAGTGCGTTTTGTACCTTAAAGGGATAATAATGTTTCACAAAAACAGCAGCTCCAATAAATCTTCATAGTATTTGGGCCATGGAGAGTGTTATTTCAATACTGTCAGAGTTTTAGTTCAAGAGTAATTGAATGATAAAGTATCCCCCTCCTGTCCCTTTTTACCCAGTGTAAGCCACCCCCTCAGATGTGGAATCTGGTCCACAGACCAGACAACTCACAGCAAGGGACAATCTTCTTACTGTGAGAACAATGAAAACCCTGCCCCCTTTGACAGGTTTTTCAGGTTTTTCCCTTATGCTAATTGAACATTGTCCCTCTCTGCGATACACTTGGACACCACCTTGCTGTTCTGAGGCGAGCAGTGTTACATCAGTAAAAGGGGTGGGAAGAGCATACTTTATCATTCAATTACTCTTGAACTACAAGTCTTACAGTATTGAAATAACACTCTCCATGGCACAAATACTATGAAGATTAATTGGAGCTGCTTTTATTGTGAAACATTACTATCCCTTTAAGAGTTAGGCCTGGATCTAATGTCCTATCCCTTTACCAGTATCTTCTCATGCCCTCCCTGATTAAAATTGTAGGACCTTATTTAACAAGCTAGAGAGGAGCAATTCTGCGGAACACAAACAACACCATATGTGTAAAACGAACGTTGCCATTGAGCTACATGGAACTTTTAACCTCCTTGAATGCTAGAGAGGTTTCCAAAACATTGTGAAGTAATGTGTTGGACATTTCGTTAGTATTCAAGGGGTTAAAAGCCTTTCGACGTGGGTTCGATGACAGAATGAAGGACAGACTCACAAAGCGACCCATTCCCCAAACGTTGGAGGATCTCATCACCCTTTGTTCATACTTAGAGCATCGCATTCTGGAACAACATCACGAGAGAGACTGTGACAGAGGACATCATCCACCCCCTCATCAGCCGGTACGTCTGGCACCTTTTAAATAACCCCTTCCTCTTCATCCCCTTGTCTAAGTTCCAAGAAGGCAAGTATCAGGGAAGAAAGTTGTTGAATGCTGCCCTGGGAAATTACCAGGAATGGAAAATTACAGAAGGAAAGGAAATCATTTTCCTCATTCCTTACCATCCCTGGCAGCATTCACCAAAGGTTTGTACACAAACAGTACCCAATGACAGGGAAGGATAAGGAAGAGATACATAGAGAATTTATTAATCTAGATATGAGACAGACTGGAGAACTCCTCTACAAAACTCTGTAGATGCAGATGAAATAACACCAAGCCTGTTGCGGTTAAGGGACATCCTGATACAGGTCCATGTGGCTGCTTTGCAGATAGCCTAAGCAAAAACTTCCACTGCTTCTGCCCAGGAGGTAGATACCTCTCTCGTAGAATGAGTCATCAACCCCTGAGGAACCAGGACCCACAACTCGAAAAACCTACTCCAAAAAGAGGTTTAGAGAAAAGTATTCCCATACGAAAAAGCACTCATTACAAACTCACAAATATACAAAATCAAAGTTTATTAAAAGAATCATCGGAGGAATAATATCCAGCAATACATTAAATACAAATAAATACATACAGGGGGACTATCTAGTCTAAAACAGTATAAACACCTCAGAATAGAACATAATAGTAATATGAAAAGGAAACAAATATCCTCAATCAAATATTCTATATAGAGGTACATATATAACTATCAAACTCATCTGTAGGACAACAAACAAGTACAAAGCTAAGAGGTCAAAGAAAAAGGATACAGTAACGTGTGCTAAAACAACATTATTATTACTATTATAAAGTGCAAAAGTGTTAAGAATAGTAATCTTGAATCAAATGAATCAGTGTATTAATGAATATATTTATCTGAAATAAGGTAATAAATAAGAATAAAAACAAGATCAAGGACATAAAGAGAAATCACGTCACCAATCATTAATGTATGAGCCAAAATAAAAGGATGTGTGTTTAGACACATATATTAGAAGTACTAGGTATAAGCAAGTGCATTAGTTTCTTAAAGGGATAGTAATGTTTCATAATAAAAGCAGCTCTAATAATCATCATAGTATTTGGACTTTGGAGAGTGTTATTTCAATTCTGTCAGAGTTGTAGTTCAAGAGTAATTCAATGACAAAGTATCCCCCCCGCCCCTTTTACTGATGTAACACTACTCAGCCAGATCAGAAGGGAGGTGCCCAGGTAGATTGCAGAGAGGGACAATCTTCAATTAAGATAAGGGAAAAACCTGAAAAACTTGTCAAGTGGGGCAGGGCCTTCATTGTTCTCATAGGAAGAAGATTGTCCCCTTATGTTATCTGTCTGGTCTTACAATCAGATTCCACATCTGAGAAGAGATGGCTTACACTAGGTAAAAGGGGCAGAAGGGGGAAACTTTGCTTGTGAATATCTCTCAAACCATAAAGGTTTGAGAGAGAACACTTATATCGTTCTTCATGTTTTTTTAATACCTACAAAATAACATAAAGATAAAATGAAGTATTACTATCCCTTTAACAAATATGGTAAACAATATATTTAAGAGCATGTGTGAAAACTGCAAGTGTGAAAGCTCCATCAAATTAAAAGAGATATATATCTGTAGTGAAACCCAAATCTAAAGACATAACACGATAGTGAAAATATATGTGTCAAAGACTATATATAAATACTGAGTATGCATATACAATAGAACACATAAATCATGTAAAAAAACTGAAATATAGGTACTCAGGTGGAACGAAGCTGTAGAGCATTGGTTCTCAACTCCTGTCCTCAGAACCCACTAACAGGCCAGGACTTAGGGATTTCTCTGTTAGAGCACAGGTGTGGTGATCAGAGGCTCATTCACATTGATTAACTCACCTGTGCTCTAACAAGGAAATCATCAAATCCTGGCCTGTTAGTGGGTCCTGAGGACAGGAGTTGAGAAACACAGCTGTAGAGATACATAAAAGACTGTAGAGAACCATACTGCCCATCAAAGGAAAATATCAAAACTGGTAAATAAGGCCCATTCAATAAAACAGAGACAAAATGTAAAATAAAAAGGAGGGGTGGGACTTCTGAGGATGAAAAGGGACATTTAAATTCTAGAAATTGATTTGTCAATAATAATAAATATTAAATCAAGTAGGTTAGATGATAAGAATTCAGCTATTTGACAGTACAGCTACATAACAAAGCATCTGCTCTGTAACAACATTATAAACTGTAAAGAACACAAAAGCAAAATTATGCAATAGTATGTAAAATAAAGCAGAAAAATGACATTATTTAGAAAGAAAAACAACAAATGATCATTAGTGGAAAATGATCACGAGATCATAATGTCCATCCTCCTTTTGCGCTCAATGATCAAAAGAATTATATTAGAAGAATTTCCACAATAATAGTGGAGCTATCAGAGAAATTAAAAATTTAAATATATATCTACATTTGCATGGAAAAGAGTGAAAATGTCATGGTAACCAAAGAGGAGTAAACCATGCCTTTTTGGGACTCCTTTTACACATTAACATAATTCCTCAAAGACATTTGATGGTTCATCCAGCCGATCAACTGTAGATGGCGTCTAGTGATTCAAAAGGTACCAACAGAGAGAAGAAGAGATGAAAATGAACAATATCTGTATCCAACAAACATGTGAGTTGAGGAATAACTCTTCTTATAATTCTTCCTCTTCAATTAATGGGTAACTGACAGCTTTCCTTACTGATCCCTAAGAAGCGTAAGGTGTAATTATTGCAGTAGCCATTTTGATATTTTCCTTGTTTGATTTATTAAACTTCATCTTCACTGTTATCATACTCTCGACCAAGAAGTATCTTGAGCTCCACAAAGGTGTCATGATTCAGAACTCACCTGTTGGGTGTTCCATGATTTTCCTGGAGAGAATGAGACAACCTCAGCGTCATCCTGTATCCTTCCTTCCTTCCTTGCCTGATTATCAAACTGTTGTTCCTTAGTATGGTTTTCTTCCTGTACTTTTCCTGATTGCTGTTCTGGTTCTTGATCCTAGCTTCATATTTGATGCATCTTCTGGTGTTGGTACTGTGTCTCAGTTCCTTTTCTGCTCTCCTGGCTCTGACTCTGGCTTGCTGCTCTCCTGGATGCCGATTCTGTGCCTCGTATTTGGTACCATTTACTTGTTTCTGCTGTTGCATACTGGCTGTGGTTCTGCCTAACAACATCTCATGTACAGAAGCATTCTGGGAATCATTGCTTGACTGGCAAGTCACCTCATCAGCTGAGGCATTCTGTAAGCCATAGCCTATGTCTATCAGCTGTTCCAGTCATCATAATCTTCAGTGGCTGACAATTCTGTCTGTAGAGAATATCTGCTATTCCTTACAAGGTGAGTCATTCATCTGACCAGCAGGAATTCGCTGCAAGATTGTTCTTCATGTAATTAATTCCATTAGCTAGTATAAATACATCCTGTTAGTAGAAGCTTGCTACTAGATACTGCTGTATGTTTAATTAACTTTTTAAGCAGTAGGATCAGTATCCAAAAGCTTCCCCCTTTTGGATAATGATCCTTATCTTTCCAAGATTTTAACCCTTTAAGAATCAGAGGAGTGTGCAGTGCATTGGAAAGCAATGCATTGCACAATCACCTGGCCCTTAAAAGGTTAACAGTGTGTGTGCAATTTGTGGCTTGACAGGTTCACTATTGAAATGTCACCATCTGTTTGCCAACCATCAAAATGCCAATTCAAAATAATGATATTCTGATGTAACATGCTTAAAGGGATAGTAAACCCCCCAAAAAACTGTAAGTCAAATGATAGGAATAATAAAAACATACTTAACGCCCTCATTTCCATCTCTCAAACCGTTATGGTTTGAGAGATGTAAGAAAATAAAGACCTCCGCTCCTTCCCCCTTCTCATGCGTCCGCTGTATAGCGGATATCATGAGATCCTGCTTCCGGGACCAGATGGCGGCTCTTCAGGAGCGCTGTCATTGGAATATCTAACTATAATTACTTCATCGGAATAGTCTACAACGTGTGCTTACAAGCCAGGCACACATTGTAGACCATACTGATGAAGTAATTATAGTTAGATATCCTGATGTCAGCACTCCTGAAGAGCCAACTACAGTCGGGCGACCAGATTCTGCCTCTGACAGCTTTACAGCTCATCAGGTAGAAAGGGGAGGGAGCAGAGGTCTTTATTTTATTACATCTCTCAAACCATGACGGTTTGAGAGATGGGAATGAGGGTGTTAAGTATGTTTTTATTATTCCTATCATTTGGCTTAAAGTTTTTTTGGGGGTTTACTATCCCTTCAAATGTCCCCAATAGAGGATGATATCTGAATAAACCCCAGCCCGTGCAATGTCTCCATGTAATGTAATATCAACTCCTCTGGCACTTAAAGGGTAAATGTAAAGCAATAGCAAAAAATTGACCTACTAGACAAGGAACGAGCCCTGAAACCATCACCATCTGCACCACTGTTCTCATCATCTTCTACACAGCAGCCTGCAGACCAGTGACAGCCTGCACACACAGCAGTCATCCTCTACATCGGCTGATTCTGTTCAGCATCTCCTCTCTTCCCACCTCAGCAGTGTGATCAGCCAGAGGATGCACCACCTCTCAAATCCCCACTTCATGTGTGGCACAGCTCCAGGACTGGACAATGGGTAATATATTATTTGTTATCTTTGCTTGTGCCAAGGGACTTCAATGAGGCAGTTAATTGGTATTTCATGGTTTTATACTCTTTTATACATACTGTTATGATTTTAGCTATTTTCCTGCTCATGCTTTGGGCTAGTTTATTTTACTTTACTACTGTCATCAAAGAGGATAATGACAGAGAAGCCATGCAGCCACCACTAGCAATATCATAAACTATATATCCAAAACATTTATGTTGGTTGTAAAAAATCATTTATTTTTAAAATCCATGAAGCTCCTGAGTACAAAAATACCAAATGTGTATAAATGTATAATTCTTCCGTTCCTATACTACACCACCCTTTTTTCCTTCCACTACTCAGTTCATGCTTCAAAGTCCAACACTTAACCCTTTCAGTGGTAGAGGCCTCACAACACATTGCTTTGCAATGTGTTGTGTACCCCTCTGGCACTGAAATGGTTAATGCAGGTATACATGTAATGACCAGGACCTCCCCCCCATGGAAGCAGCACCCTAACTATTGATGAACGACACACACAGAGCACTGGTACATTGCACATCTCTGCCACTTAAAGGGTTTTCTCAATACTCTGAAATTATATTATGTTTTTACATCACACTCGGTAGCACTGTCGTTTACTGAGAGCACTGTATTCACGCACAGTTTAACCTCAGAGATGCCGGTTGTGCCATACAATAAATGCCACCTTCATAATTAAAGCTCTTATATTGGGAGACTTAATTAATGGGTTTATGTAGATATAGTATTTCTCTCCCTGCACAATGTCTTCACTCCCTCTTTTTCTTACCCTTTTGTGTGCCAGAAAAGTATATAACACATTGCAACGCAATGCATTGGATACCTCTCTGGCACTCAAAAGTTAATAACAGGGAGTGAAGATATTGTGCAGGGAGAGCAATACTATATCTACATAACCCCATTAATTAAGTCTGCCAGTATAAAAGCTTTAATTTTGAAGGTGGCATTTATTGTATGGCACAACCAGCATCTCCGAGGTTAAACTGTCAATACAGTGCTCTCAGTAAATGGCAGTGCTACCGAGTTTAATGTTAAAAGATAATATAATTTGGGACTATCACATATGAATATATGTGGTCGCCTCATACTGATAATACCGGTTTATGCTGCGACCACAATTCAGCAGTACTGTCTATAGGCATGCACAACGGAAACAGCTGGCCAAGCCCATATGCTGTACCACAGTTACACTCTACAGATTAAAATGGAGATCTTAAAGGGATAATAATGTTTCAAAATAAAAGCAGCTCCAATTAATCTTCACAGTATTTGGGCCATGGAGAGTGTTATTTCAATGCTGTTAGAGTTGTAGTTCAAGAGTAATTGAATGATAAAGTATCGCCTTCCCGCTCCTTTTACTGATGTAACACTGCTCACCTCAGAACAGAAAAGTGGTGCCCAGATGGCTTGCAGAGAGCAACAATCGTCAGTGAGCATAAGGGAAAAACCTGTCAAGGGGGACAGGGTTTTCATTGTTCTCACAATAAGAAGATTGTCCCTTGATGTCAGCTGTCTGGTCTGTGGACCAGATTCCATATCTGAGGGGAGTTGGCTTACACTAGGTAAAAGGGGTGGGAGGGGGATACTTTATCATTCAATCACCCTTGAATAGGGACCGGACTTTTAAGGGTAGGGACCTCATGATGCTGGGGTGCCCCCCTTTTCCCCTAATGTTTATTGTTTATGTTTAGTAAATTTTTTCAAAGTGTATTACAGATTTATTAATGCATAATATAGCTGTGCAGATAAATGTGTTGTGTCTGTAAAGTGTTTTATTCAGTAAAGTTTAAATTTAAAGAAGCTTCCAGAGAGTTGTCTTCCCACCTGCAGTTGTTGGCTTAGGTTGCCTCGCGCTGATGTGCTACCGGGCGGGAAGATGGTCTATAAATAGAACAAAATTTCTCCTCAGAGTCGTACTTGAGTCTGAAGTAGCTCAGCGGACGCAGTTTTTCGCTGTGATACTCTGACCATGACTGAAGAGCGAGGTGCCTCCATGGAGCTTGAAGGACTCCTTGAACTTTTAAAAAAGAAATCCCAGGATTGTGGAGATTCGGCGTGTCTGTGTGAGTGCCTGAGCACCACCCCATCGTTGTCAGCTGTTTCCTCCATTGAGATGCAGACATGAGGCAGCTTAAGCAGGTCTGTGTCATCAATTCCCTCCCCACGCACACAAACAAGATGTCAGTCGGCTGAGGGGGAGGAGGGGAAAGAGCTGAAACTCTCAACAAGATATGCATTCCAAGGAAGGCCAGTGCAAAATGGAAAAGGATCCCTAGAGTCACATATTCACCTGAACAGAGACTGGCCAGAGCAAGGCAATTACCAACAGCAGAAGCTGTTAATACACATCAACAACTGATGGTGACTGAAGAGACAGGTGCCAGTAACTCCAGTACCGGGATTGAGCAGTGCTGGTGAGTTGTCATCCAATGCTATAAGTGATGTCTCTATGGGGGAAGTTGTATGGTCCCTAACAAAAGTTTTAGAGCAGTTAAATCATAGTCATACACATAGTACATCTAATGTTTGGCATTTGGAGAGTGCCAGAAGGAGGTCTGGGGAAACTTTGGGTAGAGGGCAAGTCATTATTCCCAAATCTGAGGTGATTAGGCAAGACAATGTGGCTAGTTATCATGGTGCCCGTGCTCCCTTGTTTATGTTTTTCTGTCAGTTATCCTGTGTTATACTCTCCTTGGTTGCCCTGTGTTGAGCCCGCCCAGTATGGCCCTTATATACTGGGCTCCTGCACCCACACTGTGCCCTTTCGTGGTGTTCCTGTACCAGTGCTAACGCTGCTCAAGAAGTTCCCAGTGTTCCGACTTGGCCTGCCTGACTACACTCCAGTTCCTGCTCCTGTGTACCGACCCGGATTGCCTGACTATTCTTCAGTGTCTGCTCCTGTGTATCGACCCGGCCTGGCTGACGTTCCTGCTCCTGTGTACCGACCCGGATCGGCTGACATTCCTGCTCCTGTGTACCGACCCGGACCGGCTGACGTTCCTGCTCCTCTGTTCTGACCCGGCCTGGCTGACGTTCCTGTTCCTGTGCACCGACCCGGCTGGATCTTCGTTCCTGCTTCCCTGGTCCTTGCCGCCTCGGCAACATTCTTATATCCGGTGCCTTTGGCTTGTCCTACGCCTCTGCTCCGGAAGGTTGCCAAGTGTTGTCTCAATTGCTGCTCAGACGGAGCGCCTCTGGTCTAGTCCTCCGCTACTGTCATACCGGTTGCAAGTGTTGCCTCCGTGACTGCTCCGGTAAAGTGCCATTGGCTGGTCCGCCGCTACTGTCATACCGGTTGCAGGTGTTACCTCCGTGATTGCTCTGGTACAGCGCCATTGGCCTAGTCCTCCGCTACTGCCGTGCCGGTTGCAAGTGTTGCCTCCGTGATTGCTCTGGTAAAGTGCCATTGGCTTGTCCTCCACTACTGTCATACCAGTTGCAGGTGTTGCCTCCGTGATTGCTCCGATACAGCGCCATTGGCCTAGTCCTCCGCTATTGCCATACCGGTTGCAAGTGTTGCCTCAGTGATTGCTCAGGTAAGGTGCCATTGGCTTGTCCTCTGCAACCGTCATACCGGCTGCAAGTGTTGCCTCCGTGATTGCTCCAGTAAAGTGCCATTGGCTTGTCCTCCACTACTGCCATACCGGCTGCAAGTGTTGCCGCTGTGATTGCTCTGGTAGTGCTCTTCTGTTTCAGTTGGACTGGTAGCTCACGGATGTGTGCTGACCTTGGCTTGTTAAAGGATTATTTCAGTACCTTCACATATACGGGACTGTTTACCATCAGTGAAGAACTTTAACTCCTGCAGTGCCGGAATCCAGGGAACCTACTTCTCTGCCTGACCTGTGTCAGTACATACTGTTTGTGCTTCTATATTTGTGCTGGACCTGTGTGGGCTTTGAATAAATTAGCTGTTGTGTGTCTGTACTATACTGTTGTATATTACAGGACATGTGAGGGTTCTTATTGTACTATTGTATTCAATAAAACTGTGTTTTTATCCTAAACCTGTGTCTGTGAGTCAAACAAACCATTACAGTACGAAAGGGCCATGACCTCAGACAATAAAGGTGAAGGTAATACACAGAACATCCATTGGAGGATGGATGTACATGAGCAGCGTTTGGATCAGTTGGCATTGGCCATTCAAACTATTCTCGAACATACAGTGCACCTTGATAAGCCTGTTCCTAATCCGGTGGTCTCCCCAGTTCCGACACCAGAGAGTCAGCCCGTGACATCTGTGGCCTCAGTCAAAGGGTTAACTGCTTCTGCTCCGTTGCCACTCAGATACGATGGTGAACCCAATCTATGCAGAGGGTTTATTAACCAACTTGAGATATTTCTGGAGTTAACCCCTCATGTCTTTCCCAATTACCGTAGTAAAGTTGGGTTTATGATATCTTTACTGACTGGCAGAGCCCTGGCATGGGCCAATCCCTTATGGGAGAATGCTAAACCTTGCACCAGGAATTTCAGGGAATTTGTGCAAACATTTCGGAGATTATTTGAAGTTCCTGGTAGAACCGCCTCTGCTGCTAAATGCCTGATGGAGATACAACAGGGCAATCGTATGGTGGGCGACTACGCCATTGAATTTCGCACATTAGCAGCAGAGGTAGGTTGGAAAAACGAGGCATTGGTGGCAGCATTTTCCCAAGGTCTGGCTGACCATATCAAAGATGAGACCGCAGCAAGAGAATTGCCTACTGATTTGGATGAATACATTGACTATGCCATTCTGATTGACACTCGGATCCGTGAGAGACTTGTGGCTAAAGACCGTAGGCTACGGCCTAAAAGCAGTGGGCATAGTAGTCTGTTGTGCCCACCCACCCTCCCTCTTTGCCTAAACCTCTTGATCTTAAACAAGAATCCTGTGAACCTATGCAACTAGGGTTTACCAGATTAACCAAGGAGGAACGGGTACACCGCAGGAGGCAGGGGTTATGTTTGTACTGTGGTAAAGCTGGGCATATGTTACGAACCTGCCCCATATGTCCGGGAAACGACGCACCTAAGGTACCTTGGGGGACAGGCCCTAGGTGGTGTTCAACCATCCCCAGACCCAATCATGCAGAAACCCACAATACAGGTGGTATTTACTTGGGCAGAACACTCAGTGGAGGTTCTGGCCCTGATTGATTCCGGCGCGGCCGGTTATTTCATGGATAGTTTCTTTGCTGCGCTACGTAAAATTCCGCTGGTTAAAAGGGAATCGCCCTTAGCCATTGAAGCCATTGATGGCAGACCATTAGAACCAGCTCAGATTATGATGGAAACCATTCCACTACCTATGACGATTGGGGCCCTTCACAGAGAGGAACAGCAGTTCCAGATAATCCATTCTCCTCACCATGCGGTCATTCTGGGGTTCCCTTGGTTGCATCTGCATAACCCCCAGTTTGATTGGCAGAGTTGTGAAATTATTCTTCGTCTCAGTATTGCATGAAGCATTGTGTGTCTCATCCTGTCAAGATCCTGTGTGCCTCTCCCTCCTTGCCAGATGAATACCAACAATTCAATGACTTTTTTAGTAAGGGAGAGGCTGGCACCTTGCCCCAGCACAGGTCATACGATTGTGCCATTAATTTGCCCCCGGGGGTGGTGCCCCCTAGGGGACGCACGTACCCACTGTCATGCGAAGAGAATCATGCTATGGAAGAATACATTGAGGATGCCCTCAAGAGAGGGATCATTAGGAAATCTACCTCGCCTGCTGGCGCTGGGTTCTTTTTAGTTAAAAAGAAGAATGGCGAGTTAAGGCCGTGTATTGATTACCGTGGTCTAAATAAGTTAATTCCCAAAAATGCCTATCCGATACTACTCATCACCGAACTATATGACAGGTTAAAATGTTCTTCCATTTTTACGAAATTAGACCTACGTGCGGCCTATAACCTGATCAGGATAAAAGCTGGGGATGAGTGGAAAATGGAATTTAATACCAGATCCGGGCATTATGAATATCTAGTTATGCCATTTGGTCTCTGTAACGCACCTGCGGTCTTTCAAGAATTTATTAATGATATCCTCCGTGATATGCTACAGTTCTGTGTGGTAGTCTACCTTGATGATATACTTGTACACTTGGCTAATTTGTCCCAACACATCAAGGATGTGTCCGAGGTGTTGCTCCGCTTGCGCAAAAATGAACTATTCTGTAAAATGGAAAAGTGCGAGTTTCGCAGATCCAGAGTGCCTTTTTTGGGTTTCGTGATCGCTAAGGAAGGTATTGCTATGGATCAGGAGAAACTCGTGGCCGTATTACAATGGCCACGGCCCAAAGGGTTAAAGGCGATCCAGAGCTTTTTGGGGTTCGCCAATTATTAAAGAAAGTTTATCAAGAATTTCTCCACTATTGTGAAGCCACTGTCTGACCTCAAGCACAAGGGTGCTAATCCTTACCAATGGTCTGAGGCAGCCGAGCATGCCTTTGAGACACTGAAATCCTCTTTCGCAGCTGCTCCTGTACTATCCCACCCCAACCCGTCACTTCCATTTAAGCTGGAGGTCGATGCCTCTGAGATTGGGGTAGGGGCAGTACTATCTCAACGCCCGGTGGCAGGGGGCGCTCTCAGACCATATGGGTTTTTCTCTAAGAAGTTGTCGAGTGCCCAAAGTCATTATGAGATAGGTGACAGAGAACTGCTGGCTATCATTCTTGCCCTGAAGGAATGCCGTCACCTACTGGAGGGTACCAGAAGCCCTGTGCTAATCCTCACTGACCACAAAAACTTGACCTATCTTTCAGAGGCCAGATGGGCTCTCTTTCTATCCCGATTCAACTTCATAGTATCATATTTGCCGGGTTCCAAGAATGTTAAGGCTGATGCCCTGTCTAGACAATTTGAGCCTGAGACCGATAGGGATGAGGTCCCAGTAACAATTACACAGCCTGACCGCATCCTGGCTACCCTACGTACTAGTATCACTTCGCCACTGGGGGAAGAGATTCTGGCCACCCAGGCTACGCCCCCACCCGGAAATCCCAGTGGGCAAGTGTTTTGTTGATGAGCCATTTCGTATCCGTTTGCTTGATACATACCACTCATCTAAGGCTGCTGGGCATATTGGGAGGGATCAATTAATATGGTCTCTCTCACAAGTTTTCTGGTGGCCCTCCCTGAGGGCTGACTGTTCTGCATTTACCACAGCCTGTGCCACCTGTGCGTGTGCCAAGACCGCTAGACACCTCCCAGTGGGTCTACTCCAACCAGTGCCTAATGGTGAACGTCCCTGGTCCCACATGTCCATTGATTTCCTGGGAGAATTGCCAGTGTCTAGAGGGTATTCGTTCATCCTGATGGAAAGGCTTTGGACCTGAGGAACGTTCCTGGGTGGATCAGAAGGACCTTCATGCTCCTAGATTACTGCACAATTTCCACTCTAAATATCCTCAGAAACCAGGTCCCTCTTCCAGGAGAGGGGGTCTTTGAGAGGGGGGTACTATCAAGGTGCCCGTGCTCCCTTGTTTATGTTTTTCTGTCAGTTATCCTGTATTATGCTCTCCTTGGTTGCCCTGTGTTGAGCCCGCCCAGTATGGCCTTTATATACTGGGCTCCTGCACCCACACGGTGCCCTTTCGTGGTGTTCCACAAACACTAACTCTGCTCAAGAAGTTCCCAGTGTACCGACTTGGCCTGTCTGACTACTCTCCAGTTCTCCAGTTCCTGCTCCTGTGTACCGACCCGGATTACCTGACTATTCTTCAGTGTCTGCTCCTGTGTATCGACCCGGCCTGGCTGACGTCCTTGCTCCTGTGTACCGACCCAGACCGGCTGACGTTCCTGCTCCTGTGTACCGACCCGGACCGGCTGACGTTCCTGCTCCTGTGTTCTGACCCGGCCTGGCTGACGTTCCTGTTCCTGTGCACCGACCCGGCTGGATCTTCGTTCCTGCTTCCCTGGTCCTTGTCGCCTCGGCAACATTCTTATATCCGGTGCCTTTGGCTTGTCCTACACCTCTGCTCCGGAAGGTTGCCAAGTGTTGTCTCAATTACTGCTCCGACGGAGCGCCTCTGGTCTAGTCCTCCGCTACTGTCATTCCGGTTGCAAGTGTTGCCTCTGTGATTGCTCCGGTAAAGTGCCATTGGCTGGTCCTCCGCTACTGTCATACTTGTTGCAGTTGTTGCCTCCATAATTGCTCCGGTACAGTGCCATTGGCCTAGTCCTCCGCTACTGCCGTGCTGGTTGCAAGTGATGCCTCCGTGATTGCTCCGGTAAAGTGCCATTGGCTTGTCCTCTGCTACTGTCATACCAGTTGCAGGTGTTGCCTCCGTGATTGCTCTGGTACAGCGCCATTGGCCTAGTCCTCCGCTACTGCCATACCGGTTGCAAGTGTTGCCTCCGTGATTTCTCCAGTAAAGTGCCATTGGCTTGTCCTCCGCTACTGTCATACCGGCTGCAAGTGTTGCGTCCGTGATTGCTCCGGTAAGGTGCCATTGGCTTGTCCTCCGCAACCGTCATACCGGCTGCAAGTGTTGCCTCCGTGATTGCTCCGGTAAAATGCCATTGGCTTGTCCTCCGCTACTGCCATACCGGCTGCAAGTGTTGCCTCCGTGATTGTTCCGGTAGTGCTCTTCTGTTTCAGTTGGACTGGTAGCTCACGGATGTGTGCTGACCTTGGCTTGTTAAAGGTTCATTTCAGTACCTTCACATATGGGACTGTTTACCATCAGTGATGAACTTTAACTCCTGCAGCGCTGGAATTCTGGGAACCTACTTCTCTGCCTGACCTGTGTCAGTAAATACTGTTTGTGCTTCTATATTTGTGCTGGACCTGTGTGGGCTTTGAATAAATTACCTGTCGTGTGTCTGTACTATACTGTTGTATATTACAGGACCTGTGAGGGTTCTTATTGTATTATTGTATTCAATAAAACGGTGTTTTTATCCTAAACCTGTGTCTGTGAGTCAAACAAACCATTACACTAGTGTTAGTGAAGTATGTTTGAAACAATCATTAACTTGTGACTCTTCGCCTATTGGGCTTCACTTGTCCAAACAGATGAAAGAGAAGATTTGGAAGGGTGAATTCATGGACTTGCAGTGATTGTTACCAGTGTCCAAGGAATTCATTACTAAGAAGTCAGATGACAAAGCTGACTTGGACAGGAGAAGACCAATACCAAGGACTTTGAACAATTGGCTGAAAGCCTTTTGTATTTATGCCACAGTAATGGGAGAGAAGGATTCAGAGCATTGTTTGGGCATGTTCAAGCATGTGGACATTGTTCTGGAGGCCTTTAAGACCTTTGAAGGCTTAGCCTGGTTTGTATATGATGAACAGTTAGGCAAAAATTGGCAGTCCACACATCAGTAAAATGGGGTCAAAAAGATGTTGTGGCATGTGTATCTGTGATGTCACAACATGCAACAGGAAGTTTGCAAAACGCGCAGTTTGTTATGTCAGGTCAAGTCCAGAAGAGAGGACTGTGCTGGGCTTTTAATGAGTCACAGTGCAGGTTTCCTAACAGCTGCAAGTTTAGGCATGAATGCCAAATTTGTAGTGGAGGTTATCACAGCTTTCAATGTTTTTGAAGACAACAGCAGACACAGCAAGAGGGGCTTAGAACCCATGTTTCAAAAAGTGGTCACACCAGTGAAGATCATAAGCATGCTCCAGTGACTGGAGCATTATCTGAACAAAGAAACAGCTTCTCTAATTAGACAAGGCTTTCAGGACAGTTTTGTGTTGCCAGCATGCCCAGTAGGTAAATTGGTATGGGTCTACAACTTGAAATCGTCTGAAGAGCTTCCTGAAATCACATGGTCAAAGATCCAAAAAGAAATTGAGGCTGGTAGAGTTGACGGCCCTTTTGTTTAGCCTCCATTTGATCACTTCAGGTTGCCACAAATTGGTTTAGTCCCTAAGAAAGATATAGGTGAATTCCATTTATTACACCACCTCTCGATTCCGCTGGGTGCCTTTTTTAATGACCAAATCAGCAAAGAGGCTTCTTCAGTTTCATATGCGTCATTTGAGCAGGCCTTACGGTTGATTAAGAGATGTGGAAAAGGGGCACTATTGGCTAAAGTGGACATCAAGGCCACCTTTAGACTCTTGCCTATACACCCAAGTAGTTTTGGCTTGCTTGACTTTCAGTTCAAGGTGTTGCTATTCTTCAACAAATGCCTTCCTATGGGATGTTCATTATCTTGTTTTTTGTTTGAAGAATTTGCAACTTTCCTGGAATGGGTGCTAAAGTTCAAAAGCAGAGTCAAATCAGCTCTACATTATTTAGATGATTTTCTTTTTGTGGGCCCGGGGGATTCCTCGGATTGTGTTGTGCTGCTGGAAGTTTTTTGCAAGGTCGCGCAGGAATTTGGTGTCCCTATGGCCCACAAGAAGACAGTTTGGAGTGATTTATAATGGCAGAACTTTGTTCCAAGAAAAATCGGTGTGTAATACAAATAATCAACTTTATACAGATGCCGCAACTTCTTTGGGTTTTGGGTCCTTTTGGGATGGTAAATGGTGTGCAAAATCGTTGCCCGAATCGTGGGTGAGTTTAGGTTACATAAAGAATCTCACACTATTAGAACTATTCTCATAGAGCTCTGGGGAGCAAATTTTGCAAACAAGCATATAACCATGTTTTGTGACAACTTGAGCGTTGTACAGGCAGTTAATAACCTGTCCACTATGTCGAAACCAGTATGTTCATTATTACGATATTTAGTGCTTAAGTGCCTGTCATTGAACATATGGTTAAGAATGAAGCACTTTCCAGGTATCTATAATAAGGTAGCCGTTTGTTTATCTCTTTTACAGATGGACATGTTTTACAAGCTTGTCCCACATGCAGAGGCAGAAGGTATCACGGTGCCCGTGATTCCTTGTTTTTTATTTTTCTGTCAGTTATCCTGTATGAGGTCCTCATTGGTTGCCCTGTGTTTAGCCCACCCAGTATTGCCTTTATGTACTGGGCTCCTGCACCTTACCACTGCCCTTTCGTGGTGTCCCTGTGAATGTTCTACGTTTGTATTGAGGTTTCCAGTGTACCGACTTGGCTTGCCTGACTACTCTCCTGTTCCTGCGCCTGTGTACCGACCTGGACTGCCTGACTACTCTCCAGTGATTGTTCCTGTGTACCGACACGGCCTGGCTGACATTCCTGCTCCAGTGTACCGACCTGGATTGGCTGACATTCCTGCTCCTGTGTCCTGACCCGGGCTGGCTGACGTTCCTGCTCCTGGATCCTGACTTGGCAGTTCCCCGTTGTGGTACTAGTCGCCTCGGCGACATTCTGACTTCCGGTGCCTTACTGTTAGGCACCTCTGCCTTGCAGGCTTGTCTGTCTTCCATTTGCTCAGAGCGCCTCTGGCCTAGTCCTCCGTTCCATACCGGTTGCCAGTGTTGCCTCCGTGAGTGCATCAGTATTCTGCCATTGGTTGCTACTATCTGTCAAAGATAGTTGCCTCTGTAATTGCACCGGTATACCGCCATTGGTTTGCTGCACTCTGTCTAAACCGGTTGCAAGTGTTGCCTCCGTTAAACCACCGGTACTTTGCCATTGGCTACACTCTGTCTACCTGGTTGCAAGTTTTGCCTCCATGATTACCATTGGTTTGCTCCACTCTGTCAAAACCGGTTGCAAGTGTTGCCTCCGTTATCACACCAGTACATTACCATTGGTTTGCTCCACTCTGTCAATACCGGTTGCAAGTGTTGCCTCCGTTATAGCACCGGTACTCTGCCATTGGTTCCGCTCCACTCTGTCATAACCGGTTGCTATTGTTGCCTCCGTGTCAGCACTGGTAGCTCTCCTGATTTCCTCAGTGGCCTAGTATACTGTGGACTCTATCTGTGGCGTCTTCCGAGGCAGCTGTTTGCCAGAACATATGGGACTGTTCTCCTTTCCTCTGAACATTAACTCCTGCATTGCTGGAACCTGGAAACCTTATAATTCGCCTGACCCGTGTCAGCATAAACTGTTTGTCTCCTATATATATGCTGGACCTGTGTGGGCATAATTAACCTGTCATATGTCTGTACTATATGTGTTATATTACAGGACCTGTGAGGGTTCTTTATGTATTATTGTATTTAATAAAACTGTGTTTTTATCTTAACTCTGTGTCTGTGAGTCAAACAAACCATTACAGAAGGTCATCATTGTCCGCGTCACCTATGGGTGTTAATTTTGGAGAACTGAGTCATTACATCAGTAACTCAGTGGCTCCATCTACTTGGTCGAGTCATTTTCTGTCATAAAATGAATGGTTCTATTTCACTGGCAATTGGTCCCTTGATCCTTTCCAGTGTAATGTAGCAGCTTTGGTAAAATACTTAGAGCACGTATTCTTTAAAGCTGTCGTGCTCAGCTATCAAAAAGCACATAGCAGAAATTAAATTTTTATGTTGTTTGTTAGGTTTACAGAATGGATGTAACAGTTTTAAGGTCACAAAGATAATTAAAGGTTATGGTATGAATAGAGGGTTTCCAGATGATTGACGCCCGCTGTCATCCAAGTTGTTGAACAGTCTGGTGGATTCGCTAAACTGACCAGGAAGGTAAAGGGAAATGGCTTTATTTGAGAGAATCGTTGGGTCTTTCAATTTGTCTAGTGGTCAGTGTTCCTTCAGGTTAGGCCATTTCTTCCGGGAAGTTTACTTATTCATTGGGATGGGTCATCAGTCTCTAAGTTCCAATTTAATAGGGTTTTTAAGTTATGTATTGAAAAGTTGGGTTTGGCTCAGGAGAAATTCACATTTTATTCCTTTAGAATCGGGGCAGCAACAGAAGCTTTTCAATTAGGGCCTAAGGAGAATAGAATTAAAAGAATAGGACGATGAAGGTCTGATAGATTCAAAATATACAATCACCCTCACCTTTTAAAGTTTTAGTGCATTAATTATTTTTGTTTATTTCATGCTCCAGACCTTACGATGTTTGGATTTTGGGTCACTCTTATATTTTTTGGCCCTGGAGGAGGGTGATAGTACTCTCTTACAAGGAGAATGTAGGTTTCGACCCAGAGAAGTGCAGGATATGGTGGCTTAGATGGAATCACACAGAATATGCGCTAGTGAGTTGTTGTAAGACATTTCCTTCTCCGGACATAATTATTTTTAATTTGGGTGGAAATTATTTGGGTTTTCACAAATCTGTTGAGCTGCTTCTTTTAGTGCAGAGTGTAGTGCGACAAGTCTTTGAATGGTTTCCATCAGTTTTAGTTTGTTTCTCAGAAATAGTTCCCAGGTATTGCTGGCTTTTGGAGAAGAAGTTTAAACCTCTTGAGCACACAAGGAAGTCAGATGGGTGGGTTATCATATAGACACGTGGATTTGGAAGGTGGTGTAAGCAGGCTTCTACAGAATGGATAGCATCCACTTGTCTGATGTGGGGCATGACATTTGTAATGTTGGTCTTCAAACGTTGGTGGAGGCTGTGCTTTCTGCAGTGGGGGTGGGGTGGAGTGGGCTCAGCCCTCGGTGGAGTCCTAGAGGGCTGACTGTGGAGGATTTAATGGTTTGTTGGTTTAAGTTTTTTGTTTAAGCTCCTGGCTGGTAGGGTGGAGCAGGATTTTATCGTTTATGGCGACTTATCAGGCTGGTATGGCTGGTAAGAGAAGGTTATCAACATATATTAAATGTATTTGGTTTAAATTAACAATTTAGGTTAAACTAAATTTGCTGCAGCCTTCCCACCAGTATCCACATGTATTGTGTGTTTTATTTCTGGGTTATGTATGGAGGATGGGGTGGAAATCCAGACATCATGAATAGGGACATGACTTTTAAGGGTAGGGACCTCATGATGCTGGGGTCCCCCCTTCTCCCCTAAAGTTTATAGCTTATGTTTAGTAAAGGTTTTAAAAGTGTAGTACAGATTTATTAATGCATAATATAGCTGTGCAGATAAACGTTTTGTGCCTGTAAAGTGTTTTTTTCAGTAAAATTTAAATTTAAAGAAGCTTCCAGAGAGTTTTCTTCCACCTGCAGTTATTGGCTTAGGTTGCCTTGCACTGATGTGCTGCAAGGTGGGAAGATAGTCTATAAATAAAACAAATTTCTCCTCAGTCGTACTTGAGTCTGAAGTAGCTCCGTGGACTCCGTTGTCACTCCCACCTGCCCTCCCAAGTTTAAAAAATAAATAAATAAATATATATATATATATATATATATATATATATATATATATATATATATAAAATATTACAATACTGGTTGTTAAGATATTGTCTCAGTAAGGAGGGTTTAATGGTTTGTTGGTTTATGTTTTTTTGTTTAAGCTCCTGGCTGGTAGGGCTGAGTGGGATTTTAAGGTTTATGGTGACTTATCAGGCTGGTATGGCTGGTAAGAGAAGGTTATCTACATGTATTAAATGTATTTGGTTTAAATTTGTTGCGGCCTTTCCACCACTATCCACGTGTCTTGCGTGTTTTATTTATGGGGTATGTAGGGGGGCTGGGGGTGGACATCCAGACATCATGTATTACAACTCTGACAGTATTGAAATAACACTCTCCATGGCCCAAATACTATGACGATTAATTGGAGCTGCTTTAATAATAATGAAACATTACTATCCCTTTAAGCCCTAAATGATAGAAAGATCTCCAGCTATCAACTATCTCTCAGCAATATGATCACCTTTGCATTACTTAAGAAGAAAAGTACTGCTATGTGTATATGTGTGTGTATATGTGTGTATTTTTTCTGGGTGGCATTGCGAAGCACAGTAGAATGGCCATTTAATGTTGCACTTTAACCCCATAAGGACCGGCCGTGCATTCGCGACTGGCACTTAAGGACCACAGAGCATTTTTTCTTTTGGCTGATCTGATGCAGGGCTCCCCGAACGTCATGCAGCCACGAGGGGAACCCTGAAATCCATGACGGTCCTGGCAAGTCATGGGTCCTTATCGCACGTTCAACCCATGACGTGCCAGGACCGTCATAGGACCTTAAGGGGTTAAAGGGAAACTATCATGCATTTTGGATTTTTGTTATTGTCTAATAATATCTTTATTAATATGAATAATCAATCCCTGGTTTAAAATGTACACTTTTTTTTAACCTTCTATCTTGCAGAAAAACCTGTCAATCAATCTCAGATCTATATGGCTTTTAAATGTAAACAGAAGTGATTCTGCTTCTTTTATGGATGCTGAAGTAGTGTGAACACTCTCAGCTCATACACGTGTGACTCCTGGACACAACTCAGTGTGGATTACTTAAGGCACATCAACAGGTCAGGTTTTTGGGATAGCCATAATTAAGAACAGTCAGCTAAATCACAATGGTTGAACTGCTAATTATGCACCAATTATTAGGCAGGTATTAAAAAGCTGACCTGTTGGTGTCCAAAGGAATGACATTGAGAAACACTGGTCTGGATCCAGGAAGCTAGAAAGGGAGGATTTTTGCTGAGAAGAAATTCCAGGAAGCAAGGGCTAGTTAGGAGTGAGCATCTTTTAAAACCTATAACTGTATAACTTTTGCACATAAAAATACAATTGTAGCTCTGTTAGAATCCAGAATACAAAATCTACAGAAGGGGTAGCCAACCCTGGTCCTCAAGAGCTATGAACAGTGCATGCTTTTAGGATATTCCTGAATGAGCATAGTTGGACCAATTAAAATGTTGGAATCATTAACTGGTCTACCTATGCTCCAGCTGGAGTAGCCTGAAAAAATTCACTATTACTAGCTCTTGAGGATCATGGTTGGTCACACCTGGTCTACAGTATATGTTTTTTATGCAGTACTTGCTATTTGGGTTGGCAAATATGGGAACATTTCCTAAATGTATTATTGGCGAACAATTCACTTTTAATACAGTTAAACTGTCCTTTATCTCTTACCTGGTAAATTACTTTACTGTACCCATCAGTGCCAATTTGAAGTGTGTGGTTGTCCACTGTGATATCTATAAGTGACCAGTCCCCTTTGCTGGCAAAGACTTTCTTTGATGCGTCACTGACGTATGTGGAACCGGTTCTTGGAAACATGATGAGTTCTGTAACTTTAAAAGTACAATGTTTGATACGTTTAATGTGAAAAAATAAGCTGATGGGTTCATTCAATATTCTATGGAGTATTTTCAGAAAAAAAACACATATGACCTGTCTAATTAAGCATCTAATATTTTTATCTGAAAATGTACAGAGATTAATATTTAATTAAGCCCAAAATATGCCTGTTTCTTAAAGAAGCAATATACTTTTTTAGGGAAAAAACAATATTGCAGGGCTTTTCCTGTTGCGTAAAACAAGAGTACTCCAGCTGTTACTGGGTGCACATTTCCAGTGTTATTAACTCTGGAAAACTAATGATGTTTTCCATTAACAGCACTCTCTAGTTATTCAGTTGCATTACATGGGAAAGGAGAGTCACAAATAAACAGTTTACCACAGAAGAAACTGCTGAGTCATTTCTGTCTCTCACTTCCTGACCAGGGGCGGACTGACAGGACCCAGGGCCCCTGGTCCAAAAAGAGGTCTGGGCCCCCTGCAGAAATCTCCACATTGCCCCTTCATCTCCACATTGCCCCTTCCACAATGCCCCCTTCATCTCCACAATGCCCCTTCCACAATGCCCCCTTCATCTCCACATTTCCCCTTCCACAATGCCCTCTTCATCTCCACAATGCCCCCTCCACAATGCCCCTTCCACAATTCCCCCTTCATCTCCACAATGCCCCCTCCACAATGCCCCCATCTCCATATCGCCCCTTCATCTCCACATTTCCCCTTCCACAATGCCACCATCTCCACATTTCCCCTTCCACAATGCCCCCATCTCCCCATTGCCCCTTCATCTCCACATTTCCCCTTCCACAATGCCCCCATCTATACATTGCCCCTTCATCTCCACATTTCCCCTTCCACATTGCCCCCATCTCCCCATTGCCCCCTCTTCTCCACATTTCCCCTTCCACAATGCCCCCTTCATCTCCACAATTCCCCCTCCACAATGCCCCTTCATCTCCACAATGCCCCCATCTCCACATCGCCCCTTCATCTCCACATTTCCCCTTCCACAATGCCACCATCTCCACATTCCCCTTCCACAATGCCCCCATCTCCCCATTGCCCCTTCATCTCCACATTTCCCCTTCCACAATGCCCCCATCTCCACATCGCCCCTTCATCTCCACATTTCCCCTTCCACAATGCCCCCATCTCCACATTTCCCCTATCACAATGCTCCCATCTCCCCATTGCCCCTTCATCTCCACATTTCCCTTCCACAATGCCCCCTTCATCTCCACAATGCCCCCTCCACAATGCCCCTTCATCTCCACAATGCCCCCATCTCCACATCGCCCCTTCATCTCCACATTTCCCCTTCCACAATGCCCCCATCTCCACATTTCCCCTTCCACAATGCCCCCATCTCCCCATTGCCCCTTCATCTCCACATTTCCCCTTCCACAATGCCCCCGTCTCCCCATTGCCCCTTCATCTCCACATTTCCCCTTCCACAATGCCCCCATCCCCCCATTGCCCTTTCATCTCTACATTTCCCCTTCCACAATGCCCCCATCACCTCCACATTTCCCCTTCCACAATGCCCCCATCTCCACATTGCCCCTTCATCTCCACAATGCCATCTCCACAATGTCCCCTTCATCTCCACAATGCCTCTTCCACAATGCCCCCTTCATCTCCACATCTCCCCCTCCACAATGCCCCCATCTCCACATCACCCCTTCCACCATGCCCCTTCATCTCCACACTGCCCCTACCTCCAGTCCCTGGTGGTCTAGTGGCGTGGCTTAACAAACCTGTGTGAAGACCGCGCACCTCTAGTAATGCAGAGGCTGGGAGATGATGTAATCTCCCAGCGCTCTGTATTACTAGAATGGTGTGCCGGCGGCTGTAGTTGTAGAACAGCTGGGCAGCACTACAGACGGGCCCGTAAGTGGCAGGCCAACACAATATATTAATATTATAATTTCTGGAAGCGGTGGCGGGCCCCCTTCAGTCCTGGGCCCTCGGTCCATGACCGAATGCCCGTATTGTCAGTCCGTCCCTGTTCCTGACAGTTTGAAAAGATATAACTATGGAATAATATAACTGCCAGCAATGGGCTTACCCTTGTTGTATTCAGCAGATAAGCCCTATAATATAAAACATCCACAGCTTGTATATTTTGTACTAGAGAAGAGCACACACAGGACTTCACAAAATGTGCTATTTGTTAAGTTGTCAATTACAATCAATGATTCTGCCCTACTCTGTGGGCATTTATCAAGATCTGACATAAACAGACATACAGGGCTGGATACTATTAAAACTGCTAAAAAAAAATAAATCATTGTGGTTTTTTTAAGTCAGATTTTGCTTCCCTATTACCCAAGTTGTTAAAACAAAAACATTGGTAATTCTATGCACCGCCAGTCAAAACGAGCCCATAAGAAACAACTAAAAACAATGAGCAAGTGTAAGGAAGGGCCTGTATTTGTGGGAGGAGCTGGAGTACTATTTAAACCCTCCAGCCCGTCCCATAGCCCTCACCCCTTCGACCGCTACCCGTGGCCCATCACAGCGAAGACCCTGTGAAACCAACCCAACTGTGACAAGTCAACACAGACCAAGGAGAATCCAAACCTGCAACTTAAAACATAACCCGAGAAGATGGAGTAGTGAGGCTCAAGCCTCGGTATCCAAAAATCACCGCTGATGGATAAAATCTATCAGCAAGAAGACGACGACGGGAGTTTCCATAGCCCTCTGTATTGGTGGGTCATTCTTTCCCCTAGAGCCATTCGGACGGTAGCCTGCTCTCAAATCGCACAGTAGGTAGGATCATTATTTTTACTGTAATCTTCCTGGCTGATACATGTTACATACAGTTGCTCAAAATCCAGAATGACACATAATCACTACTCTCGAATGGCACACAGCTTTCCCAGTTTTAAAACTTCACTCGCTTTCCATTCAGCTCTGCTAGTCGCTTCAGCGGAAGTGACGTCATCACTCCGCACCATCCAAGTGAGACGCTTATCATCAGGCCTTCAAACAGAGTGGCTGCATGCCAGCTCTCCCCAAGCTTCAGACTCATGGTACTTACTTTAGCTTGACATCTTTCAATTTAGGTTTTATGATAAAAGGCAGTATTAATTTATTTCCTTGAAATGTATTTAGACGCGGTTGGTCTCTCCTTTAGAGAGCCTAGAATTTGTTTAAATACATGTCTTGCCAATTTTTCTATACAGTTACACCAAATATTAGTAACACATATGTCTCTCAGCCCAACTTAATTTATGCTCATATGCAACAAGACAGGAGAGCTGCTGCTGGGCACATTAAACTGCAGTACAGGAGAAAACACAAAAAGAAAACTAGTCCATCATATTACTATCATTCATCCAAGAACAACACGGGTAGCTTATGGTTTCAGCATCCATGTGTGGCAGACGCCAGTCCACTTCTGCAATATTATATTATTTTTGTTACTTATCAAAAGCATGTTTCTAGATCTTACTAACTTCTAACATCATATGCTGTAATTCAGGGGTTCTCTGGCACATCCATTAGAGGGCTAAGGGTCTCCACACCTTGGTTATGGTTATGTCCTTTGCTACCAATTGTTATATTCATTAGGGGGCTTAGTGATAATCTCTAACAGTAAAATCCACTGGGTCCATTTTTCAGTCCTCTATCCAACCATTTTACTGGGGCAGCTTTACAGTTTATCTTCTTAGTAGGGATGGGCGAAACTTTCTGCCTCAAACTCAAATCGGCGAAAATGGCACTTTCCGCTTGGCAGAAAATTTCCTGCGAAAAGTGCAGATTTTCTGCTTTTTTCCGCTTTATTTCGCCCATCAAAATCAATGGGAACATAGAAGTTACACACAACACATTACAAATAATATTTTATTACCCAAAGGCATTGTATAAAAGGGGCATGAGGGTGCCTGTGTCGGTGGTGTGTGGGGAAAGAATCAGTTGAACAGGGGATGATTTTTGGGGGGGTTGTTTACTGGGAAATCCTAAATAAAATAAAATAGAAACCATAAGACAAGGTATAAAGGGGTCTGAGGAGGGTGCCTGTGTTGGTGAATGAATTAATCATTTGAACAGGGAATTTGTTTTGGGGGGGGTTCTAGACTGCTATTGGGGGGACAGTTAATAAAAAAATAAATCAATAAAATAAGACATTTGTATTTAAAGTGAAAGAGACAGGAACCCCCTGACATAAGCTGCCACTGGGGTTGGCTGATACTTGACTTGATAGAGTTTTTCGTAGAGGATGATTTGTTAGATTTCTTGTCAGAGGACCAAGTCCTGAGGAAACATTGATTTGTAGGACTTAGGCTTGTTAGAAACAAACCCCTCCCAAAAATTTTTTTTTTTTGCAGGACTATGTTTTTTTTAATTTATTTATTTTTTATTTTTCAAAGCACAAGCCCTGAGAAAAAAATAAAAATGCCCTATTGGCCTAGTACCAGCAGGTCATGTTGTCCAGTAGCCACTGGCCATTGTCAAATGTCCTCCTGAGTCTTGAGTTGCAACTGCTGTTCGTACTGCTGCTGCTGAGTTGTTTAAGCAGCAGGATGATTAGGCAGCTGAAAGGGAATGGGATCAACAACAGCAGTAACATGGAAGATGGATGATGAAGGTTCCACTTGCCATGACTGGCTCCAGTGATGTGACTAAGGCAGTAGCAGAATAAGTAGCCCCCAGTATATGTGGAGAAAATAAGAAGTTGGCCATTAAATCTTCTCCATCTGCCCCTCCTCCAAAATCATGGGTGCGTTGTTATTAGAATATATATTTTTCCCTTGAAAACAGGAACTGTGGCTTCCATCAGCAACTACAATGTGCACAGTGTGTGTGTGGTAAATAACATCTGGGGCACAACTGTATCCAAGCACCATGACACCCGAAACCAAGTACTGCCGCTGTCATTGTATCCCTTGTCCAGACCCCGCTAAGGACACATGACAACTTTCTGACAGTTTAATAGTAATGATGAACCCTCCCTGGCTCCATCGTAGCATATTCTGCAGGATGAAATCTCCTCAGATGCCGCTTGATGGCCTGATATTGATTCTCCTCCACCACACTGGCATGTGTGGTCAGCGCACCACACAATGTGCAATAGGTGGAGACGAACTGACATATCCTAACATCAAAAGAGTGGCTATCATTTGGCGGGGGAGGTAGCGATGAACAAGGTGGATTGGCAGGAGATCTACTTGTTACCCTATAGGAAGCAGGTGATGTTGATGGCGAGCTAGTTGTTTCGCTCATCATGGAACTTCCAGTGTCTTTCTGGGTTTCTTTATTCTTCCTTTCTGGAGAGTCAGGGGGTATAGTAACAGCAGTACTAGATTTCTGTAATGGGTGTTTGGCTTTAACATGTTTGACATAAATGTCATGGTGTATGCATTTCATGTGTGTTATCAGGGAGGTTGTGCCAAGGTGTGTTCCCTCCTTTCCCTTTCTCACTAACTTGTCACAAATTTTGTTTGATGATGACTGTACTGTGCCTGCCAGAAGAGAATAATAGTCCCACACCCATGACTTCTGGGGGGGAGGGATAGGGAACAGTTGGAGAAGAATGGCCTCTTTCTTCTTGTCCTCCACATTCCCCTTCACTTTTTGTGGTAGCTGATAATTTTGCTGCTACTGCCTCAGATTTAGCACTGCAACTAGGACCAGGAGTATTGCTGGCACTCGCAAGTGGAACCTGTCCTAGTCCCGCATTACTTGTTGACCCCATTCCCACTGTGTCCACTGTGGTCTGTTGCACACTAGCCTGCTCCTCAGCATCCTGCTGCCCTTTCATCTCAACAGCAGCAGAAATTAGAGCACTTGCAATTTCTGCTAATTCCAAAAGCTGATTGCTAGTGGTGGTGGTGATGCCCATCCCTGTCTCCCATTCCTTCTCACTTTCTGATAAAAAGGCCATCAAAGTTTCTTCCACCCCAGCTTCTCCAGCACCACCACCACTAGTCCCTACATGATGCTGCTCTATTCCAGACATCTCACTGCTGCTTGGAGGAGGTGACAAGCAATGTGACAGAGGGTCCCCACACTTCCTTCCCATTAAATTCCCCAAGATCCCTTGGGGCGATTTAGGGGGACTGGACAGCATTGGTTCAGTGCTGCTAGTCACTTCCTCCTCCTCCTGCAAATTTTCCCACGGGAACACGGCGACAAGTTTCGCCCACACCTACTTCTTAGGTCAAGTCCATATATTATATTTTTTCTTCCAGATGAAGAGGTACAGTTATTACCTCCGAACCGGTTCCTGGGTCTCCTAGATTCTAGCAGAGATCAACAAGGTTACAAGGTTAGCAAGATATCAGTCCTCAAAAAACCCTAACATCTTTTGGATACTATAAAGACTTACCAATCCAATATGCTTCTAGGTTGTACTTAAGTAATAGGACTATCAAGAACTCAGACATACAACTAAATCAAGGTACTTGTTATTTAAAAAAATATTAGTATGTTCACATTTATTGTAGCTTCCTCACATTAACCTAATATATTTAAGCAACTAGTTTATATAAGTTTGCGAACCCCACCTTTTTAGACATAATCAAGTAAGTCTCTTTAGCATTTAGTATCTTACAGGGTTGTAAGATCACTATTTAGTTGTGTCTCCTCTTAACAGGGGGTCAACATATCCACTACCAGGCAAGTTACGTATGACCTTGTTTTAAGAATTACATCACGGGTTTTGGAGTGATACACCTTACATACTAACAACATCACAGCCTACCATTTATTATTATACTAGTTGAACAGGGCCACAGTGCCACTGCCACCCGGTCGCGGGGCAGTCACGCGCAATGGAGACTGCCCGCGCCATGGCTGATACAGAGCTGGACGTTCCTTCGGAGCTCCCAGCTCTGTATCAGCCGTGGCGCGGGCAGTCTCTACTGCGCGTGACTGCAGCACGCGCAGCATTGTCTACTGCACATATTGCGGCGTTACACACGATTTAGCGAATTATTATATAGGATTATAACCATCCAAGGTTCCTTCTGCACATTCTAAAATCTTCATTTCATTGTCCTTAGTTGCACACTATAACCTACTTCCAGGTGATATCCCTATCTCCAAGGCACTAGTCCTAGGCAGCAATCATAACTTAAAGCCATCAACACTGGAAATGAAGTGTAAAAAAAAAAAAGCTTGAAAAAAGCTAAGTGACCAGTGGATGTACTGATATGGGGCCATAAGCCCCATATCCATACGTCCAAAGTACTCAAAAATGTTTCTAATGTAAAAAAAAAAAAAAAAATTAACCCTTTGAGTTCCAGTAGGGTATGCAACGCAATGCATACCCCACTGTCACTCACAGGGTTAAGCCCCCTAAAGCTCATAACATCTCATGAAAATAAACAATTGCCTGTAATCCTTATGTCCAGCAGGGTCTTCAGCACCCTGGTCATCTAGTTTAAGTCTTCATCTATAAGTTTCTTATCTTCCATCTTCATCTCTTTCATCTTCTCAGTCTTCTAAATTAGTGTTCTGCATGAAATAAATGTTAATGTTAATAATCTGTAAGCCCCCAAAATTCAATGTGTAAGAAATGTATGTGGCGGCAAAAGAGTAGATGAAAAATCCCTCCTCCCCCATATACCTCTCGGGCCATTGTCCGAGCCAGACTTAGGTACATTTGAACAGAGACTGGCTTTTATATGTCCAGTCTCTGTTCAAAATGACTCACAGGTTTCCATTGGCTGGGATGTGGGGTTATGCACCTCCCAGCCAATCAGCTTTGAGCTGGAGGGATGACGAAACCCACTTGAGGCAGAGGCAGCAGCCTCATTCATTTCTTGCACATTGAACTTTGGGGGCTTATAGATTATTAATATGTATTTATTTCTTGTGGAACACTATTTTAGAAGACTGAGAGAGCAAAGATATGAGAAAGAAGACGGAAGATAAGAAGCTTACTGGTGAAGACTTAACCCTTTGAGTGCCAGAGGGGTACACAAAGTATTACCTTGCAATGCGTTGCATACCCCTCTGGCATTCAAAGGATTAAACTGGATGACAGGTAAGTGTTACAGTTATGGGCTATGGGTGATAGGATAGTGTTAGGGCTAAAATTGTTTCACTTTATTGTTGTTGTTACGGGTAGTGTAGGATTCGTTTATGGGGGAGTGACTGTGTTTTAGCTCATGCTCGGTGTTTGACACTGTGTCAACATTTCTCAGATGTTTTAGTGTGAGTTTTGGGAACAAAAACACAAGACGAACATTGGGCCACAAGTTGGGTTCTGTGGCCCAACGCTCGTTGTGGTTCCTGTTGGTAAGGCAATTGGATTCCAACGGTACCACTGTATGTGTGTACCATTCAGTATCCTTTTTTTGACCTACCAACAGATTTACCGGGTAATATTGAATCGAGAGCTAGATGTGCTCAAAACATTATCTGATTTTCTTGCCAGGTTTTCCCCACATTAATTTGTAGTATATCTGAATAACAGGGACAGCTATCTTGCTTTGCTTTTATGCAGTATAGTAGACATACCTGTATAAACATAGGAACCAAACGATAGATTACAGCTCTGGCTGTCAAAAGGGAAACGAAAAATGTCTAGGTTACAGCTACTAACAATCCTTATTGGCTTTGCAATAGTGGCTTTCCCATTGCTCTCAAGTTTATAATATTCAATCACTGGAGGCTTTTCTTCTTGTTCAGTCCTGAAAAATAATTTACAAGTGTTATCATAGAGAATATCACAGAAATTTATATTATCCACAAAATAACCTTTTAAAACCAGAGGGATATGCGATGCTTTGCTTCACAATTCCTGAATACCCTTCTGATCCTTATATGGTTAACAATGAATAGCTGGGCAGAAATTCACTGAGGCTTGCTCTGTTTTCTTATTGGAAGTTACTCTGTGTAGTAAGTACAGTGTGAATGGTGACTGTACTGTGTCTGTAATATAATATCTGTAAACGTATTTGATGCTTTCTCACTCATATAAAGCTAAAAAAGGCAAAGTGTTTGATATCTCACTGGCACTCAAAAGGTTAATCATAAACACTCACTTGCTAGAGAGGCAGATAAACACTGCAAAACAAGATGCTGCTGACCGACCTGGCAGTGGAGGGGGTTTCTTATAAAGGACCCTCAATCTTGCTCATGAAATCAGCTTTATCCAGACTTCAATATAATTAATTAATCACATTACTCTTGTGCAAGGAGTGCAGATGTCAGTGTCTAATAATCCCCCACACCCTTGTTCAAAGAGTGAAGGAACTCTATAATAGGCACCCTTAGATGTTGAAGGAATAAAGGGGTCCCTTATCTTAATTATAAGTTACCTTGAGGAGTAACTAATACACACAAGCCCCCAGACTAATACACACAAGCTAATACACAAACAAGCCCCCAGACTAATACAAGCTAATACACATAAGCCCCCAGACTAATACACACAAGCCCCCAGACTAATATACACAAGCCCCCAGAACCTTGATCAAGGCACGAGAAGGAGTCTTTTAAGTATACGCAGTGACTCCCTCAAGCTCTTGTAGGTTCCAAATTGCTATCTATTAGCCTTTTCTATCAAAAGGTGATATTTATTGTTTTCCCTTGTCATTTGCCATGGGAAGGCGGTTTTGAGGCATGGGGTCCGGGGGAGAATGTTTAAACAACACCATGTAAAATTAAAGATACTAGCATTCTTATCCCATGCAGACCAAGTGAGGCAGGTATGCTGTGGCCGGCTGGGGAATAAAGTCCAGACTAGACTACTTTTTTTAATTATTTTTCAAGCAGCATCTTTTTGTTCCTTTGCATCACTTTCCTTGACAAATAAAGTTGTATCATATTGAGGGCATTTTAATGCAAGAGCATACCCAGCATTCACCAGGGTCCCCTTTTTCAGTGAAACATCACCTATGGTCCAAATCAGTCACAAAGAAACCTATTAAATCATCAGATGGACAATGAGGAATGAGGCTCAAAACCTAAATGTGGCTGATTATCCCGCAAGTTACAAACTAAGTTTATAAGGATTTGAAATATTTCTCTATATTTGTGACCTCCATTCATATTTATGCCTCAGGGGTTCATACACTGTCCTGCATTATATAATCCCATTCTATTCTAGGAGCAATGGAGATATTTGACACTCCTAATAGATATCACCTTGTCCTTTGGTAAATTAAAAGGGGCACATTATAGGACACATTCCCAATGGAAAGTATGGGAAGAGAATATAGGATAAGGACTGTTTTCTTGTTTACCCCCTTTACTAACTTTCTTCTATCTTCCTTTCCATTTTTTAATTTATTTTGAAAGAAATATGAGGGAGATTTATAAAAAAAAAATGCTCCTAGTACATTTTAAGTCATGACAAGTAGAGGTAACATCAGGGCTGATTTAAAAATGATTTAAGGATTTTTAAAAAATAAGATGTTAACGCCTGGAATGCTTACACCTGGCATTAAGATTCTGGCAAAAATTCAGTCTCAAAATTGTCAGAAATAGAGACATTTCTTTATAAATTAGCTGCACAACTTTTTTACAAACATCGTTACTCCATTAAAAAAAAAAAAAAAAAAAAAACATACGACATGGCGTACAGCCCTGCTAAACTGGCATTCTTAGATTTATAACTATTAGTGTTGAGCGAGCATGCTCGGCCGATGCTCGGATCGGCTCGAGCATCGCTCTGCTCGGCACATGGCGGTACTCGTACGAGTACCGCATGTGCTCGCCCGCCATGTTCGGGTCTCCTCCCCGCACGTTTTGCGGCTGCTGCGCAGCCAATAAACGTGCAGGGAGGCTCTGACATCGGTGTAATGCCAGCAGCCATGTTGGCTGCTGGCATTACACTGATTGGCTGGCCAGAACCCGTGGTCGGGTGCTGTATAGCACCTGACCATCGAGTTCGGCTCAGTCTGAGCCAGGGAGAGCTGAGGATAGGAAGGGAAAGGCAGTGTAGGGAGGAAAAAAAAAAATTGTGACAAAAAAGAACCAAAAGTCCTTTTTAGGACTACTGTGTGTGGGGGCAGCAGGTTATTTTGTGTGGGGGGAAAAAAAAAAAAAAAAAAAAAAAAAAAATATTCTGTTTAGTGTGAAAAGTTGCAGATTAGAGCACATTCTGTTTAGTGTGCACAGTTGCAGATTAGAGCACATTCTGTTTAGTGTGCAAAGTTGCAGATTAGAGCACATTCTGTTTAGTGTGCAAAGTTGCAGATTAGAGCACATTCTGTTTAGTGTGCAAAGTTGCAGATTAGAGCACATTCTGTTAAGTCTTCAAACTAAAATATCAAAGTCACGTATTCCATTCAGTGTGCGTCGCCGCAGTTTAGCAGCACATTCTGAGTACTGTGCAGAGTTGCAGAATAGGAAGAAATACTGTTAAGTCTTCAAACTAAAATATCAAAGTCACATATTCCATTCAGTGTGCTTCGCCGCAGTTTAGCAGCACATTCTGTGTACTGTGCAGAGTTGCAGAATAGGAAGAAATACTGTTAAGTCTTCAAACTAAAATATCAAAGTCACATATTCCATTCAGTGTGCTTCGCCGCAGTTTAGCAGCCTATTCTGTGTACTGTGCAGAGTTGCAGAATAGGAAGAAATACTGTTAAGTCTTCAAACTAAAATATCAAAGTCACATATTCCATTCAGTGTGCTTCGCCGCAGTTTAGCAGCCTATTCTGTGTACTGTGCAGAGTTGCAGAATAGGAAGAAATACTGTTAAGTCTTCAAACTAAAATATCAAAGTCACATATTCCATTCAGTGTGCTTCGCCGCAGTTTAGCAGCACATTCTGTGTACTGTACAGAGTTGCAGAATAGGAAGAAATACTGTTAAGTCTTCAAACTAAAATATCAAAGTCACATATTCCATTCAGTGTGTTTCACCGCCGTTTAGCAGCCTATTCTGTGTACTGTGCAGAGTTGCAGAATAATAAGAAATACTGTTAAGTCTTCAAACTAAAATATCAAAGTCACATATTCCATTCAGTGTGTTTCACCGCAGTTTAGCAGCCTATTCTGTGTACTCTGTACAGTTGCAGAATAATAAGAAATACTGTTAAGTTTTCAAACTCAAATATTAAAGTCACATATTCCATTCAGTGTGTTTCACCGCAGTTTAGCAGCCTATTCTGTGTACTCTGTACAGTTGCAGAATAATAAGAAATACTGTTAAGTTTTCAAACTCAAATATTAAAGTCACATATTCCATTCAGTGTGTTTCACCGCCGTTTAGCAGCCTATTCTGTGTACTCTGCAGAGTTGCAGAATAATAAGAAATACTGTTAAGTTTTCAAACTCAAATATTAAAGTCACATATTCCATTCAGTGTGTTTCACCGCAGTTTAGCAGCCTATTCTGTGTACTCTGTACAGTTGCAGAATAATAAGAAATACTGTTAAGTTTTCAAACTCAAATATTAAAGGGATAGTAATACTTCATTTTAACTTTATTTTATTTTGTAGGCATTAAAAAAACATGAAGAATGATATAAGTCTTATCTCTGAAACCTTTATGGTTTAAGAGATATTCACAAACAAAGTATCCCCCCCTGTTCAGCCAGATAAGAAGGGAGATGCCCAGATAGACTGCAGAGAGGGACAATCTTCTATTAAGATAATGGAAAAAGCTGAAAAACTTGTCAAGGGGGGGAAGGGCTTTCATTGTTTTCATACAAAGAAAATTGTCCCCTTCTGTTATCTGTACTGTCATACAACCAGACTCACATCTGAGAAGAGATGGCTTACACTAGGTAAAAGGGGCGGGGAGGGGAACTTTGCTTGTGAATATCTCATAAACCATAAAGGTTTGAGAGATAAGACTTATATCATTCTTCATGTTTTTTTAATGCCTACAAAATAAAATAAAGTTAAAATGAAGTGTTACTATCCCTTTAAAGTCACATATTCCATTCAGTGTGTTTCACCGCAGTTTAGCAGCCTATTCTGTGTACTCTGTACAGTTGCAGAATAATAAGAAATACTGTTAAGTCTTCAAACTAAAATATCAAAGTCACATATTCCATTCAGTGTGTTTCACCGCCGTTTAGCAGCCTATTCTGTGTACTCTGCAGAGTTGCAGAATAATAAGAAATACTGTTAAGTTTTCAAACTCAAATATTAAAGTCACATATTCCATTCAGTGTGTTTCACCGCAGTTTAGCAGCCTATTCTGTGTACTCTGTACAGTTGCAGAATAATAAGAAATACTGTTAAGTTTTCAAACTCAAATATTAAAGTCACATATTCCATTCAGTGTGTTTCACCGCAGTTTAGCAGCCTATTCTGTGTACTCTGTACAGTTGCAGAATAATAAGAAATACTGTTAAGTTTTCAAACTCAAATATTAAAGTCACATATTCCATTCAGTGTGTTTCACCGCAGTTTAGCAGCCTATTCTGTGTACTCTGTACAGTTGCAGAATAATAAGAAATACTGTTAAGTTTTCAAACTCAAATATTAAAGTCACATATTCTGTGTAAGATGAAGAAGGCGGGTAAAAAGGGACGGGGAAGTGGACGTGATCCTGAAAGTTCAGGGCACGGGTCAGGACGCGGAGAAACTGTGCCTGGTGCCAGAGCACAAGAAAGAAAGACATCCACCATACCTAGCTTCATGTGTAATTTTACAGGGCGTCGCAGGACATCACTCTCGAGGTCCGACCACTGCGAACAGGTGGTCGGTTGGATGACAGCTGATACTGCTTCCAGTCGGTTAAGCACCACCCTGTCTTCCACCAAGTCCACTCTCAGTAGCCAAGAGTCTGGTCAAAATAATCCTCACTCTGATCATCCTTCCTCCCACCATACACGGTCTGGTCAAAGAAGTGATCCCATACTGGGATATAGTGAGGAGCTCGTCTCATCACCAATCCTTCATTTGACCCTCTCTCCAAGCACGCTTGCAGAGGAACATGACATCTTGTGCCCTGATTCACAACCTCTAGAGGCTACCCAATCACAAGAAGATGACAGATGTGAACGGCATTTAAGGTCAAAGGAAGTAGTGGATGATGATGATGATGATGAGACACAGTTGCCATTAAATCAACCACTATTTCCGTCTCAAGACCTTGTTGAGGAGAATGTTATACAGTTGTCAATGACTGAGTATGTGGTGGGATCAAGACTTGAGGAGGATGATCAGAGTGAGGAAGTGGAGGAGGACTTGGTGGACGATGAGGTGACTGACCCCACCTGGGAAGGTGTAGAGCCGAGCGATGTCAGCAGTCCTGAGGGTGAGCCATCTGCAGCACCGCAACAGGCTGGAAGAGGCAGTGGTGTGGCTACAGAAAGAAGGCGGACCGCACCAAACCGGCCCGCAAATGTTCCACGGAGCACCCCCTTGCGTAAATCTACCTTGCCAAAGGGTAGGTGTTCCGCGGTATGGCGTTTTTTTAAGGAAAGTGCGAACGACAAAAGAATTGTAGTTTGCAACCTGTGCCACACCAGAATGAGCCGAGGCATGAACACTAGAAACCTCACCACCACCAGCATGATCCGACACATGGCATCCAAGCACCGTAGTAAGTGGGAGGAACGCCTGGATCGCCCATCTGTGTCTGCAGGCCACACCACTGCCTCCTCTTCCCCTGTTTTCGGTGCCGGCCAATCGCCTGTCGAAGGCGCAGGCCCGCATACCTCCCGCCCTGCACCTGTACCATCTGAAGCACCATCAGCGACCACATCCACTTCCCTGTCCCAGCACAGCGTCCAAATGTCGTTACCCCAGGCATTTGAGCGCAAGAGAAAGTACCCAGCCACCCACCCACAGGCCATAGCACTAACCTCACACCTTTCCAAATTACTGGCCATCGAAATGCTGCCATTTAGGCTTGTGGACACTGAGTCCTTCCGCAGCCTGATGGCAGCAGCTGTCCCTCGGTACGCGGTCCCCAGCCGCCACTACTTTTCCCGGTGTGCCATCCCCGCATTACACCACCATGTGTCCCGTAACATCACCCGTGCCCTGACCAACGCAGTTACTGGGAAGGTCCACTTAACGACTGACACATGGACAAGTGCTTGTGGCCAGGGACGCTACATTTCCCTGACGGCACACTGGGTGAATGTCGTGGAGGCTGGGAGCGACTCGGACCCTGGGATGGCACGGGTGCTACCCACGCCGAGGATTGCGGGCCCTACCTCCATCAGGGTTTCCACCAGCACCTACGTTATTGGCTCCTCCTCCTCCGTTTCCACCTCCGAATTCTCTACACGCAGCGCCACTCCCCCATCAGCCAGTAGCTGGAAGCAGTGTAGCACTGCAGTGGGGAAGCGTCAACAGGCCGTGCTGAAGCTGATCTGCCTTGGGGACAAACAGCACACGGCCTCAGATCTGTTGCAGGGGATTAGTCACCAGACCGAGCAGTGGCTCTCGCCACTCAACCTGCAACCAGGCATGGTTGTGTGTGATAATGGGCGTAACTTGGTGGCGGCTTTGGAGCTCGGCAAGCTCACACACGTACCATGCCTAGCGCATGTATTTAATTTAGTGGTGCAGCGATTTCTAAAAACCTACCCCAATGTGCATGATCTCTTGACCAAGGTGCGCCGCGTGTGTGCACATTTCCGTAAGTCATCTACAGCTTCGGCCGGCCTGTTGAAGCTGCAGCAGCGCTTACAATTGCCAGCTCACCGGCTGCTGTGTGACGTGAGCACGCGCTGGAACTCCACCTTCCACATGTTGGCCCGGCTTTGTGAGCAGCAGAGGGCAGTAGTGGAGTACCAGCTGTTACACGGTCGTCGCCTCTCCGTTCAACTTCCTGTAATCAGAAGTGAGGAGTGGGAATGGATGTCAGACCTCTGCGAGGTTTTACGCAATTTTGAGGAATCGACACAGATGGTGAGCGGCGATAATGCTATTATCAGTGTAACCATCCCACTTCTGTGTCTACTGAAACGCTCGCTGCTCACAATTAAAACCGACGCTTTGCATGTGGAAGAGGTGGAAATGGGGGAGGAAGAGCTTACACAAGGTGATAGCCAGAGCACCCTCACTTCGTCTTCTCAGCGACAATTGGAGGAGGCGGAGGAGGAGGAGGAGGAGGAAGACACGGTTGCCTCCGCTACAGAGGGTAGCCATGGAACTTTAGTTCCATCTCTTCAGCGTGGGTGGGCAGAAGAGGAGGAAGAGGATGAGGATATTGAGAGTCATCCTCCTGGTGAGGACAGCGAAATCTTGACTGTTGGTACTCTGGCACACATGGCTGACTTTATGTTAGGCTGCCTTTCCCGTGACCCACGCGTTGTACGCATTTTAGACAACACGGATTACTGGGTGTTCACCCTTCTGGACCCCCGCTACAAAGAGAATTTCTCATCTCTCATTCCTCCGGTGGAGAGGACAAGCAAAATGTTGCAATACCAGAAGGTTCTTGTCGAAAAATTGCTCCAAAATTTTCCATCTGACAACGCTGGCGGCAGAGTACGTGCTACCTTGGCCAACCGAGAAGGGGAGAAAAGGGGAGCACACAGCAGTTCCGAGAAAGGCAGGGCAACACTCTCCAAGGCGTGGGACACCTTCATGACACCCCGCCAGCACCCTCACCCTGATGCGCAGCCTAGTGTCACAAGGAGGGAAAAGTTTTGGAAGATGGTGAAGGAGTACGTAGCAGACCGTGTCAGCGTCCTCAATGATCCCTCTGTGCCTTACAACTACTGGGTGTCCAAGCTGGACACGTGGTATGAACTGGCACTCTACGCCTTGGAGGTGCTGGCCTGCCCTGCCGCCAGCGTTCTGTCTGAGCGGGTATTTAGTGCTGCTGGTGGCATCATAACAGATAAGCGTATCCGCCTTTCCACCGACAATGCTGATAGGTTGACACTTATAAAAATGAACAAGGCCTGGATTTCCCCTGACTTCTCCACTCCACTGGAGGAAAGCCCCGGGGGAACATAAAGTCACTTTATATATGTTATTTACAATGATGGGAATACTCTGTATTCCCATTCACCCCTTCCACCCAAAAAACGGGTATATGGTTGACTCTTAATCTTCTCATCCTCCTCCTCCTCTTCCATATGCCCTGGATATAATTTTTATATAGGGCCAGCTCACCAGCGGGCCCTGTGATATAATTTTTATATAGGGCCAGCTCACCAGCGGGCCCTGTGATATAATTTTTATATAGGGTCAGCTCACCAGCGGGCCCTGTTTGCCAATTTTTATATAGGTCAGCTCACCAGCGGGCCTTCTCATATAATGTTTTATTGGGTCAGCTCTCTAGCGGGCCCTCTCATATAATGTTTTATAGCGTCAGCTCACTAGCGGGCCTTCGCATATAATGTTTAGGATGGTCAGCTCTGCAGCAGACCCTCACCCATAATGTTTTAGATGGTCAGCTCAGCGCACGTTTCCATCTTAATCATGGCCTCAGTTCTGAAAATCAAGGAAATTTTTGGGAGAATTTGCCTCTGCGCACGTTTCCCTCTTAATCATGGCCTCAGTTCTGAAAATCAAGGAAATTTTTGGGAGAATTTGCCTCTGCGCACGTTTCCCTCTTAATCATGGCCTCAGTTCTGAAAATCAAGGAAATTTTTGGGAGAATTTGCCTCTGCGCACATTTCCCTCTTAATCATGGCCTCAGTTCTGAAAATCAAGGAAATTTTTGGGAGAATTTGCAGATGATATACAAGTAAATATACAGCAAATATTGTTTGGTAACAATTTTTCACCTAAAGTCGTTTTTATTTTCCTTTTTGTGTGTTTTATGGTCAGTCTGTAAAAATGGCGTACTACGGGCGAAAGATCGTTCCCAGCAGCGATGTTGGAGTCCAAAGTGCATCCAGACATCCTCCCTATGCTGTCCCTGAACCATTTCTGTAGTGTTTCCATCTTTTTCTGCCCTTTTCCTATGGACCAGGCACCCTCCCCTCATCAGAGCAGGGGGTGCCTGGTGTAATGCTCGAGTCCTCCCATTGACTTCAATGGGGCTCGGGTGTTCGGCCGAGCACTCGAGCCTCAGGGGGTGCTCGGTCAGAGCACCCGAACACCCGAGCATTGGGGTGCTCGCTCATCACTAATAACTATATAAAGACACTGTTAAAGCCATTTTAATGCTTCTTTTTGTTTAACTCCATGTTTCTAAATCTCCCCTATTTTACTGATTCAATATAAGTATGTCATGTCTCTCTCTTTGGACAAGGATCAGGAGACTTATTTTATTAAAATAAACTATGATATTATTTTAGGGGCTGCTTTGGAGTATGTTTTTATCCTATAAGCCTCTGCGGTGTTATTTGATTATGTGGAGTGTAAAATAAGGTCTATGTAAAGATTACTCCTGAGACCTAACTGAAGCCTGGGGAATATCTGGGGTGTCCTATGTCATCGCTAATGAGAGATGTTGTAAAATCCTAGCTGAGTGAATTTCCCTCCTGTTAGATTAAACTGAAAACAATTTCATTATCTTAAAGGTCCCCAACCAATAAAACTATGTATAATATAAAATGTAAAAAGGTAAGAACTAATTATCAGAAACAGGAAGCACATAGATATACAAAAAGCTGCTGGATTCTAGAGGTTATTATCTTCTTGACTTCTGGCAACTGTGAGACAAGGAGGCCAATTTTCTTTGAAGAACTGGAGTAATGCTGGACTAAACGAATTGTACCATAGGGCCAAATAGAAATTCCCATTGATGTAAATGGTGTATTTAACCTGTCGAATGCCAGAGAGTTTTCCAACAAATTGCAAAGCAATGAATTAGAGACCTTTCTAGCAATAAAGAGGTTAAAGTGATTGTAATGTTTCACCCAAAAAGCAGCTCAATTAATATTCGTAGTATTTGGGCCATGGGGAGTGGTATTCCAATACTATCCAAGTTTGTAGTTCAACATTAAGTGAATTATAAAGAGTCCCTTTCCCTCCCCTTTTACCTAGTGTAAGCCACCTCCCCTCAGATGTGGAATATGGTCGCCTGAAAGGACAACTCGCAGCAAGGGACAATCTTCTTGCCGTGAGCATAAGGAAAACCCTGCTCCCCTTGACAAAGGAGGGCAGGTTTTTCCTTACGCTCCTGAAGATTGGCCCTCACTGGACTAGCTTGCAGATCATCTTTACATCAGTTTAAGGGGCAGAGGGGAATACTTTACTATTCAATTACTGTTGAACTACAACTCGGATAGTAGGGAAATAATAACGCTCTCCAAGGCCCAAATACTATGAAGAGTAATCGGAGATGTTTTTGGTGTGAAACATTACAATCCCTTTAAGCTCCATTTAAATTAATAGGGAGTTTGAGCATTTTAATTTGTCCCCTATAGTGAGACTGTTTTGTTCCAGACTTACTTTATCTCTTCGTACATCAACGTCCCGTTAATCTATTTTTCCTTAGTTTTTAGTGCTTTTATCACAGTTTATGTATTTCAGACTTTATGCATCAAAATGGTAGTTTACAATGCATTGTCTCTCCTAGCAAATAGTTATCTATCCAACAAAACAGATAAACAAAAGAAAACCCTAAGAAAAAGAGACAACTCACAGCACTAGTACACCATAATCTATGCATATAATATAAAGTTTCAAAATGAGAAATGAAATAAATAAAAAATGGATGGAAAGGATTCTCCAAAATGCCAAATTAGGCAAAAACCCAGTGCAAAAGCTAAACACTAAAAAACAAACCTGCACTTATCCATAAACTTTCCCTAATGCGAACCCTGTATAAGGCATACATGATACCAATATCTTAGTACATTTCAAAATAATGAGGATTTTGTTTGCATAACTTGGCCAAAATATGTTTCAGCTGGCTTAAAGCCAAGGTACCTCATTTTAAACAAGTCCTGACTAATTCCTATCACTATCTAACACATATAATCATCTAATGTACATTAACATACCCACCTACAGTATATTAAAATGATCCATTGTAAATCTCAGTCTGTTTAGTAGCAATTAAAAACACATAATTAAAAACATGTAGTATGAGCGGGCGGACCTGCTATAGAACCGAATGAACTTGCAGTGGGGAGGTGGAGACCCAAGTGGACCAGAGCTCCCTCAGTCCACTTTATAGGTCTCTCACACCGACCCCCACAAGTCATATTAACCTGTTACTAACCTTAGTTGCAAAAGTACAACAGGAAAAATTAAATCAAATAAAAGGTCAAACACTATGCCTTTAAGACTCTCTTCTTTCGAAAGAGGGGGGAGAGCAGGAAATGAAGCACTCAACATCAGGGGGTGAAAGTAGAATGGGCCAGTTGGTAAGAAAAAGTGGAATGCAAGGGACAGACCTAAAGAGGATGGAAAGGGAAGTACACCAAAAGATGGAAGGGGCGGTAGCGGGTCCAGAACATGTAAGGGAGGGGAGTGGGAAAAGGACATGAAAGGATGGGATGCAAGCAATGACATGGAATGGAGGGGAGTAGACAAGCGTTCTCAGAATACTGCTAGGACATACTGTGAATAATGCCTAAAGGTATGTGAACCACTCTTTTTTACAAGGAATTCCAGAATTTAACAGACCTTACTGTAAAAAAACCCTTCCTCTGCTAAAGTCTAAACCTCCTTTCCTCTAATCTCAAGGGGTGTCCCCTGGTCACCTGATCAGGCCTTGGAACAAATAGTTCACCTCAGAGATCCTTGTATTGACCTCTCATATACTTGTACAATGTGATAAGGTCTCCTCTTAGTCAATTAATTACCTTGCATAATTTAGTGTCATCTGCAAATATTAATATTTTGCTTTCTATATCTATTTCAAGATCATTTATAAACATGTTAAAAAGCAGCAGACCTAATACTGAACCTTGAGGTACTCTACTGTCCACTTTAACTGTATTGGAGAATTTTCCATTTACAATCACACACTGTTCCCTATCCTTCAACCAGTTTTGTATCCAATTGAAAAGGTTATCTACTAGCCCCAATTTTCCTTTTTTTTTCCAAAAGCTTTATTCAGTCGTAACAATAGTACAGCAAAAGACATAGTACATAGGATCAAGGTAGGATCCATAAAGTAACAATGCAATACACCACATAGAATAAAGATTATCAAAGTAGCCAATTACATCTAGATCAAGAGACTCAGAGTCCTGTTAGGAATACATAAACATCCATTGGAGAGGATAAACCAGATTAAAAAAAAACAAGAGAAGAGGCACAGACAAAAAGAGAAAGTTAAAGAACAAGCAAAAGTAAAGAAAACCAGAGGTGAAATAAAAAGGAAGAACAAAGTAGAAAAGAGAAAAAGCAAGAGTGACGCCCTGCGGAGTTGCAATGAACCCCAAGGGGAGAAAGGAACTGGTAGGCCGAACTAGGAAGCGAAACAGGTAAGCTTGAAGCAATAGATGGGGGAATTCAGTGTAAAAAAATATAATATGAAAAAGAGGCCCATCACACCCCATTGCGAGGACTGGTAACACAACCAGCAAGACGGACCCTGAAAAAGCAAAAAAGGGAGGAGAGAGAAAGAGGAAGAAAGATAAAGAAGCAAAACTAAATGTAAGAAGGGAGAACAAATGAAAGAAAAAAGGGGGAAGCCTAATCGCAGAGAAAGAGGGAAAAACAATGTGTAGAACATCATTACTCTGTCACAAGGGTGGCTTGATACATCGTCAAAGGAAGCCAGAGCACCTGATATATGTCTAGTTTTCCAGTAGAAACAGCTTGCAATATCTCAGCTAATGCCCTGTCCTCAATCCTCTTATACCACATAGCGAGAGTAGAGGGATGTGGTGATTTCCAGCGCAAGGGGATGAGAAGCCTGGTAGCATTCAGTAGATGGTGAAATAAGAGGCCTTGCATTTTATCAAGTAAAATATAAGAAGGCTAGACATAAAAAAAGAAAGAGGAGTGGGTCTAGTGGAAAAGTCTTCCAAAAAATAGCTTGCAGTGCATTGGCAACTAGGGACCAAAAGGGACCAATCAGAGAACAGCTCCACTAAAATGTGGAAAACTGTGCCTTCAGCAGCTTGATATCTCCAGCATAAAGCAGACTTAGAGGTGAAAATACAAGCGAGCCGTGTAGGTGTATAATACCATCTCGTCAGAAGTTTGTATACAGCTTCACGTGTAGCAGAATCCACTACTACAGAAGACAGACGCAAGAACAGAGAGTGCCATTGAGATAGCGGCCAGTCTGTAGAAAGAGCCCGTTCACAATGTACCGCAAATGATGGTTCAACTAAATTAACCGGCTTAACTATTAGAGTGTAAATCTTGGAGAGAGGTTTAGAAGAGTAAAAACCAGAGAGCAAAGAGGTTTCAAAAGGCGTAAGAGACCACACACAAGTGCCGGTAGTAAACAATGTAGAAATGAAAGGAGAAAGCTGAAGATACTGCCAATTATGAGTCCATGGAAGAGAAAAGGATGCATGCAGAGTATCAGATGGAAGAAGCCCCTCTGGGGAAAGTGATATTCAGAGGTTAGTTGCATGGGCATCCTTCCATAACAGGAATGGGCCACCGGCTACACCTGGCATAAAGGCTGGGTGACCGTAAATACAGAGAAGAGGCGAGGGGTAAGGCACCAGAGAGAACCTAGTACTGATCAAATCCCAGACCTGACATAAACGAAGTAGAATAGGATGAGATTTAATAATGGAGTAATGCTTCCCAGGTTGTAACCATAAGATATTGTAAGGGTCTATATCAGGGAAGTGCACACAGATAGCTCTAACCCATTCTTTCCGAGAGTCATAATAATAGGACAATAAAACAGAGATAGTAGCTGCATAATAGTATTTAGTGATGTCTGGGATGGCTAGGCCCCCCAACGCCTTGGGGAGGGTCAATACAGTGGAGGCTAATCTAGGCTTTTTGAGACCAAATAAAAGAGAAAATCAAAGACCTAAATTTGTTGAGCCAAGCATGTGAAACAGGCAATGGTATGGTGTTGAATAAATAAATCAACTTAGGCAGGACAATAATTTTTACTAAGTTAGTCCTACCCATCCAAGAAATATATAACGAATTCCAGTGTTCTAGTTCCGGCTGTAGCGAGGCCCACAAATGAGAGAGATTAAAGTTCATCATAGAATGAAGAGAAGATGTGAGATAGATGCCAAGATAAGAGATTGAAGAAACCAACCAGCGGAAAGGAAGTTTTCAAGGAAGAAACTAGTGTAGGTGAGACATTAATATTAAGAATCTCTGATTTTTGCAGGTTCACCTTAAAACGGGAAAAGTCACTATATGACTGCAAAATACGCAAAAGAGAGGGTAAAGACGAAGCAGGTGAAGAGATGGTTAGGAGGATATCATCTGCAAAGCACGCAATTTTAGACTCTCCATCCGAAAGGGGTAAACCAGAGATGTCGGGCGAGAAGCGAATCATCTTCAGGAGAGGTTCCATAGAAAGTACAAATAGAATAGGCGACAGGGGACAACCCTGTCGAGTGACATTTGTAATATCAAAGCTATCCAAAAGAAATCCATTAATAGATCGTTTAGAGCAAGGGTGATCATATAAACTCATAATTCTGTTCAGGCCACGCAGCCCCAGTCCAAGATAATGGATAAGGTCCTCTAAAAAAGTCCAGTCCACCCTATCGAAGGCCTTCTCTGCATAAATTGAGACCAAGAGTGAAGGGATCCCTTGTGACAGAGCTGTATGAATAAGAGCTATAACCGTAATGGTATTGTCTTTGGTTTCCCTGTGGGGGACAAATCCTACTTGGTTGCTATGGATATAAGATGACAACCAGGGCCTCAAGCGATTAGCAATCATCTTCGCATACAGTTTGAGGTCGCAATTAAGAAGTGAGATAGGTCGATAACTCACACAGTCCTCAGGATCCTTCCCAGGTTTGTGAATAAGAGTAATATGAGCAGTAAGGGCTGCTCGAGGAAAGGGAGCACCAGCAAGCACAACATTGAAAGCTTGTAGCAAAAACAGCATCAGAATGGGGTGAAATCATTTGTAGTAAGAGACTGGAAACCCGTCTGGGCCAGGGCTCTTCCCAGAAGGTGTAGATGTGAGTGCCACCAAGAGTTCATCCAGTACAAACGGCCTCTCCATATTGGATAGAACGTCTGTGGGAAGACCCCTAGTACCGGATCTCACCAAAAAAGTCCTTAATAGAGGGACCTGAAGGCTCCAGTCCCTGATTTGTGTCATTATTAAGATTATAGAGTGCAGCATAGAACTCATGAAATGCAGAAGCGATACCTGGAAAGGTGGTCTGATTCGTCCCAAGGAAATCTTTAACTGTAGCAATGTGTCTGCCATTCTATTTAATGCGGATAATGCGAGGTAGTAGTTTGCCACACTTATTCCCCTGAAGATACTGAGCACATTTATGCCATTGGAATGAGTTTAGTTGTATAGAAGAATAGAGAAGAGCAAGGTCCTGTTTAGCAGAAGTCAAGGCAACCAATGTGGAGGCCTGCAATTTATGCTCCTCATCTAAACGACAGATATCATTCAGTAAGGACTGAATACGTTCCCTCTGCTGTTTCTTTCGACGGGCCCCGAATTTTATAAATTCCCCTCTCAATATGACCTTATGGGCCTCCCACACCACAAGATCAGACACAGAACCACAATTAAGTTAAAAATAATTGCGTAAATGGCGCTGGATCTGAGTAAATGCATCGTTATCTTCAATAAGCAGCTCATTCAACAACCAAGATCTATTAGAGCCAGTGGGGGAATCTAAGGACAAAGTGACCCATACAGGGCCATAATCAGACCATGTAATCGGTTCAATGGTAGCTGAGTGTAAGAAATGTGCCAAATGCTGTTCCAAGAAAAGGCAATCAGGTCTAGTATATCTATTGTGTCTATGGGAATAGAAAGAATACTCTCTTGAAGTAGGAAAAAAGGAGCCTCCACGCATCAATTAAGTGATAGTCATGAAGGAGAATAATCTAGTGCTGCAAAACTTGAGGAGTTATAGAAGAAGAGCCAGCAGAGCAATCCAAAGCAGGGTTAGAAGAAAGAAGTCCCCACCCAAAACCAGGTAGCCAACTTTAAACTGGAAAAGAGATTTAAAGGCCTGCCTTAGGAAACAAATTGGGTGCCTATTAGGAGAATAGATGGAAGCAAAGGTATAGGGAGTATTAGCTAGGAGACCTTTAATAAAGAGGTAACAACCTGCAGGGTCAGCACGAACATCATGCAGGACCCAGGGGAGGTCCTTCCTGATCAATATGGAAACACCTCTAGTCTTGGAGTTATCGTGACTGTAAGAGTGCCAGCCGGAAGGATAGTGTCTATTAGAAAAGGAGGGGGGTCTATCCCACTGAAGTGGATCTCTTGTATCATTACTATGTCTGCACCCAAAGAGTGTAGTTCCCTTAAGGCCCTAGACCTTTTTTCAGGTATATTCAATCCCCCTGCATTTATAGAAAGGACTTTAAAACAAGAGACTGATGTAGCCATCAGAAGACATCAAAAAGGAATAGCTTAGGGTAGCTAAATGTAGATCCCTCCCACTGCATTGAATCAAAGAGGTCCAAAAACCTCCGCAGGGCATTCAAAAGGAAATAAGGAGTAAAGTAAGGAAGAGTGGAGAGAGAACCAAAAGACCAGAAAACAAAATAGGGGAAAGAGATGAAGAAAGAGGAAAGGAAGCGAAAGCAAATTTGAGAAAGTAGAAGAGAGAAAATCTGGTAATTAGCAATGGACATCCATATACATCCAACCACTACAGGGCTCACATTTAATATCATCAGTAATATTACTAGTAATGTAACAGTAAATGGACAGTACAAGGTCCAGCGCAACGTTAACTTCATATAGAGAAGAATACCGCACTAGCATGGGCGTCCGGAGGGGGGGGCAAGGGGGGCACTTGCCCCCCCCTACAATTACCCTCCTCCATATAAATAAAGGGGCTAGATGGGCTGGCCTGGGGGGTCATATTATGGCTTTGCCCCCCCCTGGAAAAATGTCTACGGACACCACTGCGCACTAGTTACATGGACTGTGAAAGAACTCATATTTGTAACCACGAAAACAAAAAAAAACATTCAATATTTTAACAAATTGTCTATCTGACAATAAAGGAAACCCCTAAAGAATGGCTAGCGACAAAGGAAAGTTAGCAATCCGCTAATCTACAGCTGGCAGCATAAGAGACACAGCAATGCCTCTCAGATAAGAGGAGGGAAAGGGAGTAGGGGTGAAGGGAGGGGGCCACAAAATAGATCTAAAGGTGAAGGGAAGAAGGGGGAAGGGCCAGAAAGGAGCATATAATAGACCAAACAGTATAGACATAGAAAACTCATATCCTAAACAAGCCAGAGCCAATGAAACTGAAGCGGAGCCAGAAGCATGGTAGCACAGCACCAGTGTAAGAGTCCCAGCCGATTCAGAGCAAATTAGAGGAATAAATCATGGACCAGACAATCTGCCTAGTTTAAAATATAGAAAACCCCCAATTAATGGCTAAAACGGCATGAAATAAGATACCATCCACACACAGAGAAGAGTATCCGGACAGTCTCCAGCAGACAGCAGATGAGATATAGTAAAGCCATGAAGATATTTGGACAGAAAAGAAGTGAGGGGAATGATGGGACACAGGAAAGAAAATCAAGTTGAGAATAGTCAAAAAGGAAAGAACAGGGAAGAGACAAGGAGAGAGGCAGGAAAGAAGTAGAAAACAGACAAAACAGTACAGGCCAACCCTACCTACAGCCCAAACATATCCTAAACTGTTACGTTGAGGAGGGCCAGAACTAGACTGGCACAGCCCCATTGCAAGAGCCTGTGATGAAATATTTGAAACCTACAGCACAAGCATGTCAGAAACCATTACATTGAAGTGGGTTCAGAAGTACTTTAACGTCCACCAGCGCAAGAGTTCAAGATGAGATAGTGTAGGCAAATAAAGGTATAACCAACCACCAATTGTCCTCCCTCCCGACCACACCACTTAATAAACCCGAACCCCACCACCCCTCAACTCCCACCCCATAAGAACATATTATAGCAAAAATCAGTAAGTAAAGACTCAATAGTCCACACAAACCAAGCTCCCCCCCCCAACTTCAGCACTAGTCCGCATAAGGTACTCCAGGGTAGCACAAAAGATCCAAGTAATCTGAGGGCCAAGAGTGATACAGTTCAATAGCCACCGTACTGTAATCAGGCAAGAGATTCAGGATGACCACTGCACAGAATGAGGGATCAGGCACAGGTGCACTCCAGACAGAATCAGTCTCTGGAGGCGGATCTAGAGCCGTAATGCAAAGACGTTTTCTCGCAGGTCCCACTGGGTCACTCCATCGCTGATGCTGGGTTTTAGCTCGACCAGAAGCCTGAGACCCTGCGTAATGAGGCTGGTTAGTATCCCTGGAGATATCAGGAGGAGGTGGAATCCCCAAAGCGCCACAAAACGCCTCAGCTTCCTCCATAGTGCTCATTGACACGGACACCACATTATGCTGAACAACCAAGCTAAAGGGAAATCCTCACTTATACTTAATCTGGCAAAGCCTGAGAAATTTCGTCATAGGCTTCAGAGCTCTACGTTGTTGGAGAGATCCTGAAAAAATTGTAGAGTAACACCTGCATACTTTACAGCATCCATTTCCCTGCTCCTTTGAAGTACAGCCTTCTTTTCCATAAAAACGTAAAAAGCAACACACCACATCTCTCGGTGGATCAGATGGGCATCCTCTGGGTCGCAACGTTCTGTAAGCACGTTCTAAAGGCATGGCAGCATCCGAAGCCATACCTATAACATCCACAAAAATAGTAGCTAAAGCAGCTGGCAGATCCTTATTAGGAACAGATTCTGGAAGTCCTCTGATTTGCAGGTTACATCTGCGTCCCTGGTTGTCCAGATCGTCAAGTTTGTTGGTAAGCATAGCTATAGTATCCTCAGACAGAGAAGAAGCTATGGTAGATGTCAAAGCAATAGGGAGATTCTCAGCGGGTCGGGGCATCGGAGATTTATCCGAGGACACCAAGTCAGTGGATCCCGCATGGCGTATCGGTAGAAACTCTGCAATCTGGTGTTTTTTCTGCCTAGATCTATTCCGTCTCTTAGTCACTGACATGGAGGGAAAGGGTAGGGAGCCTCTCCATCAAAAATAAAACAAAAAATATGTGGTTAGTGCTACATAACAGCATTAAACAGCCATGGAAGTGTGGAGTGCGAGGTCTAAGCGGCCATTTTGTTCGGTGGTCGCTCCACCCCCCCAATTTCCTTATTTTATACCCCAGCCTTCTGTGTGGCACTGTATCAAATGCCTTTGCAAAGTCTAGATATACTACTTCAACTGCCTTGCCATTATCAAAGTTGCTGCTTACTTCCTCATAGCAGCTGAAAAGATTAGTTTAGCATGATCTATGCTACATAAAACCATGTTGATTAGTGCTAATGATCTTATTTTTTATGTTGCAATCCTGAATATAGTCCCTTATTACCCCTTCTAGCAGTTTTCCCACTACAGTGGTCAAACTCACAGGTCTATAATTCCCAGGTTCTGTTTTAGTTCCCTTCTTAAATAGAGGCACTACGTTGGCTCTTCACCAATCCTGTGGCACTGAGCCTGTGGTAAGAGAATCTTTAAAGAGTAAATATAGGGGTTTTGCTAACACTGCACTAAGTTTCTGAAGAACCCTTGGATGTATACCACCAGGACCCGGTGCTTTGTCAGTCTTAATTTTGTTCAGTCTTCCCATGACATCTTCTTGAGTTAACCCAATATCTGATAATTGTATTGTTTTATTAGTTACTTGTTGAGGCTCTTCTACCTTTCTCCCTTGTATTTACTGATGCAAAGAAAGTGTTTAGAACATCGGCCTTTTCCTTATCCTCACTAATCAACTCACCCATCTCATTTTTGTAAGGTCCAATGCACTCCCTCTTAAGTTTTTTGCTATTTATATATTTGAAAAACTTTTTTGGATTAGTCTTGCTTTCCTTTGCAATTAGAGATTCATTATCTATTTTTGCTACCCTAATTGCCTTTTAGCAATCTTTGTTACACTCCCTGTATTTTAAGAAAGATTGTTCTGTTCCTTCAGACTTAAAGGGATAGTAATGTTTCATAATAAAAGCAGCTCTAATTAATCATCATAGTATTTGGACTATTTGTCAATGTCATGTCGGCTGTTGCCATTTTAAACCAGGCAAACAATGAAGAGAAATACTTTAAAAAAAATACCACTTTCTTGCAGGGTTAAAAAAAAAAAAAATAAGATACCACTTTAGCTGCTAAAATGGTATCTTATGTTTTTTTAACCCTGCAAGAAAGTGGTATCTTTTTTAAAGTATTTCTCTTCATTGGTTGCCTGGTTTAAAATGACGAAAGTGTTATCTTCTTTTTTTTTTTTTTTTTTTTTTTTAACCCTGCAAGAAAGTGGTATCTTTTTGAAAATATTTCTCTTCATTGGTTGCCTGGTTTAAAATGGCGACAGACAGCCGACATGACATTGTCAATGTCATGTCGGCTGTCGCCATTTTAAACCAGGCAACCAATGAAGAGAAATACTTTCAAAAATATACCACTTTCTTGCAGGGTTAAAAAAAACATAAGATACACAAAGAGGTGTCAGTAGATCATGAAATGATCGGTAATGCCTAGGGTTGCGACCCTGCCGGTATTTTACCGGCAGGCTGGTAAAAAATTGGCTTCTGTCCAATGTTAAGTCTATGGAGAAAATGCCATGGCCGGTATTTTCTTGAAGAAAAGGTGGCAACCCTAGTAATGCCCTGCCTACCAGCTACTCCCCTAAACCACAAGTGTCCCCCTTTGTTCATTTGAAATGTTGGGAGGTATGGTTCAAATGTGGTCACACTGCATAACTAATTTGCTACTATATTTACATGTTGTGTGCCCAGGCTAGATTAATAGTGTGGTATGGATAGAATAATGTGGGCCACATTATTTGAAATATCATCATCTACACATAGTATAAATCTGGGTACCAAATGGGCACACATATAAATGGAGTGGCAAATCAGTTACACAAGTAACCCACTGCTGTTGCCAAATGTACCAACATGTGTATAAAATGTCCAGTTTGGGCATCTATTGTGAATTAGAATGCTTTTGTGGGAGGTAGTGAGGCACTGTGGTGGCATATCATGCTGTATTGCTCTTCTGCTGGCATATAATGGTGTATTTCTCTGGTGGCATAAAACTCTCTATGGCTCTGGTGGTGACATATACCTCTGTATTGCTGGGCTGGTGGCATTTATGTAATCCTCTGGTGTGACATATAACTGTATTGCTGTGCTTGTGGCATATATGTATTTCTCTGGTGGTGGCCTATACCTCTGTATTGCTGGGCTGGTGGCATATATATGTTGCTCTGGTGGTAACATATGTATTTCTCTGCTTGTGGCATATAACTCTGTATTACTCTGGTGTCATATAAATGCATTACTCTGGTGGTGGCATATAACTCTGCATTGCTCTGCTGGTGGTATATAACTATATTGCTGTGCTGGTGGCATATAACTCTGAATTGCTAGACTGGTGGGATATATGTAATCCTCTGGGGTGACATATAACTAGGAAAACAAATCCGTGTTTTACTAGTCTATTAACGTTTTCCATTGATTAATGTGTGTACACACATACCCACGAATGTGAATGTTATTATTTTAGGTGTAGGGCGTTCACATTGCTCATTAACTGGGGGCCCCTCCATTTTTTCCTCTGGCCCCATGTGTGCCCCCCTAAACAGAATTCCTAGAGTCGCCACTGCCTACCAACACATTTTTTTTTACCTTTTACACCACATTTAGTCTCAATTTCTACCCACAAGGACTCCACAATTTGGTCAGTTTCCTCACTAATATCACCTTTCAAAACTGGATTTAGCTCTGGCTTCAAATATAAGCACACACCTCCCCCTTTTCTATTAATCCTGCCTCTTCTAAACAGGGATAGCCCTCTGTATTTACAGTCCAGTCATGTGCATCGTTCCACCATGTTTCTGTTATAGCAATTATGTCCAATTGCTCATTAACCGCCAGCAATTCTAGTTCTCCTATTTTATCTACCATACTTTGCTAGCATACAATTAATTTTGAAGTCTTTACATATTTTACTCCCTACATGCCTTTTTTCTACATCTTCATTTACTATGAGGTCCTCCCTATTGACTATATTTATCCCCACCCTTACTACATCCTCCTGATCATTTACTTGGACCCGGTTCCTATCTGCTCTATCTACACCATTTTTGCTATCTGTACCCTCCCCCTCCTTTCCTAGTTTAAAAGCTCCTCCAAGCTTCTTAGCATTCTCTCCCCTAGCACATTTGAAACTTTTGCATGCTTAGGTTGAGCACATCAGATTCATCCACTTATAAGGACAGTCCAGTACCTAAATGCCACGAAAAAGCCTGGATGTACATTTCTGCTTCTGTACTTATCTTTAATGAGTTGCAGATGGTGTTCTAAGGCACAGAGAACAAGGGGATCCCCCATATCGAGTACTTTTTCCCCTTCCGAGACACTCCCATTGGCAGAAACATATGCTTGGGAACTTAGGCTTAAAGGGATAGTAATGTTTCATAATAAAAGCAGCAGTTGTAGTTCAAGAGTAATTGAATGATAATATATGCCCCTCTTGCCCCTTTTACTGATGTAACAGTGCTCAGTTCAGAGCAGCAGGGTGGTGTCCAAGTGGATTCCAGAGAGAGACAATCTTAAATTAACATAAGGGAAAACCTGAAAAACCTGTCAATGGGGAGGGGGGGCGGGTCATTGTTCTCACAGTAAGAAGATTGTTCCTTGCTGTGAGCTGTCTGGTCTGTGGACCAGATTCCACATCTGAGGGGAGGTGGCTTACACTAGGTAAAAGGGGCAGGAGAGGAAAAACTTTATCATTCAATTACTCTTGTACTACAACTCTGACAGTATTGAAATAACACTCTGCATGGTCCAAATACTATGAAGATTAATTGGAGCTGCTGTTTTTGTGAATCATTACTATCCCTTTAATTAATCATTTGCATGTTGGAGATGTCCTCTGTGTTTTAGAGTTCCTTTTTAAGAACTTAAGTTCTTCAAACACGTATTGACATAACTCCTTTTTATTTGGTTGTAATACATTAATATCTAACCTTATTTCCTTAACCCCTTGTCCAGAGAGGGGTGAAACACAGTGTAATACACATTCCACTGGTTCTTAAGTGGTTACATTTGAATAATGATTATATTTTTGCATAGGCATAGTACATTACATTATTTTGACTAGCCTGCTTAGCTTATGTTTGCCTGTAAGCACTCCAAGTTATCTGAGTAAATGAAAATGAAAATGCATATTGGAAAGGTGTACTGTACAGGCTCCATGCAGCTTATAGTAGTGGGCAGGATAGACTTCTATATAAAACGACTAGTGGAAATGTTCTTGAGGTCACTGCCTACTCACAGCAAGGGATCCCTGTTTGAAAGCAGGTCAGTTAAGCCAAGAGGACATTAGATAGATTTAGCTTTTAATGCAAATAATTTCCGTAAGCCATAACTATGGCAATACGCATTAGATAGTACTTCCTTAAAATGGGGTACCTTAGTGAAGTAAGGGAGCTTAAACATATTTTGGCCAAACTAAGAGACAAAACCCTAATTTTTCAACAAGTGAAGTAATGCATTCATATAATATATGCTCTTCACAGGGTTCACATTTATGTAATTTGTATGAAGCAGCACAGGATTGCCTTCTCTCTTTTGTACATTTTTTGCAATGTTTACCATTCAACCTTATTATGTAAAAATAGCAAGTTTGTTTTGGATCAACAATAACTGTTTTTAGACATGAGATTAAGAAAAAATATAATTCCACATAATGAATATCGTTTTAGGCCATATGCTTTTTTCCCTTAAAGCAGAATTACCACATAATATAAAGTCGTCCCCCACTATTTATGCATATAGCGACTAGATTCTTAATAGTTCTGCTACAAGTACCAGCATCTGAAGTAATCCTTTTTCTTGAGAGACTGGCGGCCAGTCTTGCGCGCAGACATCTTGGCTTAGAGACATCTGTGTGCCCGCACTGTCCATCCCGGTCTCCTCCAGGAGGTATTGCATGAAGCCGAAAAGCACAAGAAGAGACTGACGGCCCAGGCGTGCAGACGGCTCTAAAGCAAGAAGTATGGCCGTCAGTCCTACAAGAAAAAGCATTACTTCAGATGCCAGTACTTGTGGCAGATAATAGAACTATTAAGAATCTAGTCGCTATATGCATAATTAGTGGGGGGTGACTTTATATTAGGTGGTAGTTACGCTTTAAAGGTGTAGATTCTTAAACCCTTTGAGTGCCAGAGGCTATCCAATGCATTGCAAAACAATGTGTGATACAACTCTGGCATTCAAGGTGTTAAGTAACATCTAAAAAGGAAAGATATTGCAGAATCAGAGAAAAAAACTAAACTGATATTCACATTACAGGCTATGCTTGCTATAACTGTTATGCTTGCTATAACTGAGCTTCATGTTGTCTAGGGATGGTTGAAATTTTTCATCCAAAATGTGAAGTGTGAAAAATTCCACCTTTCTCTTTCTGCTGCAATTTCTGTGAAAAGTGCTGTTCTTTCCCACTAAAATATAATATAAATGTTCCTGGTGGTCTCAAAATAACGTTATCAATAACATTTAAATAGTTTCATATGTGTGTAGTCAGGAGAGCTGCAATAGGTATATATTGGCTACATATATAAAGCACAGACTTCCTTTTATGTTTGTTTTTTCATCTGATTTTTTTTTTCTGATGCACATTAATCTCTTATCCCACAGTAGCCACAGAATCAAACTTGCAAACCCCCAGCCTTGATCCTGGTAGTCATAGAACCAAAAATACAGATAACCTAGCCTTGTTTATCTGCCTGGTAGTTGCAGCAATGGGCGACTTGAAGCCCTTTAGCTACAGCCAGACTACAACTCCCATCGGGTCCCTGCAAGGGAATTGTATTGTGGCAGCAGCTGGAGAACCACATATTGCCCACCACTGCAGTGATCCCCAGTCCCATGGCAGACATACAACTAAAGATACTAACCTCCAAACTCTGTCCCACAGTGGCCATAGAACCATGCATACCATCCCACCCACCCAGCCTTCTCCAACTGTAGCCACAGAACCATGCATTTTATGGACCTCCAGCCTTGTCCCACTGCACTGGTATCCATAGAATCATATCCCATCATCCAGACTTGTCCCACTATACTAGTGTATCGATAATCTCACATCCTGAATCTAACCCCACTGTGGGAACTGGCAAAATGTGGGGGATTAGTAAAAAGAATACTAAACAAATTGCAGGTTTTCTGTGAGAATTTCTGTGGGAAAAAATGTGACTTTTTTACCCATCACTAATGTTGACCCCAGTATTAAATGGCAATAACTTTTTGACAAGGCAAGAATATAGCCTGAGTGCACTTTTGGTTTACACAAAAACGTTTATTTTTTTTTAGTCTAATTTGAGAAGTAATAATAATCCCAGCAACCCATTCTGAGTTTGTGAAGGTAACATAGGCCAATCCAAGCTAAGACAGAAGCATAAAATGTTATATGAGCAATGAAAAAATAATTATCACTTTTCATAATGAATATGTATGCATTCAAATACTATGCTAAAAAATGTTGAAGTAGTATTATTGTAATACAGACATTTAAAGTTGTAATATTTAAACATATGCACAATATGACAGCCTTCAGTGCCAGAAAGCTAAAAAATAACCACTGTTTATAAATTAATTGCAGGTATTTGTAGCATTACTGGGGATACTTTACATTCATTAAAAATAATGTCTCAGTTGAATATACAAGTAAAACTGCATTCATATCACAAGAAGGAAAATAATCTCCTCATTATTGCATTTGGTTGTACTGGGAAGAAGCTGGTATAAATGAAGGTAAGACCAAGGTACAACATTTCCTTATGTGATTCTTAATGTCCAAGAGATCAGTGAAGTTAACTTGTATTGGTTGGAGGTTATAGAGCCCCACCATAACAGAATATGCTATCATGTCTTAGGAGTAACCCCCTTTTGTTGCTGCAATTCCTCAAGAAAAAGAATCAACATCAGGATTCTTAACTGGAGAATTGGTGAGAGGGGTTTGTTAGATTGTGCATTTCCCTTTTCGTGTGCTAAGCAATATAGAAATAAACTCCCTTGGTCCTATCTTGTGCTCCACCTGCTCAGTAAGCACCTACCTGCATCTAGAACAACAAAATGAAGCACGTAGAAAGAACTCAGATTTGATCCTGGTCCATCTAAATTGATCCAGAATTAATTATGGATGGAAAGGGGAAAGGGGGGATCAGGGTGAGGGAGGGACAGGGGAGGACAGAAACTGGATTGAAGAAGCATGAGATAGCAAGATTGAGCAGGTCAACAAGAGGCCAAAAGGTAACAGAGAAAGGAGGCCAAGGGGACAAGGTAAATGGGAAGAAGTGAGAGCAGACCAGAGAGGAAAGGGGAGCAAGCTGGAAAAGAAAGTGAGCACAAGAAGGGATGGCACATGTGGAAGAAGCACTAAAGATTTGGCCAGAGTGCAGGAAAAGTTATACAGAGGGAGGACGAAAGATAGGAAAAGAATTAGAAAAGCAGAACAGGGAAGGCCGGAAAGACATGCATCAGACCTGTTAGAAGATGTTCTCCTTCCTATATTAGATGACTTCTCTGATAGGAAATTGTTGTGACTGAAGTCTGAAGGTGAGTGAATTTAATGCCAGTCACATGAGCAAATTTGCAGCTTTCTGGTTCGCTAACAAAACTAATGAATCTTATAAACAAAACTGCTGTTTTGCAAGACATGGTTTGGAACTTGTGAAACAGCCTGTTTGACACAAAATCAAAACTGACAGATTCATTTCACTCATCCCTAGGTGACCTTTTTAAGAGCCAACGAACTGCCCTCCATCTCCAAAAAACAAAATAATAAAAAAAAAAAAATAAAAAAATAAAAAAAAAATATATATAAATATATATAATTTGTTGTTTTTGGCCTTCATTATCTTCTAAATGGGTTCATTATCAGTGCATTTTTCCCTGTACCCATGTGTTGTTCAACACCTTGGTGGTTATGCGCTAAGGTGTGATAAAGAGGAGAAAAAGCAGAAATGACTTCTCCAGTGATATCACTACTCCAGTTCCTATGATATTCTGTAGAGCCTATGAACTAATATCTCCAAACTTGGAGAAATCTTAGTGCATTGACTCTGTAGAATAACATAGGAACTGGAGAAGTGGTATCACTTGAGAAGTCTTCTCTACTTTATCACCTCTTTATCACACCTTAGTGCATAACCCCCCTTATATTAGTTGTGCATTTAGAATGGTGACTAGACCTTGCAAGCTGTGAAAGAAAATCTATAGGTATAGTAACAATGGGCAATTACACTTTTTCAGTTTTGAGGGGAAGATGAAGGAGTAGATAATGAGGCTTGCATCACTATCTCAAACAATGTACATAAAGCCATTTTTGTTCCTCTTTACTGACTCTAGAATGAGACAGTGGGGAATATGTGAGTGTTAGACCTCAAATAACTAGATGTTCGGAAGATATCATCTTATGAAAAAGCCAGCCCTGCAAAAAGAGGGTGCCATATAACTCATGCCCAGTGTAGAAAGGTTATTTCTACTAAGATCTGCATCTTTTTCCTAACGTTGCACATGACTGTGTTAGGGTACTATGTGAGCTGTAATAAAGTGTGTAGTGGGCAATAAACTTTGAAATCTATAGTTTTATATCAAATGGTTATATGTGCACTCTGTAGCAGGTAATGTGTTTAAAGAGTTAATTTACAAGAGCACACATACAGACCCACGCATTATTAATCTAAGGATAAAAATTAATGTGCAACCGCTATCAGTCCCTGTCTGCATAAAGAATGTATAATACTTACATTTCATAGATGTAGAGATCTGGTTTCCACATATTTTGTCCGGTGATAAAAAGTGTATCAATTCCACAAAAATTACTTGCATTCCATTGTATGTAGTCATTCTGCCAAACCTAAAGTGGAAAAAAGGCTCAGATGGTTATAATGCCATCTTATAAATATTGTAAAAGAAATAAGGCAATCATATTGTACTGAATTAAAAGAGGAAGAAAGAAGATAGAAGAAGGAAGATAGAAGATAAGAGAAATAAGGAAATTCGAAGGAGATTGGCAGTGGATGACAGGTAAGTGTAACACAGATAGGTGCTTAACAGAATATCAGGCACCAGTCATCTTTTTTCTTTGATGTTCCCATTACTGCCACTATTTATCAGCGTTTTGGGAACTTGACGCACCAAACGTTTTGCCACAGGGCCCCTTCTGTGGCCTAACGTCCATTGCGCTTTCAGCTGTTAGGGCAATTGAATACCAACTTAGACATTTTTTTTGGTCATTCGGTATCCATCTTTGCCCTACCGGCTGTTTTAGGTAAGACAATTGAATCAAGGCCATAAAATTTTAACCCTTTGAGTGTCAGAGAGAAATGCAATGCATTGCTAAGCAATGTGTTATGCACTCTTCTGACACTCAAAGGGTTATTAAAGAAGCTGAGTGATAGAACGGATACATGTAATGATTCTGAATGTCAGATTCTGCCAGTTTTGGATAAAGGTTATCAGCTCTGCTACCATAGGTATACAGTTTTCCTGATGCTCCGTATCTTACCATAACAAACCATACATATGTGATTATTGATTGTTGGTTCATATCCTGAAAAAAATTATAGTGAATTTGTTTATTGGATGAAAATATAACATATGTAATACTAAGTTAAAGCCAACATTAAGGTTTTCTTTTAACCCAAACATATAATCCAACACAATTTGTGAATAAAGATCCTTAGTTCCCCCCCCTGTAATTTTGTAAATAAAGCCTACTTGTAATGTTATTAAAGTTCTGTGCTGCTAATGTTCACAAAACCCTAACCCTGAAATGACCTGCTTTTGTTTGAGATCTATCATTATGATCAATAAATGTGATCACTTGCCTGATGTTTCCTATGGTATATAACAATATAAAATACAGACTAGTATTATCAGGGCCGGTGCTACGTATTGGTGAGGTAGGCGCCGGCCTAGGGCACACGTTTACTGGGAGTGCAGGCGCGCAGCAGAGCAGAGCTGCACGCACCTTGGTGGCTGCACCGCTGCTGCCTGCAGACTAAGGAGAGAGGCCCCGCGCCATGTTGCTGGACCTAAGGGACATTGGACAGTGGCACTGTCAGTCGGAGTAAGTAGGTAAGTAAAGTTACATTATCAAGTTCAAACTAAAATAAAGTGGACATCCAAGCACCCTTTCAATAATGTGTAGATAAATATTACATTTCAATAAATCTTCCTAATAGTGGGTCCTACGTTTTAGACATCAAAGGAAAGATTGGAAAAAGTTCCAGTGAAATATATGTGTCCCCTGGCGAGGATAGATGCAGAAAAAAATTGTATGGATGAAAAGAAAACTCCACAACAAATATTATAGGATATTAAATAAAATATATGCTGTTAACCATCAAAAGTCCAGAATTCTTTAACTGTAAAAGCGAATCAAATACTCTCTGGGTATACAAACAAGGACCTCCATCTTTATCCCACTTGACCTATGGTCTTGGCTTAGTCATAGACTGAGGATCTCTCTAGATTTAAAGGAGATAAAGCTATATCAATTGCCAGAGTTGATCAAACAGGTGGCTGGTGTCATGGGAAAAGGGATTGAAAGACCATATGGCAAGTAAGTTCACCTGACCACTGATATGTGGACAATTGGCCAGAGTACAGACTATATGATTGTTACTGCTCATTGGGTATCTTTTCCATTAGCGGGCAGCAGCAGGTCACTGGTGCCACCATTGTTGTCTCTGGCACCAATAGTTAAGTCAAAGAAAACTGTGTACTTGTTAATGAAATTGCAGCATGTGGTAGTTGAATGGCTTGTATTCCACTGCTTGAAAGCTTACTTTGTATCTGCTGACAAAGGCTTGACTATAATAGCTGCCTTAAAATAGCAGATATGGGGCTTGCACACTGCTTCACCCATGTCCTAAATCTAATTGTTACTCAGTTCCTCTCAAAATCTGAAATCCTCAAATATATACTAAATATACACACAAAATTCATGAGAATTTTAGCCAGACCTATTCTACGTGCCTTGCAATAGCATATCCACCTTGCCCATCACCAGCTTAATATGGAGGTCCATGCCAGGTGGAATTCCACTTCGTACATGGTAGAGTGTTTGCATGAGCAGCACAAGACAATTAGTGAATATGCAATGCTTAACTGAAAGGCATTTGTGCTGGCTTCTTTGTCACCTGGTCAAAGGCAGCTCTCTTGTGAGGTATGTGAATTACTGAAGCCTTCTGAGCAGGCCACTTGTTAGTTAGTCATGCCAGTGCAGGAATCAGTGAAATAGTTCCATTAGTACATTTATCACAAATCAAAAATTAAAGTATGGTCGATGATGCTTACAACAAGGGAAACAGCTGAACCCAGAAGTATGTTTTGGCCTTATTGGGACTTGTCGGTGAGGTACAGCTGATCCCTCTAGGCACTTGTAAGCAAGGGGTCCACATCTGGATTCCCTCATTACCTTTAGGGTGACTAACCCTAAGAGCAATTTGCATACACAGAGAAGAGGTCAGAGATGCTCAGCTCAGCTCATGAGCTTACAAGGGTAGGCAAAAAGTTCATTAGGGCTGTGTCCTTGCACCCAGAGTACAATCTCTTTTAACTCACAAATGCCATACACAGAGAAGAAATATTCTGAAGCATATCATACAAGTCTTGCCAAAATGCCAGACAATTCTTTTCTGAACAAGGGAAACCGCTAACTCCAGACATAAGTTTTGGCCTTATTGGTCCTCATTGGTGAGGTGCAGCTGATCCCTCTAGGCACTTGTGTGCAAGGGGTCCATATCTGGATTCCCCCATTACCCTTAGGGCTACTAACCCTAAAGGCAATTTGCATATACAGAGAAGAAGCCAGCAATGCTCAACTCGGCTCAGGAGCTTGTAATGGTATGCAAAAGCTCACTGGGACTGTGTCCTTGCACCCAGGGTGCAACCTCTTTTAGCCCACAAATGCCATACTCAGTGAAGAAATATTCTGAAGCATTTCACACAGGTCCTGCCAAAATGACATTCCAGCCATGAAATGCCAGACAATTCTTCTCTGAACAAGGGAAACAACTAACTCCCAGATGCACGTTTCAGCCTTATTGGCTCTCATTGGTGAAGTACAGCTGATCCCTCTTGGCACTTGTGCGCAAGGGGTCCACATCTGGATTCCCCCATTATCCTTAGGGTGACTAACATTCTAGCCACAAAATGCCAGACAGTTCTTCTCTGAACAATGGAAACAGCTAACCCCAGATGTATATTTCGGTCTTATTAAGTCTCGTCACTGAGGTGCTACTGAACCCTCTAGGCACTTGTGAGCAAGTGGTCCTCATCTTGATTCACCCATTTTCCCTTAGGGCGACTAACCCTAAGAGCAACCCTAAGAGCAATTGGCATATACAGTGAAGAAGTCAGAATTGCTCAGCTCAGCTCATGAGCTTGCAAGGGTATGCAAAAAGCTCACAAAGGCTATGTCCTCACACCCAGGGAGCAATCTCTTTTAGCTCAAATGCCATACACGGAGAAGAAATATTCTGAAGCATATCATATAGGTCCTGCCAAAATGACAGTCCAGCCATGAAATGCCAGACAATTCTTCTCTGAACAAAAGAAACAGCTAACCCTAGACATACGTTTCAGCCTTATTGAGCCTCATTAGTGAGGTGCAGTTGATCCCTCTAGGCACTTGTGTGCAAGGGGTCCATATCTGGATTCCCCAACTACCCTTAGGGTGTAATTTATACTGTAACCTGAGCTACAGTATCAAGGGCTTTTTGCAAAATCCAAGTATACTACATCAACATCAATACCCTAGTCCAACTTAACCTTTGCGTGGAATGCGAGTAAATTAATTTGAACAAGATGATGGCACAGGAAAGCAAGAAGGGTACAGAAGAATAAAACAATGGCACAAGGGAGCAAAGGGGGCACTGAAGAGCAAAACAGAGCATGGGTGAGCACAATGGAAAAAGCAAGACAAAGGCATATGAGAAAAAGTGGGGAGAAAGAAGATAAGGAAAATGCACATAGAGCCAGAGGTGCTATAATTCCCTAATTGTAAACCCACACCGTGGAGGCATGACATGTTCTCTTTCGTAAAAGCTCACATGGTATGGCCTGACAACCAGTAACAATGTATGTTACTACCCCTTCAGACAATTTTATGGCCTGCCCCACTAGCTAAGCATACTGACATTCACTCTCCACTTGTCACTGTGGTCTTGAATGGCAATGAGATTTGGGAAGACTTTCTGCTAGCCCAAAATAGCAGAGTCAAAGGGAAAAGTAGACCTAAGGTACACATCTACTAATTGACCATTGGTTAAAAGACTTGGTGCTAGCTAATTAGCTAAAACCTTTTTTGCTAAAAAAAAAAATATCAGGAAGGCTATAACCAAGGATAAGCCAGGCCTCATTTCATCAGTTGACCATATGTTATATGCCTGCTGTAAGTCATGCATTTTTAAACCTTAAAATAGTACAACTGTAGTTAGTAGAATATGTCAAATGTAGGACATTGCATCACAATTTTTAAACAACCCAGCAATAGATGGACATGGTACATGTCCATCACTAATAGTTAACCCAACACTAGTTTAGATGAAGGGTTTAGTTGGTTTACATAATTTAGGACTTGCAATGCAGAAAATTGATATACAATTCAGTAGTCACCCTTTGTTTCATACCATAAAATAAAAAATTACATAAATATCAAACTAAAATGTTGAACATACATTGTAATGACTTTCCTGTGAAACAACTCCCAGCATATAGATAGATAGATAGATAGATAGATAGATAGATAGATTACCCTATGTAATTCAATTTGAACAAATGTATGCCATCAGTGACTAATCCAGCTGACAATAATAGTGTTAAAAGTCACTGCTCTTGTAATACACACATTTGCTATAAATACTCAGGGGAAAGCCTGGCCAAGTATCAGTTTGACAGAGGAACATAAACAAATAATCTTAAAGAGATACAAAAGCAGCCATGCAATCCTTACCAAGTCTGCAATTGCATACAATGTCAAGTCCACATGCACTGTAGTTGTGTTTTTCCAATGCTTTACTGGACGCACAACCAAAGGCAGGTTCAAGTTCTTCTGCAGGTACGCAAAGCTACAGTCAGACTCACAATTACCATCACCTGGGACATAAAAACAAAGGTAGGATTGTTATCAAGATGAAAAGGTTGTATGTGAGTAGATTCAGTTGATGCCTTATTTAACAAATCACACTAAAGTGAAAGTAGACCTGTCACCTTATGTCAAGTTTATTAATTATTTAAATCTGCCTATAATTTGTACAGGCCATTTTTTGCAAATGAAATAGGTTTTGATAAATTAAACTTTATGTTTTGATGTGACTGTGCCCCTTTATTTCAATATCTTGTGCAGTATGCTAATTCATAGCATAGTGTGTGATAAAGTTGCCTCACTCTGCCAACTGTGAATAAGTTTGCATTGCTTATTGGCAGTACAAAACCACCGTCTCCAGTTTTTTCTGCCAACGCCAACATTTGAATCGAGCCCTTAGTTCTTTAAGCATGTCACAATGATGGGTAGTGTAGTCACATTGGAGGATAAAGCGGCATAATGAATTATATAGAGTGTCAAGTTTACTGAGATGGATTTCTGGCACAGGAGCATGTACTACATCACCATAGTCTATGACTGTCAGCAGCATCTGTTGTACAATACGTTTTCTCACCAGGGTACTTAAACATGATTTGTTTCTAAAAAGAGTACTTATTTTGGGATAAAGTTTAGAGGTTAATTTGTCAATATGGTGACCAAAATTGAGGTTAGGGTCAAGCCACATACCAGGATATTTGTAGGAGTCTGTTGGGGCCAATTAACGTTTAGACTCTGTTACAATGGATAGGTGGATATTGTCGAGATTACGCAGTTTGTGCTTTGTGCCAAATATCATTGTGATCGTTTTGTCTGTGTTTAAGAAAAGTTTGTTTTGCGTTATCCATCTTTCCACTTTGTAGAAATCATGTTGTAATTCGGTTTCAAGTTGTGATATTCTTGAGTTTTTAGCATAGATTATGGTGTCATCTGCATACATGTGTACTGAAGATGATTTGCAAACCGTGGTCAGATCATTTATAAAAAGAGAAAATAGAAGAGGGCCAAGAATGGAGCCTTGGGGAACTCCACTTGTTACTTTGAGCGGAAGGGAGTCATTGTTTGCAACTGACACATACTGCATTCTGTCTGATAAATAGGATCGGAACCAGTTTAGAGAATTATTACCCAGTCCTGAGTTTTGGAGTTTGCTGATAAGAATGTTATGGTCTACTGTGTCAAAGGCCTTAGCGAAATCTAGGAAAATAGCTATAGTGAGTTCACCATTTTCCATGTCAGTCTGGATATCATTGGTTATTTTTAGAAGAGACGTGACTGTTGAGTGGTTTGGTCTAAACCCTGATTGAAGAGGGGTGAAGAAACTGGTCTGTTGGTAATATTTATGTAGTTGCACATGTACACATTTCTCTATGATTTTAGATAAAGTGGGGAGGAGAGATATTGGTCTGTAATTTGATACTACATTTTTATCCCCACTTTTGTGGATAGGCACAACTCTTGCCACATTCCAGGATTTGGGCATATAACCTGATGTCAAAGAGGCATTAATTAAAGCTGCTATCGTTTAGGCTGTGACCATAGCACTGAGCTTTAATAAAATTGCTGGTAGTTGGTCAGGGCTCGATTGCGATTTCAGTTTTGGCTTGAGGAGGTGATCATATACTTCTCTTTCATTTACTGGCATGAAATTGAATTCATTTGCACTGTTGGACCAGGCAACAGGTGCCAGTGACTGTTCTGAACATGGTAGAACTTCAGAGTGGCCTTTGTTTTGTTTAATCAATGGTGGTGGCACATCCAACAAAGTAGCTGTTGAATGCATTGGCTATGGCTGTGGGGCACTGTATGGTTTCTTTGTCTATTGTTATATTTGATGGGTGAGAATGGTTAGGTGGGTTGTAGATGTTTTTTATAACCTTCCAAAAGTTGGATGGCTTTGAAATGTTATTGTCCAAGTTAATAGTAAAATATTGTGCGTTTGCTAGTTTTGTTTGTTTTGTACATGTATTCCTTACTTGCCTATATATTGTGTGATCATGAGGGGAGCCAATTTGTGTAAATTTTGTCCATAATGAATCTTTGAAACTGTATAATTGAATCAAGTCAGCTGAGACCTATGGTAGATGTGCCCCCCTAACCCTGACCTTTCTTAGTGGGGCATGGGTATTACAGATCTGTATGAATTCTGAGTTTAAAAAGTCAATCGCTGAATCAAGGTCAGGTATTAGATGTAATCTATGCCATGAGCAATTTTTTAAATCATTTAGGAAGGATTGAAGGTTAAATTTTCTAAATGATCTCGTATGACTTTGAAACATGATTTGACTGGTTTTATTTTGCGGACACAGTAAACTATGGAGTGGTCACTAAACACGTTAGCTAGTACACCTGAATCTTGGATTCTGCTTGTGCAGGATGAAAGGATCCAGTCTAGCAGGGTATGGTTGGATGTTTTAAGATTTATGCGAGTAGGGGAAGATATTTGCTGTGATAAGTTCAATGGTTTAAACAACGAACAATATTTTTCATTCCTGGAATCAAGCCAATTAATATTAAAGTCTCCAAGAACCATCACCTCACTTTTCTTGTTTTGTGTGGCAATCTCCTTTAGGTGTTGAGCTATGTTTGATATGGTATGTGCTGGGGTAGTTGGCGGTCTGTAGATGCCTACAATTATGATTTGTTTTGAGTATGGAAGACAAATTTTGCCAGCTATGTATTCATAAGAATCAGAGTTATGAGAGTCTTTTAGAGGTGTAAAGTTTATTGGTTCCTGTATGTAAATTATTACACCTCCTTCTCGCTTTGCACGGTCTTTTCTAAAGCATGAATATCCATCTATGGCAACAGCAGTGTCTGGAATTTTTGGGGATAACCAGGATTCAGTAAGAATAAGAATTTTTGGTTTGTATGAGTAACACCATGCTTTTAATTCATCCATTTTGGGCAGTATACTGCGTATGTTGCAGTGCACGAATGACAGACCCTTTTTAAAGGGGAGGTTGCCATTTATTGCTATTTTAGGCCCAGGGTTGGTTATATATCATTTGCTAAGGCAAGTAATAATATGTGTAAAAATTGAGCTGAGTTGTTTGCGGTGGACATATAGTGAGAGGGTGCGTCTGTTACTATAATTACTGGGGCTGGGTGGGCTTGATTTTAGTACTCTCCACCAGCATTCAGTTGGTAGTGCACATGTATGCAAAAGTCCATGATGAATTATTATGTTATGGTGAGGGTGCGGGCATGGTTGCAAGGATGAGAGCAAATCTGTATTATTACTGGAATGGTTAGAACAGAGAGTAGTAATATGTTCATGTTGGCATGCATGAGAGGAGGATAGTAGGGGAGATATAGGTGGACAGTCACAAGCTGAGATTAACCTCTAATTATTGTGAATCAGAAAAAAAATCTAATTGTTATGTTAGTAATATTTATCTATTCTCTCTAGTTCCATTTCATTCTTTATTTGTTTACTTGCCTGTGGTTTGAGTGCTGCAGTAGCTGTCATTCTTTCGTGTCCACTCTCCTGTCAAACTCTCGCTGCACTTTTGCTCTGGTGTACTTTGCTCCCAGGTGTAGTGGGTCCCCTTGAAATTCACCCCCTTGAAATTCCCCCTATCTGTGTCTGAATTTAAACTGGTGAAATCTCCATGCTGAGGCTGAATGACTATCTGTTTCCAATTACAAACTAATATGTACAGGGATTGCCCTAAGTGTAGTCAAGCGTGACTCCCTTAAAACAGCTGATAAGGAATAGAACAGACACAGAGAGATGTAGGAGGGAAGTGGGGGAGGAAAGACCATGCAGAGTCAGAATCAGGGTGATTGATTAGCACATACCACAAAGAGTTCAATTGAAGCATGAAGGCAGGTCCAGAGTTGGGGTGCTGAGATGGTACAGGGGTGGTATAGAGATGATTAGCACATACCACAAAGAGTTAAATTGAAGCATGAAGGCAGGTTCAGAGTTGATTCTCTTCATCACCTTCCATTTCAGTTTAAACAGTCTTTTTTTTTGTTACCTTTGTGCCTGGGCAGCCTCCTTCTGCAGCTTTATGAAGAGGCTATTAAAATAACCCCTACACAATCAGTATGTGAGCCTATCCTGCCTCTCCCCTTCTCTGTGTGCTCCGTTCCTCCCTGTCATTCTGCACACAAAGAAGGAAAGAGGCAGGATCGGCTCACATATTGATCGTGTAGGGGGTTTGTTATAATAGCCGCGTCATAAAGCTGCGGAAGGAGGCTGCCCCGGCACAAAAGAAACAAAAAAGAGCCAAACTGTTAAAGCTGAAATTGAAGGTGATTGAAGAGAATCACCGGACGCATAACTTTTAAAGGCAACCATTGACTAGGCGACGTGACAATCTCACGCTGTCATGATTGTCATGTCGCTATTTTTATCCAGACAACATGGTGAAAGAGTTAAATGGTCGCCCTCTCTTCTGTGTGCGACCATTCAAAAGTGAACTGTGGACAACTGTACCAGGATCAGGCTCAGCCCTTTGGGGGGGGGGGGAGTCTGCAGCACTATTTCACTATTGTTTATCATTTTCCCGGTATTGCCTTTTCCCTTGTGTTATTCAACCAAGTGCCTCTTTCTTCTCCCCAGTTTATCCCCCCATGTCCCTTAAATCTTTCTCCTTGTCTTTCTCCATTTTGATTATTTGTCTCCTCTTTCCACCTCCTAGCTTCTCTTCCCATGACTCCTTCACCCCCATGTCCTTCAGTTTCACATCATCCTGCCTATTCCTCCCCCTTTTACCTCTTTCTCTCCCCCCCCTTGCCTTTCTTCCCCCTCTTTCTCCTCCCTCTTGCCTTTCTTTCCCCCTCTTTATCTTCCACTTGCCTCTTTCTCTCCCCCCTTTCACCTCCACTTGCCTCTTTCTATCCCCCCTTTCACCCCCACTTGCCTCTTTCTCTCCCCCTCTTGCCTCTTTCATCCCCCATTTGTCTTCTTCTCCCACCTCTTGCCATTCTCTTACTTCTCTCTTTCTCACTCTTTATCTTTCTTCCCTCTCTTGCGTCACGTTTCTCCCCCTCACCCACTTGCTTCCTTCTCCCCTCTTGATTCTTTTTCTTTCTCATCCCCCACTTTCTCTATAAAGTATAAAATAAAAGCTGAGGAATTCTGAAAGTCCCATTGATTTAAATGGGCCTTTTAACCCCTTAAATGTCTATAAAGCTGCCGGGCCTGTGATGGTGAGAAAGAGAATACAGTGGCTGCTAACTGCAATCAATAGGAGAATGATGAAGCTGCATATTTCACTCGCCCTAATCACCTATGTAGCTTGTGAGTGCCAGATCGTCCATTCATTCTGTGTAGTGGAGTGCGTTTTCATGTCAGTGACAGCCACCAGGCATTCCCATACTTGCTTTACTATTAGCACATATTTTACATATATGATGGAGGGCATACACACCAGATGAGTGATATGCTCCATTGCACAACACTGAAGCAGATGTGTATAGCATAGGTGAGCAATATGTGGCTCTTCAGTTGTTGGATTATAAACCACATCATTGTTGGTTATCTCTACAGTTCAGGGTTTAAAATCCCAATTTAAATCAATGGAAGTTTGAGGAAATCTCAAGGAAATTTTTTGTCCCCTCTGGTGTAAACCAGGTGTGGTGTGCACCAGGACTTCACCACCCTTCTTTAATAGATCAGCCTCTGTGTAATAGACTGTCACATCCTGATGTTTCTCACACAGTGTGACAGGGGGTACTAAGGCATGGCTGGGCAGCTTTGGCTTTCTGATCTTTTCTCCAACAAGGGCTGGAGAGTATCGTGTTAACCATCTGTATTGGGGGAAAAGTGGGGGAAGGAGGACAGTTTGTGGAGGAGGGCAGGGTGAACAGTTTGTGGAGGAGGTGGGCAATGTGGAGGTGGGCAGTGTGGGAAATGTAGAGGTGGAAAGGGTGTGGAGGAGGACAGGATGAGCAGTGTAGAGGTGGACAATGTGGGGTGGATAGTGTGTGGTGATGGACAGTGTGTTGAGGTGGGCAGAGTGGAGTTGGACAGAGTGGGCAATATGGGGATGGACAGTGTGGGGGGCAGTGTTGAGGTGGACAATGTGGGCAGTGTGGAGATGGGCAGGGTGAATATTCTGAATAAAATATAGAATAAAAGTGTAATTTCATCAACGAGATCTTGAAATGGGTGGGGTTAAAGGCAGGGATATGGGTGGGGCTAGGCATGGAAACTGGTGGCAAGTAACTTTCCAGGCCTGGCTAGTAGCTCAGGACTTGAAATTTTAAGCCCTGATGTTATTATGTTACTATGAATCCTTGAATACTGAAGAAGAATGACATATCAATAGAATGTAGCAGGGATACAATATTGCACAGATCAATGATCTAATAGTAGTAAATCAGAAAGTAAATTACATTAGTGCTGGACTGCCAGTACTACAGCAGATAACAGCTCTAAGGAGATAAACTGTTTCTAAGTGTATAGGATACTGACCGCAGCATCACGAAGCTGGGACTCTGGCATATCACAACGCTGAGGCTGACTTGGAGATCCCTAATCAGATAATTAAAGAAAAAAAAACAACATAATACAAAAAAGAATTGCACTGTATATCAAGAAGTCATCTAACTTTATGCCGCAATGCCAGTGTTCCAGAAGATCACAGCACCAAGGAGAGGAACTGCTACATATAGCTAAAGGATACTAGGTGAAGCATCACAAAGCTGAGACTCAGGTGCATCGCAACGCTGCAACTTACTGATGGATCTCAAATAATTTATGAAAAGGGAATAATAATACAATAATAACTATACATTAATACAATGGCATGTGAAACCCCTCCACATAACTGGAACTTTATCCCATTGCAGTGGTGGGTCACCCACCAGAAGAAACAAGGAAAGGAACATCACAAATATCAGCGACATAAAGTTGGCACTACAGTGTGTATAACTGAAAGCCACTGGGTGGAGTGTAGCAAACCACTAAATTCTGGATAGTGGAGAGATCATGAATCCCATTTTATCATAAAAAGTCACAGGCTATCAGTGGGAGTAGAAAAGTTCACAATCACGGGCAGAAAAAGTCAAATTATCCATAGCATTATCCACAACTTAAAGCAGTCCCCATACAGACTAGAGTTGTTCATCCATATTCCAAAGTGCCAAGTACATGACCCAACTGCCTTGGGAATAGTCTCAATTAAATAAAAAGAATATCACAGTCTTATAAATTTACTGTTGGAAGAAATGGACAATATCCACAGGGCCCTGGAGAGGTACTGGCTATAATAGTCATTAAATCCAACAGTCATAGTTATAGTCTTTTCCAGACAAATGACACAGCCTTAAGGAACTGGTCAATAACCATAGGGTCCTGAGAGATATCATACCAGTACTAAAGAGTGCCCGACAGCCACCAGTTCTTATAGATTTAAAAGGTGTTAGTGTAGAGAATCCTCAAGTATGAGAACATTATGACAGTCAGATGAAGCACTGGGGTTCTAGGATGGTTTTGGGTCAAAAAGTCTTTAGTCTCTAAATTAATCCACCTATTATTGAAGCCTAGAGAGATAACAGCATAATTTATTTTTAAATAAGGTTTGGGGTCACGATCAAGTCTCTAGTAGCATACGGGATCTTGTAATTGATCATTGATCTGTGCAATATTGTATACCTGATCCATCCTATTGATATGTCATTCTTCTTCAGTATTTGAGTGATTCAAATGTTTATTTCTATAGTTCTTTATTTGGTTATGTTTTTACTTTTATTTTTTAATTTTTCTCCACTTTATTTTTAGTTTTTGGTAATCATTCATCAATGCCCTACGTGTCCTCTTGTGTTGTGACGTCACACACCGGATCCCGGTGCTTGATTCCCATGTGGGAATAAGGACGGCGTTCATCATGGATGCAATTGGTGGTCTTCACTTTAGATTATATTATTATATTCTAATTTTCAGAAGATGGATGCAGATGTTGATGCAGTTAATGAATAGATGGCATAAAGCAGTTGTTCACAGTGAACTAGCATATTAAAGTATCAGTTCAGGAGCCGGATGCAGAGTCAATTATCAGTTCAGGTGTTAGGTGCCATCTCTTTTGGACTGCTCACAGAGAAAGCCCCTATTATACACCAGCAGATGTCCTAGGGTGGTGACAAACAGGATCCATTTCTCCTAGAATGTTCCCTCTGGATACTTAAATAAATATACTGTGCTGTAGTTGGTAACCGTATGACATTAAAAATGCTCCCTATTATATCTCAGGAGTTATTTCTGAATCTTCAGCATCTTTATGGTGCTTTACTATGTGTTGAAGCACTGATACTCAACTTAGAATTTGCTGGCATTAATGGGGACTGGTGCATGCACATGGGTGCTTCTCTATAATAGTATACTAAGTGCTGGAAGTACTAGATTGATACATTGTGGCAACTGTGGGGAGCAGGGAATATTTCTTTTTTGTCCTGCATCAGCGCCTTGTCTTCAGCTGACAGGGTGCTGACAGAGAATGGTGAAGTTATGTTTTTATTGAATGTGTTGTTTTTTGTTTACTTAACAACCATGGATAATCCCAGCTGACATTAATCCGTGATCATGGTCATAGCAGTGGTCCCAACAGTGGTTAGTGTAGATGGAAGCAAACCTTCAAATCCTTCCTCCTAATCATCTGTGCTGCTATTAATAATAAATAAACTTGCTGGTGGGCAAGTAAGGGGTTCCATGGCTGTTTATGTCAGTGCTGGCCACACTTGTTGTTTCATTTCTGGAAAGAAAGAAAGAAAGAAAGAAAGAAAGAAAGAAAGAAAGAAAGAAAGAAAGAAAGAAAGAAAGAAAGAGAAAATGGTGAAGAGGAGAAATGGAGAAGAAGGAAGATGGCGTTAGCAGAGTAAATTTGTGAAAAATAGATAGCAAAGGAGAAAGGCCCGGAAAAAGGAGGCAAATGATCAGAGATGTGGAAACAGATTGTGAAAGATCTGGAATGATTGACAAAAAAATTAAATAGAAAACATCCAGAGCAGATGAGGAGAGAAGACAGAAAGGGAGAAGAGCAATGATGGAGAAAATATGTATTTTTAATATATTTATTTTCCAGGTGAATCTCAGGTGACTCTCTTAGTGAAAATATTCACTAATCACATGTGCTGTAAAAAAAATGGTATACTGCTTGTAAATCATGTCATGTTTTTGAGATAGGGTGACCACGGGTCCCGGAACGTCCGGGACTGTCCCTTATTTCAGGGCTATGTCCCGCGTCCCGGGTCATCTTCAACCGGGACAATGAAGTGTCCCGGAATGAAGCCAAGCCGCCCTGGATGTCAGCCTGCAAGCGGTGTGTCACATCATGGACGCCGCGAGGGAGCGCTTGGTAGCATAAATCAGCGCTCCCTCGCGGCGTACATGATATGACACACAGCTTGCAGGCTGACATCCAGGGCGGCAATGCAGCTGAGCCTGATCTGGAGGCAAGCGCTCTAGTAATACAGAGCGCTGGGAGATGACATCATCTCCCAGCGCTCTGCATTACTGAGCACAGCGCGCGGGAGCTTCAGCTCTGTGCCGGAGGAGGCACAGAGCACTTTCCATGCCGCTAGACCACCAGGGACTCAAGGTAGGGCATGAAGGGGCAACTAGGGTGACCACGTCCCGGAATGGCAGAAGGGAAATGTGGTCACCCTATTTTGAGAGCAGATGATGTTGTAATATTTCTGTCTGCTTATGTAACAGACCTAGGTCATGCCTCACACTTTAGTGGTCTATTATTCTCCCTTGGACTTGCTGTTCAGTCATGAGTATAAGATATGAATAGGTGGAACAGAAATAGTCAGGCCATTGTTCTAGCTGTTATGTTAACAAAGTGACAGACAACAGTAATAAAAATCTTAGCCAATGTAGTAATCAATTCAGGCAGTTCCACATTTATTAAATTCATGACATGGGAGATCATTAGTAATTTCCTATCAACACACCATAAACATCTGATGAGTAAGTTGCATGGTAATTTCATGGAAGGCCTCTGTTTTTCAGTTGAATGTGGCCCACATGCTGCATGGTTGACATGCCTGTACTAGAACATTTTATACTGCTTGAAAAAACATGAACTAAAATGTACATTTAAAGGCCTGAAAATGCAGTGATCTTGTTTGAGAATAGTATAAAAGTATTGATACATTCTTATTTAAAAATCTTTCCTGGCTGTACAGGTTTAGAAAAAAGGGGACAAAATGGCACATAATTGGTAGATTGACAGATCAGTAAGTGGTTACTGGCAGACTGAAAGAACATTCATGCAGAGTAACGGCTGCCATTCCTTACAGCATTGAATAAGTTAATATAATCTTGTCATTTAATAGTTTCACTGTAAGGGGAAACTAAAATGTGTCTTTGATTTAAATGGTGCTTTTAACCCCTTGAATGCTAGAGAGGTCTTCAGTACACTGATTATCAATGCACTGGATATGTCTCTAGCATTCAAGGGGTTAAAATAAGTGGGAAATTAACTCTCTGAGTGCCAGAGGGGTAGGGAATGCATTGCTTTGCAATGCATTCCATACCCCTCGGGCACTCAAGGGATTAAAAGCTTTCTTTGTTCCCTATGGACAATTTGTTTGCCTAAAAATTACCTGTTTTTAACAGATTATTTACAACTAGTGTAAAAGCCCATGTACACGGGCCAAGGTCCGGGTAATGTTAACCCTTTGAGTGTCAGAGGGGTGCACAACGCATTGCTTTGCAATGTGTTGCGTACCCCTCTGGCACTCAAAGGGTTAAGAGACCACTACCTCACTGTTCCACATGATGTCTTGCATCTGCCTGAATGCGGGAAGTCTCTACTGTGCATGACTGCATCTAGACAAACATCCTAGCGAATTATGATATAGGAAATGTTTCATGATATTTTGATCCTGTTTATTCTATATATAAAGGCAAAGTATGTTGTGCACTACATTTGAATGTGATAGCAAGGGACAGTGGATGCGAACTGGTAAGGTAGTAGATCATGTTAGGAGGACTATGGAAACAGTAGCTATTATGTCACTCTTGTCTCAGCACCCCTTCTCCAGAGCACCTCCAGCTGGCTGCACACATTTGTTTTGTTGACTGTTTTCAGTTTGACAAATAAAAGACAAGAGGTAACACAGAGCTCACTCCAAGAAGTATCTGATTGTCTCTCAATTGTTCAAATGTGCATGACTGTTAACTTACCAATAAGCAATGTATTTAGGACTAGGGTGGGCTAGGACTAGGGTGGGAGGAAAGTCTTTTTGTGTTTCCTCAAAAAAAAATTGCTAAAGCCACGTGGTTGTCTACTTTTTCACTGGAAAATCCTCCTTAAACAAAGCCCTTAAAATCTTCACCGTTTTAGCTTATTGACAAAATGTTTTCACAATTTTTTTTCCAATGGGTACAAACTTCCTGCCCCTTTACTTACATTTACTTTGCATTTTCGCTCCAAAAACATGACATTTCCAGTTAGTTAAACACAACACAAGCAGCTAGTGAAAGAGAGACAGTACTAGGCTGTTTAGCAGTGCTTTATTTACAAAAATTGAGTGCGTGCTATCACTATGAGGACCTGGATTACAAAGAAAAAGTGGAACTGGAAGAACAATGATGCGTCTAGTGAGTCTGAGGAGGAGGAGGAAGTGATCACCACCAGCATTGAAGGGTCTAGAAGCCCTGATTCATCAGTCCTAATAATGCCCAGTCCCCCAACATCATTCTCTAGGATCTGGGGGAAAACAGTGTCAAAGCAGGCACAGGAAGAAGTGGGTAGCAGTGTGACCAGGTCAGGTCATCTACCTGTGCCTGCTGCTACTGCTGCCAGTATGCCTTGTTATACTCCGGAGGGGGGAGGCGGAGATAATGGCAAGTGTGACAGCAGGGGACCCTAAGTCACACTTGCCATCCCCAAGCAGTCCCACTACTACTACTACCATGTAGCAGATAAAGACTCAGAGTGTTAGGTGCGACTGATGAAGGAGATGATCTTAGTGAGGCAGCTGGTGGTGGGATTAGTGTGACCACAGTAGATCCTCATACTGAGGTGGAAGGGGAAGTGAACATGATGCTAAGCAGACAGACTAGTGCTCAAGGGATCCCACAACATGGGTGTGTATTTGCTCTGGGGAGCAAAAATATGTGCTCACTTCCTCCAAACGGTGCAAGATCTCCTCACTTAAACACAGGAGAATCAATCAGTGGTTCAGTCATTCTGAAGCATCTGCCTGAGTCAACAACATTCATTTGTGTTTAATTGATAAGATCCTGAAAACTGCTGAAGGAGCCTGAGCCCAGGGTGTGTCAGCCAATGTAATTAGCAGACCAGTAGACAGAAGTTAATGTTCACATTTCATAAATGTACTTAATAAATGAAACTCAATGTGTAATTTGCACTGAGCTTGTATGGTACTGTTTTAGTAAATAGGCCCCTTTATGTGTAAATTCCAAAGGCTTTGTTTGGGGTATCTACCAGTAATCCCTAGAGATACAGTGCAAATATACTGAAGAAGGGGCCAATAATTCATGTGCTCTGTATAGAAGGTAGCTTCCACAAGTGCTTAAAGAAAAATGAATGTCTACTAATAATAACTTCACACTTAACCTACTATATAGCCTGGGATCCCTATAAATTTTGTCCTTGCTCTTCAATCAGTCACCTATGCACATGATACCCAGAGACAATCCTATCTGCACAGTAAACTAGGTTGAAAAAACACAAAAGTCTGTCAAGTTTAACCTGTGATGTCCATTTTTGTCTTTTGTCCAATGAGGGACAAATGGACAGTTGAGTAAAGGTTCCTCTACTATGAGGCAGGGCTCTTAACAGTTAATTACAAATGACCAACTTTACCCCCACACTCCACCCACTGATAATTTTTTTTGTGTCCACACACAGGAGGCACACGGCTGCTCTCTTCCTAGAGACCATGGCCTCAATCCAATTACCTCAGATGCCAAAAAAAAAAACAGCCAACAGCATTGCTTCAAGCACGGTAAGCAATGCAATTAAATGTGCTATGAAGAAATACCGTCTCTAAGGGACTCACTTTAACGTGTGAAAATCTTCACCCAGTGTTTTTTGGGCACAATGTGAGAGATTTATAAAAGTGGAGTTAATGGAAAAGAGGTGTTAAAATGGCTGTAAAATTGTAACTATTAGTTATAAAAGTATTAAGGACAGTCTAGGAGGACATAATACTGTGTAGTTCATTTTTTTATAAAATGGAAATATGTAAAAAGTGGCTCAGGTAATATATAAAGAATTGTTGCTAATTGCAACAATTTAGTGACAGAAATTTCACCAAATATTTAAGGCCATATCTGACCTGTTCTTATTCTTTATGCTCACCACATTTATAAATGTAACTAGAATTCTTTATAAATATCAACACTCATAATAAGGATCATTTCACAAAATAAATCTCCCCATAGTTCCTTAACGATTCTCAAAATTGCAAACGCAGGAATTGAACCTGAAAAAAGCTTAAAAAAACCTAAATCACCAGCGGATGTATAAGTACATCCAAAGCAATCCTAAAATGTGTCAAATGTTTGCAGAATTAACCCAGTGCCAGTTGAATATTCTTACCCCACTGGCACTCACTGGGTTAATCGGACTAAGTTAAAAAGCAGCCCTTGACAATATAAACTTACCAGTAATCCTGAGGTCCAGCTGAGGCTTCCTCTCCTTGGTCAGCTACTGTCTATCATCTTCTTCAGTCCTCCTTCTTTTCTCTGTAATCTTCATTCTTCTAATTTTCTTTTCTTCATTAAATTCTGTATTTGAAAAAAAATCATCAATCAAAGATGTTATTCTAAAAAAAAAACGCTTTGAGTTCCAGAGTGGTACCCCTCCAACACGCTAGAGGTTAACCCTTTGAGTGCCAGAGGGGTATTCAAAACATTGCAAAGCAATGCGATGTGTACCCCTCTGGCAAACAAAGGTTTAAATGCGGTGCAGCATATCTGTCAAAAATAATATGCTGCCATTCCGGTTTAAAAAAAAAATAGTATATAATTCCTTTGTTTAATAAATAAAAGGCCTTCTAGGGGTTAGAAATGTTTCTGCTGCCGCCGCCTCTGTTAGTGGTGGCAGGAATGCATAGTGCAACAGACCTCTCTCCATACTTTCTGGGCCATTGCCTGAGTCCGAATGAGGGAATTTTGAACAGAGACTGGCTTTTTATATGGCCAGTCTCTGTTCAAAATGGATTCCAGCATACAACTGGCTGGGATGTGTGCTTACGCACCTCCCAGCCAGTCAGCTTCTAGCAGGTTTCATCACCCCCCCCTTAGAAGATGATTGACTGGGAGTTGCGTAAGCACACACCCCTGCCAATTTTAGGGTGGAATCCATTTTGAATAGAGACTGGCCATATAAAAAGTCAGTCTATGTTCAAAATTCCCTCCTTCGGACCCAGAAGGTATGGAGTGGGGGTGGTCTGTTGCATTATGCATTCCTGCCGCCACCAGTGGAGCCAGTGGAGGCAACAGCAGTGGAAACATTTTTAACCCTTGGAAGGCCTTTTATTTATTAAACAAAGGAATTACTTATGCATTTTTAAACCAGAATGGCAGCATATTATTTTTGACAGATTTGCCACAGTGCATTTATCCCTTAGAGTACCGGAGGCGTACCCCTCTGGCACTCAAAGAGTTAAGGCAGGTATATCATAGGGGCATTTTTTTTTTTAGAATAACATCTTTTGTTGACCATTTTTTTACCAAATTTAATGAAGAAAAAAGAACATAAGAAGAAGGAAGATTACAGAGAAAAGAAGAAGTAAGACTGAAGAAGATGGACAGTGGATGACAGGTAAATGTTATCCAGCTCTGGGTTCTGGGTGTTAGGCTAGTGTTAGGGGTCATATTGTTGTACTTTACTGTTAGAGGTAGTGTAGGGTTAGTGTTTGGGAGGGTGACTGTGTGTTTGAGCTAACGATTAGTGCTTGACAGTGTCAGGCACCATTTGTTAACTCTTTTTCTTTGATGTTCCCATTATTCACGCTATTTAGCATGCATATTGTGAACTTAACCCCTTAAGGACCAGCGGTCCCTGGGTGTGCTGTCCCTTAAGGACCACATAGGAAACTTTGACGTGCCGTCCAACGTGACTGATCACGTGGGGCGGCACGCCGAACGGGGGACTGAAAGAGATCGCTCCGGTCTTGGAGTGCTCAACGTCAGTCCCCGGTATTACTCACCGCGCTCCTACAGGAGCGCGGTGAGTAAAAGTATGTGACGTGCCAGGACCATCACTGGTCCTTAAGTGCCGAACCAGCATGACAGTCCTGCCATGTCAATGGTCATTAAGGGATTAACATACACACAGACATTTGGCCATAAGTCTGTTTCTGTGGCCCAATGTCCGTTGTGGTTTCAGCTGGAAGGGCAATTGAATACCGAGTTAGACATTTTGTTTTTTTGGTTGGTAGCCAGTTTTGCCCTACAGCATGTTTTACCTTACTTCATTGGATTGAGGTCCATGTATTGAATAAGTTTATTTTCTTTATTTTGCCTTTTCCACCAAATCTTCATGAGATCTGTACCCGCAGTGCTGTAGTACAGAATTCTTTCTTCCAGTGTGGCATAGTGCCTTGATACCACAGAGCTAGAAATTGAAATGGGCGTTAAAAAGTGATGACACATAATTACAAGACTTTTAGGTGCCAACTTCAAGGGGCTAATGAATGATTTGGTATTTGTCTGTTGGTTCTAGGGTTAATAATGTGTCAAATGTCATATGTCTGTAACATATTAAACCTAGACATGCCAAAGAGGTGCCAAATGTCATTATGTACCATGCCCCTCTTCTGTTTCCTAATGTTATGGTACAGGGCTGAGGTTAGGCAGCAGAAGTTTCCTATATTCATGTGTCAGTTACTCAGAACCCTTAACCCCACCTCACCGCAACCCTCAACCCCTTCCGTAATCAGAGCACTCAGAAACCAACAACCATTACTGCCTTCAGCTTCCCCCTCCTTCAACAGCAGAGCCCTTAACCCTTTGAATGCCAGAGGGGTATGCAACACATTGTAAAGCAATGAATTGCATACCCCTCTGGCACTTAAAATGTTAATATTGCAGACCCCACCATGTACAGTAGCTTCCTACCAATACACTGATGAGAGCCTAAAGGCAGTGCAACAAAGGAATATGATTTTATCTGTTCCTCCATCTCCACATTGGTGGACATCATGTCGGTGGGCCTAAGCAGAATTATGTGAGGGGGCTCAAGAGGATGGGCCTGGCGAGCCTGCCCTCTGTCTTCTTCCTCATTGGTGGGACAGGCTGGTCTAAACTGATCTTCCTCACATCCCAGTGTTTAAATATAAGCATTTTAATCCCTTGAGGATCAGAGGGGTGCCCTCCCCTCAGGTCTTGAAGAGGTTAATATATCTTCTAAAATCTCGCTGAAAAAAAAACTACAAAGAACTTGGCTGATGGCAAGCAATTACAACTTGCAACAAACTCCATAGATATTTAACATTCACATTCCTTCCAGCCTGACTCTCACTTGTGGTAAATTAAAGAAAGCAGTATAATAACCAAGGAGCAGGTAACGGGGTTGGTAAGTAACATGCAGTCAGAGCTGATGCTTTGCTTGGTCTGTGGAAGACAGTAGTGCGCCACGTCAGCTCCACTCTGTATGAACAGTGGCACACTACACCCGGCTGTACCTGTCACTACAAAGCCTTTGAGTGCTGTGCTGAGGCATTTAGGAGCCTGGGGATCATAGAAGAGGTGAGAAGGGGAGAGATATACAGGCGGAGGGGTGGGTAGGATAGTCTCTGCTTATAACCCTCTCTCCCTGCAATGTGTACCAGCACAGACATTAGCATATTAGGCTTCTTATTCCCCTTATGCTAATCCCTGGTTGAAAGGTAAGAAAAGACTCATGGGGAGATGGCCGGGCAGAAACCAAGAATCCACACAAGTGCTTAATTGCATTTCGATTCTGGGGCACTATCCCTAAATGGGTGGGATGGTAGGTGGGCTGGTGGGAGTGACAGGGCCATTGCCAGGCACCCATGAAAATATTGAGCCCTAGGCCAGTGCCTAGTCTGCCTATTTATAAATCCGGCCATGCATATGACAGCGAATAAATAAAGTTACATTAATAGCCACAAAGTGAATCCATTATCCAATCTGCCTTCTCATCTTCCACTTGTTGATGACACTGTGACATGTGCATTATAATCCTATCAGATGAGAATGCTGCAAGGTATGATAGAACTAGGCTCAGTTTAGGCAATCTGAATACTGACCTTTTTTACTTAGTTCATTTTCACATGGGATATTTTTGCAGATTGTTCCTCTTACAACACAAAGATTCAAGGGGAAATCTCAAGTTGTTTTGTTTTTAATACCTCTGATTATGACACTTTTGACTGATACTACAACATTCCATAAACTCTAACATTCCATCTTCTTAATCATATGAAAACGATGGTATCAGAGAGAAGGGGCTATATGGAAAAAGGGCTCCGTTCCTGCCGTACAGCCATATAAAAGCACCTTAAATGAGCTCCTGTTATATTATCACAAAATTTGGAGACTTGTAGCATAATTATGTGTCAATTGGATTCTCTATGAATTGTATTTATTAACATATACACTCAGTGACAGAAAACCAGATTTACAGCAAAAGCTGCATATGTGGCTTACAGGAAAAGACATAGCAGGATAGACTAAAAGGATCTGAACATGTATAGCTTGGAGGAGAGAAGAGAGAGGGGGGATATGATAGAAACATTCAAATACATGAAGGGATTCAACAAAGTGCAGGATGGATGGTATATTTCAAAGGAGTAAAAATGTTAGGACAAGAGGCCATAGTCTAAAACGAGAGGGACACAGGTTTAGACCTATTGTAAGAAAGTTTTACTTCACTGAGAGGGTAGTAGATAAGTGGAATAGCTTACCAGCAGAAGTGGTAGAAGTTAATACAGTGATAGAATTTAAGCATGCATGGGATAGGCATAAAGCTGTCCTTAACATAAGAAAAGACCAAGGACCAAAAAAAAGTTTGAGGTTTTTACAGTAGGAAAATGGGCAGACTAGATGGGCCAAATGGTTCTTATCTGCCATAAAATTCTATGTTTCTATGCTAAGTCCATCAAATGGCCACACATTATCAAGAACAACTCTAAATAAGGTTTTGAAAAAGGAGATTAACTCCTTTGATGTTGAAGACCTATCTTGCATGCAAGGGTTAAGATGGGACAGTGTACATTTAAGGGAAGTTTGTTCTGGGGTAAAATAAAGAGGGTATGAGTTTTGTGGTGATAATGGGGTGTGTTATGCTGTAGATGGAAATTATCTTCTCTTCTTCTCGCCACAGAGATCAAGTCTGGGGGCTGCAAGAGAAGTCACTGAAGGTCACTTGCAGCCTCAGGGTCAGAGGGTGCCCATCAGTGCTCAAGACTCTGTAAATTACCTGTGCTAAATTTTCCCATAGACAACAGGAGGTATTTTAAGTACTATTACTTTTTTAAAGGTTAAGTGGAAGCTTTTAAAAGTAGTTAATAATTTAAAACAATATACAGTTTTATTAAGGAGTACACTGTGGTGTGACTCGGTACTTCCCCTTTTAAAGACATTTATGTTAAGTCCTATTAAAAAAAGAGGTTAGCACATGGGTGTCCAAGTGCGGTCCATGGACAAAATGTGGCCCACATGACCCCAGATTGAGGCCCGTCTTACAGGATTCCGCTCTGGCACTCAAAAGGTTAATTATATAGGGCTTTTAAGCCCTTGAATGCTAGTGACATTTGCAGCATATCTCAAATCAATGCATTGGAGACCTTTCTAGCACTTAAGGGGTTAAAAGCCTATTTAAAACCTTTATGGTGCAGATGGTTTGCAGCTGGTTTTCCACAGCATTACACTAGTTTTCTTTTGAATACTGGACCCTAAGTATCATTTTTTTTTTAAATATTTGCAAACGTTTTGGCAAAAATAGAAATATCCAAATGTTCTATGCACAGCATTTCTAGTTTCTCATTATAATACTGCTCTGGCTGGTTTAACTACATTATAAATCAATGTTATGGGAAGTTATGGTGCTGGCAGAGGTAGCAAGTTACACACATACAATATAAAGGCATACATCAACGTTTTCTACATTGCAAATGAACCAAATTGAACTCAATCAATCAATGAAACAGAATTGTCTATATAACTACTTGGAAGCTAGAAATATTTCCAGTATATTGCTCCATCATATGATTCAGTAAGATATTATGGAATAAATAGTAAGAGAAAAATACAATTTCCTCAAATGCCCAATTACTTAAATATAGTTTTTTTTCCCCTGAATCCAAATGAACTCTCTAGTGTATTGTTAAGCAATGTGTTGAAGACCTCCCTGGCATTCTAGGGGGTTCATTCATGGAGTTCCATAGGGGTACACAGTGCATTGCAAAACAATGTGTTGTGTAGCCCTCTGGCACTCAAAGGGTTAAAATCTCCATGTAAAGGGGAACTTTCACCCCCAAGACACTGTATCTTAATTGATTAATCTACTAAAATGGTATATAGATTGACATTTTTTTTAAGTACATACTTTATTAGATATTCTCTAAAACATGTAGATGTGATGTAAGCACTTCCTCTTCCTGTGGCACAAGATCACATCGGCACAATTCTGCTGGACTTCCCAGTCCTCAGATTCTTCTCCTCCCAGCTCCTTCCCAGCTCTCCCCGGGAGTGCGTTCACACTTCCCTTCATAGTGATGTGCAGCATGTATACTGTAACAGCAAGCTCCGTATAGTGACATTTCACTCTCCCATGATGAATGAAAAAAATAGTTTATTTACTTTAGTCCCAATTGTGCAGGAATGAATAGTGTATTAAGCTTTGCAATATGATGGAGTGACACTAGTAGCGTCACTCCATCACTTTGCAGCTCTTAATACACTATTCATGCTCAGCACAGCCACCAAAACATAGTAACATAGTAACATAGTAACATAGTAGATAAGGCTGAAAAAAGACATGCGTCCATCAAGTCCAGCCCATGCCAATAACACCCCTGTTGATCCAGAGGAAGGCAACAAAAAAGCCCTCTGGAGCAATTTCCAATGTAGGTGTGTGTGTGAGTGTGTCAAATAGTTCCCCGGCTCAATATCCTATTTGCTTTGAAGCCATCTGTCATAACTGTCAATATTGTTCTGTGCTAGATAGGCATCCATTGCTTTTTTGAATGCAGTTACATTATCTGCAAGCACAGCATCCCGAGGCAAAGAATTCCATAGCCTTACCGCCCTTACTGTAAAGAATCCCTGCCTGTGTTTTAGTCGAAAGCGCCTTTCCTCAAGTCTTAATGGATGACCTCTTGTTCTTAGCTCAGCTCTTTGCATAAATAATTCATTGGATAGTTCTTTGTATTGGCCTTGAATGTATTTGTAAATGGTAATCATATCACCCCTTAGACGTCTCTTTTCTAATGTAAACAAACCCAGTTTGGCTAGTCTCTCTTTGTAACTCAGATCCTCCAATCCCTTTATCAGTTTTGTTGCACGTCTCTGCACATTTTCCAGTTCAGTAATGTCTTTTTTTAGAACAGGCGCCCAAAATTGTACTCCATATTCTAGATGAGGCCTAACCAAGGATTTATACAGAGGTAGGATAATATTAGCATCCCTTGCTTCTACACCTCTTTTTATGCAGGCTAGTACTCTATTTGCTCTTGCAGCAGCTGAGTGACTCTGCACACTGCTGTGAAGACTATTGTCTATCAGTACGCCTAAATCTTTCTCTAATGAGGATTTCCCAAGTTGTTTCCCATTTAGAGTATATGTAGCAAGTTTGCTAAGGAGCAAGGGCTGACACCACAAGAGATCTGTGACAAGTACAGTGATGTTTACAATGCCATATACCAATGATTCAACATCTCCTTTCATTACTTCGGCAGGACAACAACCCCACATCAGACCACGTACATGGTATACAGAGCTTGCTGTTACAATTATACGTGCTGCATATCACAATGAAGGGAAGCATGAACATGCTCCCAGGGAGAGCTGGGAGGAGAATTTGAGGACTGGAAAGTCCAGCAGAGTTGTGCTGACGTCATCTTGTTCCACAGAAAGAGGAAGTGCTTACATAACATTTACATTTTATAGTGAATATCTAATAAAGTATGTACTTCAAAAAAAAAAAAAAAAAAAAAACCCCAACGCTCTATACACCATTTTAGTAGATTAATCATATAAGATACAGTGAAAGTTCCCCTATAAATAATTTGGAGTTTTCATTTGTCCTCTTTGGTGCAATTGGTTTTCTCAACAACTAATTCTCTTTATCTTCCTGAATTTGGCCAAAATGCATTGTGAGCATCCAAGGGGATATGACCTGAAACAAATTAACCCTTTGAATGCCAGAGGGGTACGCAACGCTTTTGCAAAGCATTGTGTACTCCTCTGGCACTAAAAGGGTTAACAGGAGATTCCAGCAGCATGAATCACAGTAAAGAGTTTTCGTTTCCCTTATATTGAGAAAAATGTATAAATAAACTGCAGCAGCAAATCTATACTGAATGCGTAGATCAATCTCCAGTGTGTATAATTAATTCCTTAGACTTAATTATAGTAAATATATCATAAATATGTTATGTTTATCAATTGTTATAAATACCTATACTACTGCACATCTGTCTTTATGTTTTTTTAAAGCAATGCGTTGCGTACCCCGCTGGCACTCAAAGGGTTAAGGTACCATAAATGTTATTTACCCTGGAAGGTGATCCTAATATCCAACAAGTATTCAGTGCTAAACCTTCTTGATTAACATCCATGTAGCAGAATGTAACAATGTTGTATTAATGCATCAGTTGGAGACTTTCAATACAGGTCATCCTGGAAGCACTAAAATACTTTGCATTTCACTCTGATATAACTGATACAATGTTTCTGTTGCTCATATATAATTACAAATTCAAGGCATATCCATATACTGACACCCTACAACAGGGATGGGTATCCTAAGGCCCTCCAGCTGTTGTGGACTATACTTCCCATCATCCCCAGCTGACCAGTTGAGCAAGTTCAACCCTGCCCTACACCTAAGACACATATGTTTACACACCTTACAAAGACAAACTTCCAGTACCAATTGACTCACCCAGAAAAATGATCGCGAGAAGCAGGGTCACAAAGCGTAGAGACATTTTGGGGGTAAGAGCAGAAAATTTTGACTTCCAAGTTCACCTGTTATTTATTTTCTTGTTGTGCTCATGGGAAGGATCTAAACGTTAGACATAAAAGAACCTAAATGATGTTTGAAAAGTGGACAAACTTGTTTAAAACTGCTAGTTAATCAGCTGTAAAATCTAGAAAAAGAAAACTGATGGGGAGGGGTTGATATGCATCACAAACCATAAGAGGGTGTTCAGATTATGCTAAGTTGTATTGCCCTAAAGCTACATCATAATGCCACTCAGTTCTTACTGTATAGGGTTTCCATATAATTTGACAATGAGTGATGCATACCAAAGAGCTATGTGACACCATCTATCTTTGGTAAAAAGGGTTGAGGTGCTTATGCTCTACAGCCCTCAACCCTCTTCTTAACACATTAAGCTACAATAATATCCATGATACAAACATTTGTCAACAATGTAAGTCATTTTATTACCTATGTTTTACAGACTAAACCACTGGGAGCCTTCCCCCCAACTAATGTGGCATTCCATTCCCCCAGAGGATGGCTGCTGAGCCACACTTGCTCTCTGCCCCTTCCAGCAGTCATGCCGTGCATGCACTTAGCTGCCCTTCTTTACTCATCTGCCTTAGGGCATCAGGAGCAGTTTGGAACGTCCCCCAAACTCCCCTACCCACCCACCAAATAGAGAACTGAGCCACCCAACTCAGCTGCTAATACAAGAAGATTGCCGAGGCATAACCAAGATGTCTCTTGGCACCAGTGCCCCTCCTTTAAATCACTGTGCATGCCAAACACTAGCCTCTGCTCTCTGCCCTAAAGTCAATGGCTATTGTTCGACAGGAACCACCCGGCGGGCTAAGCTTTTTCCATCCTTGGCCTTCACCAGACCTGATCACAATATCAGTCCCCGGCTATGCCAGAAACCACAACTGCCAGACCTGACCACAAGGTTAGTGCCTGACTAAACCATAACCAGAACCTTCTGAGAGTTTTTTCCATCCCCCAGAACATGGAAATGTCTCATTACTGTCACAAGTTAAAATGAGGAGAGGGAGGCATTCACTTTATTCCCCTTTTTCTTGACTGCCCCCCTAACAGCAAATCTTAAAGGGATAGTAATGTCTACGTTAAATTTTATCTCCAAGTCTTCTATAAGGTTTTTATAACATATATTGCTATGTTTAATTACTTATATGTTTGTATTTCATAAGATATTGAAGCTGAAAGGATCCCCCTCCTGCCACTTCTGGCCGCATTCCCTTAAAGCTGCAATCCGGTCATGGGACCGGACGGATGCAGCGAGGGAGAATCTTAAGTCAGTAAGTATAAGGAAAACCCTGCCCTTGACAAAGGAGGGCAGGATTTTCCTTTTGCTTACTGAAGTTTGTTCCTCGCTGCATCCGTCTGGACCAGACAGAGAGGCAGCATTATGTGACCAGAAGAGGAGGAAAGGAGGCCCTTTCAGCTTTAATAACTTATGAAATACAAACATGTAATTTAACATAGCGATATATGTCATAAAAAATCTCTTTAACGACTGCCCGATCCGGGAGTGGTTAAGGACCATGGAGCATTTAAGTGAAATGAATTCTGGGATGGCAGAGCAGCATGCAGCCACTCTGCCATCCAAGAATTCCATGAAATGCCAGGGTCGTCACCTATTCTTAACGTCCAGACCGGCGTGATGGTCCTGGCACATCAAAGAACTCTGAGGGGTTAAAGATGTCAAGATATATCAGCACTCCATCCTCCCTGAAACCCATGCACCCCATGAACCTTTCCTTTGATCTTCTTTGTAACTTTTCAATTACCTTTATGGGGTATGCACCTTGCCACACCATCCTTGGAATGATACAGGACCAAATTAATTGGACTTCCGACCACTTTTTCCAAATTGCTTCTATCTATTTTTGAAGACTGAAAATCAGGTCTAATGACTTAAGTGATATAATTCTTTCCAGTGGTATAATCAAGAGGTCCTGCTTGCCCCATCTTTTCTGTGCCTGATCAAATATGTTTTGCATGACACTTTTCCCAAGTAATTTCAGGTCCATGTGCTCCTGTGGCATCCCAAGCTGCTGGCCATATATTCTAGCTGACACCCTCTTGCCGGCCCAATACACCCAGACTAACATCCATTTCAGCATTGCAGTGACAACAAATTTTCCAACACATTTGAAATCATTGGCCTAACATACCTTTTATAAGTCGCTGACTTCCATCCCCCAAATGCTGAATAACTTACCTGCCACTGTTGCTTCTGTTGCTGAGCCTATTGTAAAGGAATGTTTAAGACTGCCTTGGATCCACTGATGCTTTCAACAATGCTCTATTCAACATTGCCTTAACTTGGAAAATTGTTAATGACACCCTTATTCTCGTGCAGCAAAAACAACTCCACCCCCTTCTGGCCTCATATCCATATATAATTCTTCCCTTCTCCCCTCTCCCATTTGCCTCTAGTCATCTTCCCTGGCCTAACTGATCTGTTTTTGACTTTTGTATACAATATTCTTGAGTGGCCTGTAAATCTCACCAGCCCATTCAACAAACCTTTCCCTCTATCCTTCCTAGATGCCCCCACCAACTTGGTTATCCTTTAACCCCTTATAGACCATCATGTCGGGCCCACACTAAAGTACTAGAGATGCATCTGGAACCTCATGGAATTCTGGGATGGCAGCACAGCTGCATGCCACTTTGCCATCCCAGAATTCAAATTGTGAAAAAAAAGCTCTGTGGTAATTAAAGGCCACCTGCCTATCGAATTGGGCAGTCGTTAAGGGGTTAACCTACTAAAAAATGTGATTGGCGCTGAAGCAGTCTCCACCCTGCTTCTTGATCTCCCTTCACCATGCATGCTTGATATATATCTCATTAGTCTCACCAGAGTGAACTCCCTCACCTCCTGCCAACGACCTTCAAGTGCAACCCACATTTTCCATTCCCTGGCGTATCTCTCCCAAAAATTTGGTGCTAAGTAATTCTCAATGAGGTGATCTAAGCATCTGTCCCCAACTGCCAAAGGTTTTTCAGAAAGTTAGTGCATTGTCTGTTTGCAACAAGAGCAACCGAAAAAATCTCTCACCATAACCACTAGATAACCCATCAATCACTTCATTCTTTACCCCTGGTACATAGTCTGCCCTAAAACCGATATTCTGATGCTTGCATACAAGAACCAAACTCATCAAGACCCTGACCACTGGCAGTGAAATTGCCAACAAGTTGTTAATGGTGAAAACCACACTGGAATTTTCACTTGCAAATGGTTTTTTTTCATGAAAAAAATAGGACTTTTCAGCTATCTCTACCTGGGAGGGCCAGTGATTCCAAAGCAGACATTCTCCAGGATGCTAATGAAGAATGTCTCTGATGATGATGTCCTGGTGGTTATGTGATGAGGGGGATCTGAGAACCAATTTCACTGAGTTCATTAAAAGGAGAAGATGAGGAACAGCAATGTTCAATTCTATTAATATCAGTGATTCACCTTTGCATTAGAGACCTTATAGCGGACAGGTGAGATAGACTGTTCAAATCTCATTCATGCTGCTTTTGTTTCTGTGCTCTACAACTATGGGCATTTAAGTAGAGTGCTAGTCTTGAGAAGGAGAAATCAGATATTTGATTAATGGTAGTATTTTCTAAAGGCAGAACAGAACAGAGATAGTTCATTGGTTTAAAATCACTTATTTAAATACAGAAAACATCAGCACATAGTACACACAATCTATGATCTAATGTGTTTTGTCCCCAGTGGTAAAAGGAAGTCAGTAGATTGGCCAAAAGGGCAGGGCAGATTTAGTTCAAAGAAAGTTGGTGGAGGAATCAAGGGTCTGGGCAGGAAGAGTTGAAGAGAAGAGAGAAGTCAAGCAGCAGCCTGAACACTGGAAAGTCTTAAGCTGAACAGCCTAACAAGTAAGCAAATTACCTAAGGTAGATGGTGTTTAAATAGTAATCAGTGGCTGAGTAGACCTGGAATTGCCAATGTGTCCACCACTGTGCATGTGATCCTCAAATATTGCTCACAGATGGCTACTTGTATTAACCAGGTTGAATGTACATGAACACATAGAGATGACTACGCATATGAAGCAGGTCATCCTTACATGCACACAGACTTCTATGTGTAAGAAACAGAATTATGAATATGTGTGCACACATGAGGAAGATTACAAGATGAAATGAATGGATGTGAATGACAGCACATACAAAGTTGCTTGTGGGCAAGACCAGGTAAGTTGTGATTTACATGAACTCACAACAACAACCTCTGGGTTTCAGGGCCAATGAGGATGATACAGATGAAAAGCCTGCTCCAGCAGATCAAGAACGTACCTCAGGGAACAGGATTTCAGAATGGCCTCCATTTAAATTCTTGGTCATTAATGATGACAGGGTATGGCAGGCAGAGAGTCTCTTAGGGAAGATGTTAGAAGTGAGAAGATTCATCCAGGAAATGTGAAACACAGGAACTTAGTGCAGTGTTTAATGTGGGGAAGTGTAAAGTCATGCATTTGGGAGGAAATAATCCCAAGGCTACTTATGAACTTAATGGAATCATTTTAGGGGGACTCGTTGCCAGAGAAAGACCTAGGTATCCTTGTCAACTACAAACTTTGAAACAGTGACCAGTGTCAAACAGCAGTAGCAAAGGCAAACAAAATCCTGTCTTGCATAAAAAGAGTTATTGAAGCAAGAGTGGATAACATTATTTTGCCATTATACAAATCATTGGTAAGACCTCACGTTGAGTATGCAGTGCAGTTTTGGGCACCAGTTCTGAAAAAGGATATACTAGAACCAGAGAGGGTACAGCGAACAGCAACAAAATGAATTAAGGGAGTGGAGGACTTGATGTATGAGGAATGACTAGACAAACTAGGTTTATTTACTCAGGAGAAAAGACGACTAAGAGGAGACCTTATCACATTGAACAAGTATATGAGATGTCAATACATGGATCTCTGCGGTGAGCTATTTATTACATGGCCTGATCAGGTGACCAGGGGTTACCCCTTAAGATTAGAGGAAAGGGGGTTTAGACTTCAGCAGAGGAAGGGGTTTTTTACAGTAAGGTCTGTTAAATTGTGGAATTCCTTGCCCAAGAAGGTGGTTATGGCAGATACAATGGATACATGTAAGATAAGATTAGATACATTTCTTTCAAAAGGGAACATACAGAGTTATACTGTTTTTTAGTAGGCAGATCATGAAGGCCTGATAAAGACTAATTTATTTGGTAGCAGGAAAGCTGTAACATTCTCAGTTAGTGGGGTAGGAGGCGAAGGTTTTACTTGATGGACCTGTGTCTTTATTCAGCCTAATTTACTATGTTACTATGTAATAAGATTGTTGCAATATAAGATCTTGAAAGGACCAATAAATCGTACACCTAGCTTCTTCGAGAGAACTGACAGTTTGGGTTTCTTGGTAGAGTGCCTGTAACAGTTAAGAGGTTATCACTGAGCTACAATGCATAGTTAGAGTTGACTGACGTCCAACAGCATAGCCTTGCAGAAGCCTAGGATGGATTACTGAGTCAATAGTAGTTCAAGATGAGTGGACTAGTGATGTTGGAGAGAATCAAAGGAAGAAGTACACTAGGAAAGAGCTTGCAGACATATGAACACAATGATATCCTACATAAGACTAGAGCATAATAGAACTAACAGAATATATCATCTCTGGAGGAGAGCACAGAGAACATGGATAGACTGAGATGGTACCCTAGCAATATTAGTAAGCAAGGAGCTATAAGGTGGATTCCAGGAACTGACCAGGATGCCCAAGACATTAAGACAATAAGTATTAACAAAGCACAAAGAAGCACAGCACCTGATAAAACTAATAGAGTGTAAGGTAACTCTGACTGAAGACATCTGCACCAATAGGGTGAAAGGTCTTCAAAAAGACTGAGAATGTGATACAGATTCGCCAGTAAGATAATACACATGGAAGCACTTGACTGAAGGCTTAACCAGAATAGTCACCGAGTAGGTAATAGGATACCTGAGATGGAACACACAAAACAGTTATGTAAAAACTTAATCAGATGTCTTTGGATGACCTATTGTTCACAGCTCATTTCTTTGCGTAAATAATTAATTGGATAGTTCTTTGTATTGACCTTAAATGTATTTGTAAATGGTAAACATATCACCCCATAGATGTCTTTTCTGTACACAACCCCAGTTTGGCTAGCCTCTCTATATAAGTCAGATCCTCCAATCCCTTTATCAGTTTTGTTGCACGTCTCTGCACTTTTTCCAGGTCACCAGTTCAACAATGTCTTTTTTAAGAACTGGTGCCCAAAACTGTACTCCATATTTCAGATGAGGCTTAACCAAGAATTTATACAGAGGTAGAATAATGTTAGCATCCCGTGAATCTATGCCTCTTTTTATGCAGGCTAGTACCCTATTTGCTCTTGCAGTTGCTGAGTGACTCTGCACACAGGGACGGATTTATAATTAGTCAGAGTAGACATCTGCCTACAGGCGCACCTAACAGAGGGGCGCCTGTCACTGGGATCATCCGATCATGTGTGTGTGGTGGGATTTTTTTTTATTATTAAATTCGCCTCCCCGCCCGGCGCCATGAAGACAGATCTGTGCCTCCTCCTTCATCACAGCCCTGTAGCTGCTGCGCTTCCTCATCAGGTTTTTAGTAGTACAGAACGCCAGGAGATGACATCATCTCCCAGCGCTCTGCATAACTGAAGACCTCGTGGGAGCTCCAGCAGCTACAGCTCTGTTCAGAAGGAGGCGGTACAGAGCTCTCTTGCCAATGGACCACCAGGGATCAGGTAGGAAACGGACACTGGGGCAATGCGAGGGCAATATTGAGTTGAAGGGGGGCGATATGGAGCTGATGGAGGGCAATGTCGAGCTGATGGGGGCAATGTGGAGCTGATGGGGGCAATGTGAGAGCAATATGGAGCTGATGCGGGCAATGTGGAGCTGATGGTTGGCAATGTGAGGGCAATATGGAGCTGATGGGGGCAATGTGGAGCTGATGGGGGCAATATGGAGCTGATGGGGGCAATGTGAGGGCAATGTGGAGCTGATGGGGGGCAATGTGGAGCTGATGGGGGGCAATGTGAAGGCAATATGGTATATGGAGATGATGGGGCAGTATGGAGCTGATGGGGGCAATGTGAGGGAAAAATGGTATATGGGGATGATGGGGGAAATGTGAGGGCAATATGGAGATGATGGTAGCAAGTTGGGCTAATGGGGGCAATGTGGCGATGATGGGGGCAATGTGAGGGCAATACGGAGATGATGGGGGGCAACGTGGAGATTAGGAGCATTGTGGAGGTGTCCAGTGCAGATGGCCCACGGGGTGGGGGGGTGCTTCAGATTTCTGTGCCTACAGGTTCCTGAGATGTACATCCGGCCCAGTCTGCACACAGCCATGAAGTATATCATCTATCAGTACTCTTAAATCTTTCTCTAATGAGGATTCCCCAAGTTGTCTTCCATTTACAGTATATGTAGCATGTTTGTTTCTACAGCCCAGATGAATAACCTTACATTTATCTACATTAAACCTCATCTGCCACTTTTCTGCCCGTTCACTCAGTTTATCTAAATCCTTCTGCAGAGAAAAAAACACCCTTCTTTCTATATATTTCCTTACATAGCTTAGTGTCATCAGCAAATATTGAGACACTGCTTTCAATTCCCACTTCTAGATAATTAATAAACAAATTAAAAAACATTGGGCCCAGGACTGAACCCTGTGGCACCCCACTTATAACTTTAGACCAAGTAGAAAAGGTTCCATTTACAAAAACTCTCTGCCATCTATCATTTAACCAGTTCTCAATCTATGTACAAGACAGACCTTTTATTTTATGCAGTAACCTGTTGTGAGGCACTGTATGAAAGGCTTTTCCAAAATCCAAGTATACTTCATCAACACAGCAATTCCCTTGTCCAAATTACTACTTACTCTTTCGTAAAAAATGCAAGTAAATTAGGTTAACGTTATCTATTCTTCATAAAACAATGGTGACTCCTACTAATAATATTGTTTGTCTTCACATAATTCTGAACACTTTCAGTTAGTAACCCTTCTAATATCTTACCCTCTATGGAAGTCAAGCTCACTGGTCTATAATTTCCTGGTTTGGATCTTGTCCCCTTTTTGAACAATGGAACTACATCAGCTTACCGGCTCCAATCACAGGGCACTATGCCTGATGAAAATGAATCAATAAATATTAAGTATGATGGTCTTCCTGTTACTGAACTAATTTCCTTAAGTGATGTTGGGTGTATACCATCAGGTCCAGGTGATTTATACACCATAGTCTCTTTTGTACTTTATCCTCAATAAGCCATGTACGTGATGGAGGAAATTATGTCTATTTGCCCACAGCCTGTCATTGTTGCTTCCTTAGTATATACTGAAGCAAAGAATGTATTTAGGGTTTCAGCCATAGCCTTATCCTCACTAATCAATTCCCCTGTCTCAGCCTTAAGATGACCAATATCAACCTTAACTTTTTTGTTATTAATATACTTGTAGAATTGTTTAGGAGTTGTCTTGCCCTCATTCACAATATTTCTCTCATTTTCAATTTTAGCTAGCTTAATTGCTTGTTTGCAGATTTTATTACATTCTTTATATTTTTTAAATGATGCATTTCACCTGTTTGACTTAAACACTTTAAAAGCAGGTTGCTTATTTCTCATTTCCCTGCAAACCTCATCTGCCCTGTTGCAGCAGAGCAGCTTTAAGTACAATTTCTGACCTTTTACAGCCTGCAGTTAACTTAGGGTGACATTACATGCATATAAATAAAATACCATAATGTGTGCAATTCAAAACCTATAAACATAACGGAGTATCATATTAGTGGGGTATAGAATGGGGAAAGAATTAAGGCAGTACAGACTGGAGGTAAAAAATGGCAACAGTAAAAGATTTTCATACTGTCCGGTTACTGGCCACTGGCATTGACCTCACAGGCAATACAATACTGCTATGCATGGCATCAACCAATAGATGAAAATAGTGAGTAGACAGGACTTTGATTTGTGATAATACTTGTGCTTCCCAACCAGGACTCAACCAATAGATGGCAACAGCGAGTACACAGGACTTTTGCTGGAAAAGACCAATGGCAGATGTATTGCCTGTACTGTCCATGTATCCCCGGAGTCTTCATACATCACATGGACACGAGAGGTTAATCTCCCCTTTCTCCACCCCCCCCAAAAAAAAATAAGTAATAGGGCAGTCTCCCACAGACGTGCCCATGTTTTACAGAGGATTACTAGCACAATTGTCTCCATGGTTTCCTAGAAGTTCATCTTGAAAAGTATCATGTGACCTATGAACTGGGCACCACAGGATACATTTATTGGTGGACCCTAGCCCTATGACAACAGGTGACCAATCTCTCCCCCCAAATATAGTCCTCTGAAAACAAAGAAACAGCAAATGAAAAAACTCTAGGGATGTCCCCCTCTCTCTTGAGCCACCCTCCAATATGGGTTCCTAGAGCTCAATGGCTCCATAATCAAATAAAATGGTTTGGCCGAAAACACCCAGGTTACATCCATCTCCACTGCGTTGGACGTTTTCAACACCTCACAGAAGTGCTTAGTCCCTTGGCAATCCCAAGGCTTACTCTCAGTGCCCAATTCCAGTGGGCTGATGCAGTAATTTGGTGCATTGCACTTTGCCATCTCTGCTGAACCTTGCATGTTGATGGGCTGATGGGACATGCAGCTGCCTGTTCCATAGCTACCATTCCAGGAAACTGCCTCCGCCTCTGTGACACCTGTCACCATGCGGGGGTAGGGACCTGTGTGGTGCCGGCACTGGTTCAGTAGCTGGAGAACGATGCTGGGGAGCGATGCTTGAGATCGGAGACGGCGTGCCAGGTACTCCCTTGCCACAGCCGAAGCTGAGTAAAGGTGCTGTTCGAGAAACCAGATTGTTCCACCCCAGTTGAGCCGGGGTGCAACCAGGATGGGCGTGCTCTGGGTACCATTAGGAGCCAAGCCGATGAGACAAGCTGGAATCCGGACAGGAGGTACCAATGTACTAGAACACAGAGCCAGAAGTCAAGCCAGAAACTGGAAACAAGCCGGAGGCCAGGATCAGAGCCAAGGGTCAAGCCTGGGACTGAAGACAAACCGGAGGTCAGGGTCAGAGCCAAGGGTCAAGCCAGGGACTGGAGATAAGCCAGAGGTCAGATCAGAGCCAAGGGTCAAGCCAGGGACTGTAGACAAGCCAGAGGTCAGGAACAGAGCCAAGGGTCAAGCCAGGGACTAGAGACAAGCCGGAGATCAGATCAGAGCCAAGGGTCAAGCCAAGGAGCAAAGAAGGATACAAACAGCGCTACGAAGCTTGTGGAATGGGCACCCTATGTCTGGGGTATCCCATTTAAATAGTAAGAGTAGCCAATGAACGGGGCAGAGAGAGAGAGGCTCTCCTGGGAGCCGAACCAGATAGGAGCAGCCTGACCAATAGTGTGCCAGACTGGACGCATGCACAGCTGCCAAGGAGAAGGCAGCAGGGAACTGCGCATGTGCAGCTCGACCAAGATGAAACACAGAAGCACCACCGCCGCAGCGAGATGCGGCCGGGGATGAGAGACCAGGCAAGCGGTGACAACAACTTTCCCTGCTTGGCTATGGCCTTCTGGATCCTCCTCCTTCTTGTCTTACAGGAGTTGATGGGAAGCAGCATTGTCCAGCTGGCTACCAACTTCCAGGGCCTCCTCCAGTTCCATGATGCTCACAGGCAGCGGTCTCGCTCCACCCTCACTGGTTTCCTCACAGTAGAGATTATCAGGGTTTTCTTTGAAGGTGGCTGGTTGGAGACCCAGACTGGCTATCTGGCATCTCTTCCTGAGGTTCTCCACAGCGTCCTCAGCTACCATACTCTGGAGATCTGCTTCTCCACCTGATCTGGGCATTTCCAATGTCCACCCCCTCTGTTACAGCAATTCCTCCTCAACTTTGAAGGTCTGATGGGTTACCTTAAGATCAAGTACTGTGACTAGGGATAGGAGAAAAGTCATGAAAACTAAGTGGTTCCCCAATTTTTCACTAGAAAATCCACACTCTGGAAAAACCTTAAAAAGTCTCAATTTCTCCTACACCATAATGTAGGCTACAAACTTCCCACCAGTTTACTACTTGTAGTTTGCATTTTCACGCCAGACATTTGACTTTCACAGGAAATGAAACAGAAGAAATAAGCAGCTAAAGAGATAGAGAGGGAGAAAGAAGATTTCCTAATGATTTATTTATAGAAATAACTAGGCTAACAGAGGTTTATAGCGTTAGCCACCATGGATTAACAAAATCCATCCAGTGAGTCAGAGGAGGAGGATGTGGCCCTGATTCCCCAGACCCAATGATGCCCTTGCCCAGTCCCGCTACACTGTCCCTTGGGATCTCAGGGAAAATAGTGTTGTCATCATCAAAGCAGGCACAGGAAGAAGTAGGTAGCAGTGTGAGCAGAACACGTCAGCTACCTGTGCCTGCCACTACTGCTGTCAGTGTGCCTTCTGATTTAGAGGAGGAGATGGAGGCAAGTGTAACAGGAGGGGACCCAAAGTCACACTTGTCATCTGCAAACAGTCCCACTACTACCACAAAGCAGCTAAAAAGTGGTGTGGGCAAAGGCGGGGGGTGGTGATTGTGAAGCAGTTTCTGGGACTAGCTCAAGTATGAACCCTAATGATGAGATGGAAGGGGAAGTGGGTAGACTGACTTTCGGCCAAGGGAGCCCACAGCATGTCGCTGTGGAAAAGAAACTTAAAAAGGCAAAACTGGCTAGCAATATTAGCATCAGCGCACATCAGCTGCCTGTACCTGCTAGTGATGACAGTGTGCCTTCATCACCAGAAGAGATGTTACAATAGGGGACCCTCTATTACATTGCCAGACCCATAGGGTTTTGTATTTTTGTCTGCCAGTCTTCTGGAGTTTTTTCTCTCTTCTCTTCTCTCTGGCTCCGCCCTCTTTCCCCATTGACAGGCCTACTTTTTTAAATGGCATTTCCCTTTTACCCAGTGCCAGATTATCAAGCTAGTCTGCTGTTATCTTGGCCCACTCTGCATCTCTCTCTTTGGGGATATACAAAATATATTATTAGTATTGTATTAGTACTGCTACCTACCAAAGACTCCTTCCATCCAGGTCAATGTAGGGAGGCTGGTGTAACGGTTTGTTTGACACACAGACACAGTAGGTTTGGATAAAACACAGTTTTATTAAACAATGAAGGTTACAATAACCCTCACAGGTCCTGTAATATACACTTATTATAGTACAGCCACAAGACAGGTTATATATAGGTAAGCCCACACAGGTCCAGTATAAGTATAGAGTCCATAACACATTATACTGACACAGGTCAGGCGGATCTTGAAAGAGTCCCAGTGTATTGGTACTGCATGGGTTAAGCAGCCTCCGTTACTGCTAAGGCAGTTCACCATTACCTGTTATACTTATTCTTGGGCGGTACTTGTATTTAAGCTCTCTACCCTAGGTGGACTTCTTAACAGGCCTTACCACACATGGGACTGTTTACAGTCGCTGACTGCTATTAAACCATGCGGTACCGATACACTGGGACTCTTTCAAGATCCGCCTGACCTGTGTCAGTATAATGTGTTATGGACTCTATACTCATACTGGACCTGGGTGGGCTTACCTATATATAACCTGTCTTGTGGCTGTACTATAATAAGTGTATATTACAGGACCTGTGAGGGTTATTGTAACCTTAATTGTTTAATAAAACTGTATTTTATCCAAACCTGCTGTGTCTGTGCATCAAACAAACCATTACAGTATGAAAGGGACATAACCTCAGACAGTAAAGGTGATGGAAATGCACAAAACATCCATTGGAGGATGGATGTACATGAGCAGCGTTTGGACCAGTTGGCACTGGCCATACAAACTATTCTTGAGCGCACGGCGCATCTCAACAAACCAGCTCAGAGTCCGGTGATCCCCTCAGTTTCGACACCAGAGACTCAATCCATGACACCTGTAGCCTCAGTTAAAGGGTTAACTGTCTCAGCTCTGTTACCGCTCAGATACGATGGCGAACCCACACTTTGCAGGGGGTTTATTAATCAGTTGGAGATTTTTCTGGAATTAACCCCTCACGCCTTTCCTAATGACCGCAGTAAGGTGGGGTTCATGATATCTCTAATGACGGGCAGAGCCCTGGCATGGGCCAACCCCCTGTGGGAGAATGCTAAACCCTGCACCAGGAACTTCAGGGAGTTTGTGCGTACTTTTCGGAGAGTATTTGAAGTTCCAGGTAGAGCCGCCTCTGCTGCCAAACGACTGATGGAGATACAACAGGGCAATCGTACATTGGCGGCAGAGGTAGGTTGAAACAACGAAGCGCCGGTGGCAGCTTTTGCTCAGGAACTTGCTGACCGTAAACAGCAGCTAGAGAAGTGCCTAGTGATTTGGACGAATACATTGATTTCGCTATTTTGATTGATTTTCGCATCCGTGAGAGACTTATGGCTAAAGACCGCAAGCTGCGGCCCAGGAATGTTGGGCAAACCAGTTTTAATGTCGTAGCCATGCCTCCCTCGCCTCCCATGCCTCCTGAGCGAACACAGGAAACTAGTGAACCAATGCAGCTTGGGTTCACCAAATTATCTAAGGAGCAACGGGCACACCGCAGGAGGCAGGGGTTATGTCTGTACTGTGGCAAGGCTGGGCACCTATTGCGTACCTGTCCTGTACGTCCGGGAAACGAGCGCACCTAGGGTACCTTGGGGGACAGGCCCTAGGTGGTGTTCAGCAGTCCCTAGGCCCTATTATGCAGAAACCCACAATCCAGGTGGCATTTTCCTGGGCAGAACATTCGGTGGACGTTCTGGCCCTGGTTGATTCCAGCGTGGCCGGATACTTTATGGACAGTTCATTTGCTGCGCTACATCAGATTTCGTTGGTCAAGAGGGAATCTCCCTTAGCTATTGAGGCCATTGATGTCAAACCGTTAGAACCGGCTCAGATAACTATGGAAACTGTTCCGCTATCCATGACTATTGGGGCCCTCCATACTGAGAAACAGCAGTTTCAGATTATCCATTCTCCTCATCATGCTGTCATTCTGGGGTTTCCATGGTTACGTTTGCATAATCCCCAGTTTGACTGGCAGACTTGTGAGATTACGTCTTGGTCTGAGTACTGTATGGGGCATTGTGTGACTCATCCAATTGTGTACCTCTCCCTCCGTGCCAGCCGAATATCACCAATTCAGTGACGTTTTCAGTAAGGGAGAGGCTAGCACTTTGCCCCAGCATAGGGCGTACAATTGCGCTATTGATTTGTCTCCTGGCGCTGTGCCTCCTAGGGGTCGCGCTTACCCGCTGTCTTGCGAGGAGAATCAGGCCATGGAGGAATATATTGACGATGCCCTTAAAAGAGGGATTATTAGAAAATGTACCTCGCCTGCAGGGGCTGGTTTCTTTTTTGTCAAAAAGAAGAATGGCGAGTTGAGGCCTTGTATTGATTACCGGGGACCGAATAAACTAATGTCCAAGAATGCCTACCCCATACCACTCATTACCGAACTGTTTGACAGGTTAAAAGGTTCTTCCATTTTCACTAAGTTGAACCTACGGGCTGCATATAAGCTGATCAGAATAAGAGCTGGAAAACGGCATTTAATACCAGATTGGGGCATTATGAATATCTAGTCATGCCTTTTGGCCTTTGTAACGCACCTGCTATATTTCAAGAATTTATTAATGATATCCTCCACGATATGCTACAGTCCTGCGTAGTAGTCTACCTAGATGATATACTCATACACTCGTCTAGCCTGTGCTAACCCATCCCAGTGGTCTGAGGCAGTTGATCATGCTTTTGAGACACTGAAGTCTGCTTTCCCATCTGCTCCTGTACTGTCCCACCCCAACCCTCCCCTTCCATTCACGTTGGAGGTTGATGCCTCTGAGAATGGGGTAGGGGCAGTACTGTCACAGTGTCCGGTTGCCGGGGTACTCTGAGACCATGTGGGTTCTTCTCTAAAAAATTGTCTAGTGCCCAGAGTCACTATGAGATTGGGGACAGAGAACTTCTGGCTATCATTCTCGCTCTGAAAGAATGGCGTCACCTGCTGGAAGGTATGAGAACTCCTGTATTAATTATGACAGACCACAAAAATTTGACTTATCTCTCGGAAGCTAAAAGATTGTCCTCACATCAGGCCAGATGGGCCCTGTTTCTATCTCGTTTTAACTTTATCGTATCTTACTTGCCGGGCTCCAAGAATGTTAGGGCTGATGCCCTGTCTAGGCAATTTGGGCCAGAGATGGATAAGGATGAGGTTCCCGTACCCATCTTTCAGCCTGATCACATTCTGGCTACCCTACTTACTAGCATCACTTCGCCACTGGAGGAGGAAATTCTGGCTACCCAGGCTACGGCGCCCCCAGATATCCCAGTGGGCAAGTGTTTTGTGGAAGAGCCATTTGGTACCCGCTTGCTTGAAACCTACCATTCATCAAAGGCTGCTGGGCATATTGGGAGGGATCAATTAATTTGGTCTCTCTCACAATTATTTTGGTGGCCTTCCCTACGGGCCGACTGTTCCACATTCACGGCAGCCTGTACCACCTGTGCTCATGCCAAAACCCGTAGACACCTCCCAGTGGGCTTACTCCAACCAGTACCAAATGGTGAATGACCTTGGTCCCACATATCCATTGATTTCTTGGGAGAACTGCCAGTGTCCAGGGGTTACTCTTTCATCCTTATGGTGGTTGATAGATTCTCTAAGATGGCTCACTTCCTGCCCCTTCCTGGCCTTCCCTTGGCCCAGGAGCTGGCAGTTGTCTTTGCGAAAGAGGTGTTCTGGTTGCATGGGGTACCAAGAGTTCTAGTGTCTGATTGTGGGAGTCAATTTATATCCAGATTTTGGAGAGCATTTTGTAACCAGATGGGCATTCAGCTGTCCTTTTCGTCTGCCTACATTCCCAGGCCAATGGAGCTGCTGAGAGTGCTAATCAAGGATTGGAGCAATTCTTGCACTGTTTTGTGTCCGATCATCACAATAATTGGGCAGACCTGTTGCCATGGGCAGAGTTCGCCAGGAACTGTGCGGTTAATTCATCATCCGGGAGCTCCCCGTTTCTCATCAACTATGATTTTCAACCATGTTTGCTCCCGGACTCATTCCAGTCGCAGCAGATTCCACCTTTGGACGAGCATATCAAGCAACTCCGCTCCACATGGGCACAGGTTCAGAGGGCCCTCAGTCATTCGTTCCAGCGTCATCAGCGCCACGCTAACTGTAGATGGCTGCCAGCGGTCTCCTTTCAGGTTGGGGACAGGGTATGGCTTTCCTCCAGAAACCTCAATTTGCAAGTTCCGTGAAATAAGTTGGCTCCCCGGTTTATTGGTCCTTTCAAGGTGGTCCGCAAAGTTAACCCTGTTTCGTATGCTTTGGATCTCCCAGCATCTATGCGCATTCACAATGTGTTCCATGTATCCCTGCTGAAACCTCTGGTATGCAACTGTTACACTACCACTCCTGTGGTTCCCGGTCCTGTGGAGGTTCAGGGTCAGGAGGAGTACGAAGTCCAAAGCATCATTGATTCAAGCAGATTTAGAGGAAAATTGCAATGTTTGGTCCATTGGAAGGGCTATGGCCCTGAGGAACGTTCCTGGGTTTATCAGAATAATCTTCATGCTCCTAGATTGCTGCACAATTTTCACTCCAAATATCCTCAGAAACCAGGTCCCTCTTCTAGGAGAGGGGGTCTTTGAGAGGGGGGTACTATCACAGTGCCCGTGCTCTTTCAGCAACATTCTGTCAGTGTACACTCCTGCTCTACTCCTCTTGGCTATGGTGTGATTGTCCCGCCCAGTATTGCCTTTAAATACTGGATTCTGGCACTTCTCCAGTGTCCTTTCATGGTGTTCCAGTACCAGCGCTTGTTCCTGATTACTGTTTGCTCTCAGTGTATCGACCCGGCCTGCCTGACTACTCTGCATCTCGTCTCCTGCTTGTGTACCGACCCGGACTGCCTGACCATTCTTCTTCTTATCTCCTGTGTACCGACCCGGCTTGGCTGATGTTCCTGCTCCGTGTTCCGACCCCGCTTGGCTGACGTTCCTGCTCCGTGTACCGACTTGGATTGGCTGACGTTCCTGCTCCGTGTATCAACTTGAATTGGCTGACATTACTGCTCCGTGTGAACCCGCCCGGTTGGGCTGCTGCCTCCCTGCACACCCTTACCGGTCTCTGGTTGAGGGTGGTGATCCTCTCTCGCTGTCTGTGACAGCTGTGCAGTTTTAGTCTCGTTGCCTCTGTGTCGCCCTGGCTTGTGTTACTATCCGCTCCGGTTGGTTGCCTCCCAGGACTATTCTTATCCATGACACACATCTCATCATCACCAACCAGTCCCACTCCCATAGAGCAGCAGCAAGAGAACGGTGGTGGTGATGAGAATGAGGGTGATGGTGGAGCAGCTGGGGTGAAGGAGAGAATGAAGGCCTTTTAAGCAGAAAGTGAAAAGAAATGGTAGACAGATAGGCAAATGGGTATCCTCACCAGCAGTGACATTGCAGAGTTTGCTGTTGCTGCTGAGTCGCAGGGGCCAGATGTTGATCTGTCTCACCACCAGGGTGATGATGAGCAGGCTAGTGTGCCACAGACCACAGTGGCCACAATGGGACTGGGCTCCAGCAGTAATAATCCAGGACTAGGACAGGTTCCTTTTGCCAGCAATAATCCTATTCCTAGTTCTAGTTCTGATTCTGAGGGAGCAGCAGCAGCAGCAGCAGCAGCATGCTCTGCCCCAGTAAGTGAAGGGGATTATGGAGAAGAAAAACAGGACATTCTTCTCCACCTGTCCCCTCATAAGTGTGGGACTATTTTTCTCTTGGAGCAGGCCCAGTGAGGTCATCAGTGACTGCACAGTGAGGTCTATGTTTCAAGTCAGTGAAAAGGGGAGTGGTGGGGATGCACCTTGGCACAACTTCCCTAATAAAAAACATGAAATACAGAAGCCATGACATATAGGAGTGTCATGTTAAAGCCAAACCCCCACAAAAGAAATTTAGTGCTGCTGTTGTTGTACCCCCTGTCTCTCTCCAAGGGCACCTAAAATTTAACCTGAGCCTGAAAGTTTGATGGTGAGCAAAGCTCCTCCCTTGTCATCAGCTTCATGTACTAGGGACAGGGAGCAGGAAGGCATAACAGCTGTTCCAGCCTTGGAACCCTCAGGGTCCTCTTCCTCCACCTCTTCTGCTTTGCCATCTCTGTCATTGTTTTAACCTCCTCATCATCTGAAAGAGATTCTCAAGATGTTAGGACGTGGGAGTTCATGTCCAACTATTGCACATTGTGTGGTGCTCTACCCACAGGTGGCAATGTGGTGGAGGATAATCACAATCAGGGAATCAAGCAGAATCTGAGGAGATTCCATCCCACAGAATACACTAGGCTGTTGGCAGGGAGGATTCATCATTATTACTAAATCTGCTAGTTGTCAGTCATGTGTCCTTAGTGGAATGGACAAGGGGCATAGTGACAACAGTACTTGGTTTCTGGGGGATAATTGTTTTGACTTTGTGGACTTAAGAATCAAGGTGTTTGGCTGCAGTTGTGCCAGTTGTTTGATATGAGCACATATGTGACCATTGTTCCCAGTCCTTCCCCTATTTCATAACTTTGCTATACACACTGTGCACATTGCAGTTGCTGATGAAAGGCACAGTTCCTGACTGCTCTCAAGGGAAAGTTTAATTTTCAACAACACACCCATTATTTTGGAGGAGGTACAAAAGGAAAAGCATTATTGGCAAACTTCTTTTCTCCAAATACACCTGAAGTGGTAGTGGAGCTAGTTGTGGTGCTACTAGTGCCTCAGGTATACCAATGTAGCAGATGGCAAGTGGAATCATCATCACCTGTCTCATATCACTGTTGTTGATCCCATTCCCTTGGAGCTGCCTAATGCCCTGCTGTTTAGACAACTCAGCAGCAGCAATAACATCACATCAGCTGCAAATGCTGCCATGTTACCATAGCATTTGCCAATGGCCATGGCCAGTGGACATTTAACACCATTAATAAGACCCAGTGGGGCATGATTTTTTTTGGTCTCATGGCTTGTTCTTTGTAAGAAAGGGTGGGGGGCTTGTGCCTACCAAGCATCACTGCACTGCTCTTATTTCACACTCCCCCTACCCCTTGTGTGCTTGCTGGACATTACTCAACTACTTTCTGTGTTTTTAATATAAAGTATTTAATAGAACTGATTGTGTGATGTTTTGACTTGGCCCTCTACAAAATATTCTATCTCATCAAGTGTCAGTCTGCCTCAGTCACAGCTTATGTCTGGGTCCATGTCTCTGTCACACACCATTTTTTATTTTATTTTTTTTATTTCTTTTTATCTCTTTCCATTTTATTTTTTTATTTTATTTCTTTTTTTTCCCCTTTTTTATTCATTAAGTAATTTTTCCTCTTATCCCAGTCAACAAAAAAACAAAAACAAAACAATATTTTCTTTGTTCAACTGATTCTTTCCACAGACTCACTTCACCAACACAGATATAACAGCTAAATCATGATGAAACATAGATTACAGTTGCCTGTGTTGTTCCAGTCACATAGAATGTTTAGGTATTTTGAGTAATTCTCCTTTGCTCCCTTCTCACACCCCCTGTCTTCTCTGTCCCTGACACAGAGATAACACCTAGATCAGGAAGGAACTTGGATCACAACTGTCTGTGTATTCCCAGTCAGTCACACAAAATTTTGGGGTATTTGGAGTAAATATCCATTTCTTCCATCTCATTCCCACAGACTGCCCTAACACAGAGATAACAGCCAGATAAGAAAGGTACACGGCTGCCTGTGTCTTCAAAGTCAGTCACACAAGATTTTGGGGTATCCACACAACACCAATCCACACTCCAAAGTTCTTACTACATATCTACAAATCCAAACAAACATCTTCCCTAATCTGATATATACTTATGTTCACCAAATTTATACACAAAGATATATCAAATACACTATAAAACCATTCGGCTCTCAGTTTGGTTAACATCTCACATCCCAACAGTACACTTTTGAAAACATCATTTAATAAACTCCAATATAATCTAATATCCAGAATCCAATTAAAAAAAAAATTAAAAAGAATAAATAATAAAATAAAAAAATATATATATTTTCATGTGATGTAGAGATATACATATGGGCATGTAATAATATACGTGAACATATGTAGATGATATTCAGGATCATATATTAAAATATTAGGAAATTTAGGAAAATGGGTATATATAATATGTACAGTAATCCATATGTTTTTTAATTAGATTCTGGGGAATTAGGGAAGATGTTTGTTGGATTTGTAGATATGTAGTAAGAACTTTGGAGTGTGGATTGGTGTTGTGTGGATAGGGTGGCATGCTTGGAGGTGACATTGTGACCTTAGGCATGCCAGACGAAACATTGCGATGATTGGGGAAATTAGATGGACTGGGGTTGTGACGTAGCATTCCATCTTTGGAGCGCGGCGTCACGGCCTCAGTCCATATGCTATTCCTTGGAGTAGATAGAGAGAGAGGTGGAGGGAAGTAGTGGTTTGTGGATGGCAGAGCATGTGCGGTGACAACGTTGCAACATCGAGGCGGGAAGTTAAACATGCTCAGCTAGACATCCGAGATTTTAATATTGAAAAGAAACAGACCCAGGATGTGATGTTGCGTTCCAGAGATGGAACACACAAAGCCATATCCTGGGGTGAACGAAAGGAAGAGATATTGTGGCGGGAAAAGAAAGAAAGCTCATGGGAATTGGAGGCATTAACAGACCAACGGTACATATAACAGTAAGAAAATTGTGTAAGAATAATGATGCTAAGTTGCTCTTGATAAAGTAATGTGTTATTACGAAACGCATTGAGCATTTTTTAGCTATATGCATATATTTTTATATATTTTTTTTTTGAGATCACTATTATAGTGAAAAGAAAATAAATTTGTGGTGTTTATTTATATATCACCTTGAACGGCTCTTTTTTATTGTTTTTACCTTGAATCTCCAGTCAAAGTATAGCTCCTGTTTGGGTAGTGTAGGCTTCTGGGGGGAGTTTGGTTACTCCCTGCAGGCCACTATAGACCTATATTGGAGAGCTCTACACCTGGGCAAGTGCTTGGTGTTCATCTGGAGTTAACCGTCCTGGAGTTTATACCAGGAGAGCTTGAAAACTTAGAGGCAGTATTGGAAGCCTCAGAAAAGTGTGAGTAAATTTCTAAAGAGCACGTGGTGAAGGTGATGGCATTTGTGAAAAGATACTACATTAGAGGATCTGGCGCTGTTGTTTTTCCTTCTTTTTTCTACTAGAGCTTACCAGCAGTCAGAGTGGTACTCTATCTGCCTCCAGATAGGTGATCCTGTCCTTGTCCTAACCTGCCCTGTGAAGGTTGAGGAAGTGTCCCGTCACTGTCCTCATATCTGGTCCTGTGAAGGTTGGGAAAGTGCTATTTATTTTATTATTGTGTTATTCCTAATAAAGATCATTGTTTTACCATATTTGTAATTGTCAGTGTTGTTATTCCTAAGTCACTCCATGACAGCCTGTTCCCATAATACCAGAATTCCCCAGGACTGTCCAGAATCAGAATAGCCCAAACAGAAAAGTGTCAATGGAAATTGAACTTACACAGCATACAAGAAAAAGAGCCAACGGGCTCAAACGTGAACAACTGTAAGTCAACCAAGTATGCGGATCCTTAGACAGGGAGACCTGCCTTCAGGACTTTCCAGCCAAAGCTGGCTTCATCCAAAGCCAGAACATCGACATTGTATTGCTTAGCAAAGGTGTGCAAAGAGGACCAAGTCATTGACTTGCACAACTGTTCAGGCCTAATTCTTGTAGGCCCTAGTAGACCTAGTGGAATGTGCTGTGAACTTGAAGGGACCAGGTTTCTTCCTGAGTTGATACTCCTGAAGTATAGTAGCCTTGATCCAAGAGGTAACTGTGACCTTTGACGCCATATGGCCCTCCAGAATTACAAAACGACACTCAGGCTTGCGAAAAAGCTCAGTATGGTATACATAAAATTTCAGGCAACACACAACATCCAAAAAATAAAAATCCTTCTCCTTGTCAGACTTAGGATCAGGACAAAAGGAAGGTACAACAATCTCCTGATTGATGTGGAGCTCAGAGGCCACCTTAGGAAAAAACACCTGAGAGGTTCAAAACACCACCTTGTCCTTATGATAGACCAGGAAAGATGTCTTGCAAGACAAAGCCTGCAACTCTGCAGACTGAGACTACTGCCAAAAGAAAAGCCATCTTGAGCTTTAACTGATGAAGAGGTATGGAAGCAAGGGGCTCAAAGGGATGCCTCTGCAAGACTCCCAAGACCAATTAAAGATCACACTGAGGAATAGGTCCTTAAAAGCAGGGAAGGCATGAGTCACCCCCTGAAGGAACACCTTAACATCTGGAATGGTGGCAGTACGTCGCTGGAAAAACACAAAGTTGTCTGCACGCCACTTGTGAAAAATAGACTACTAGTTCATCATTACTATTAAACTCTCAGCAAGTTGTCATGTGTCCTTAGTGGGGTCTGGACAAGGGGTTTAGTGACAGCGACAGTTGTGCCCCAAGATGTTATTTCCACACACACTGTGACATTGCAGTTGCTGATGAGAGCCACAGTTCCTGCTCTCAAGGGAAAAAATTATATTCTAATAACAACACACCCATGAATTTGGAGGCGGGGTAGGTGGAGAAGAATTAATGGCCAACTTCTTCTTTTCTCCACATAGACTGGGGGCTACTTATTGTGCTGCTACTGCCTCAAGCGCATCACTGGAGATAGTCATGGCAAGTGGAACCTTCATCATCCATTGCCCATGTTACTGCTATTGTTGATCCCATTCTCTTTCTGCTGCCTAATCATCCTGCTGTTCAAACAACTTAGCAGCAGCAGTAAGAACAGCAGTTGCAAATTCCACAGTTATGGACTCAGGAGGACATTTGACAATGGCCAGTGGCCACTGGCCAACATGACCTGCTGGCACAAGGCCAGTAGGGCATTTTTGTTTTTTTCTCAGCACTTGTGCTTTGAAGAAAAAAAAATAAGATAAGTCCTACAAAAAAAACCCCCAAAAAACTATTTTTGGGGGTTTGTTTCTAACAAGCCTAAGTCCTACAAATCAATGTTTCCTTAGGGCTTGTGCCTCTAACAAATCATCCTCTACAAAATACTCCATCAAGTCAAGTATCAGTCTTTCCCAGTGGCAGCTTATGTTAGGGGGTTCCTGTCTCTATCACTTTACATACAAATTTATATTTTTTTTCTATTAACTCTCCCCCCCATTCACTGTACAACTGATTCTTTCCTCACACCCCACCAACAAAGGCACCTTCATGTCCCTTTTATACTATGTCTTTGGGAAATAAAATAATATTTACTATGTGTTGTGTATAAATTCAGTGTTCCCATTGATTTCAATGGAATGAACTAGGCGAAAAAAGTGGGAAAAAGTGGAAAATCAGCAGTTTTCGTGGCGAATTATTTGCCATGGGGAAAGTGCCATTTTTCGCAGATTTCAGTTTGAGGCAAAAATTTTCACCCATCCCTATCCAAGATATCCAAGGTGGATTTGGTTCTCAAACCTGGTGAATCTAGTAACATAATAACACAGTAACATAGGAAATTAGGTTGAAAAAGACACAATTCCATCAAGTTCAACTCTTGCCTCAACCCTTGCTGCTCCCCCACAAAGAGGATCTTCTGTTCCAGGGAACTCAGGGCATCCCTGTGACTCAGAAGTCTTTCAGAGGCCATCATTAAAGGCAAAAAGAAATCTAGCTTTAGGATTTACAACAGGATTTGGAGTATTTTTAGACACAGGTGGCAAGACTAATATCTGGATATGTCATTAGCCCTTCCCAGATTATGGACTTCTTGCACAAGGGGTTTGAGCAAGGATTAAGGCCAGCCTCCATAAAGGTCCAGTTATCAGCCTTCTTGGCCTTGTTGGCACACCAGTTCCATGATGAAGATATATTAAGGGAATTACTAAGGCAAGGCCTAGAGTTAGGGAAATTGTTCTATTCTGTGATTTGAATAAAGTTGTAGATAAACTATCCCGGTCATCTAAGCCTGAGTTTCTGCAAGAAGTTCCTATCAAGAATCTTATCCTAAAAGCAGCCATCCTCACAGCCATAACATATGCCAGAAGAGTCGGTGAATTGCAGGCCTTTTCCGCCAAATCTCCTTATCTGGAACACCAGGATAAGGTCGTAATTAGAGCATGATCAGATTTTAGATCAAAAGTGGTATCATCTTTTCACCTTAATCAGGACATTGTTCTTCCATTATTTTGTCCAAATCCAAAGTCAGATCAGGAAAGACTCACAATCTGAATTTTTACTAAAATTGTGACTAAAGGATCTGAACATGTATACCCTGGAGGAGAGAAGAGAGGGGATATGATTGAAACATTCAAATACATGAAGGGATTCAACAAAGTGCAGGATGGAAGTATAATGGGAGTAAAAATGTTAGGATAAAAGGCCATAGTCTAAAACTAGAGGGACACAGGTTTAAATGTAATGTAAGAAAGTTTTACTTCACTGAGAGGGTAGTAGATAAGTGGAACAGCCTACCAGCAGAAGTGGCAGAAGTTAATACAGTGACAGAATTTAATCATGCATGGGATAGGCATAAGACTGTCCTTAACAAAAGAAAAGACCAAGGACCAAAAAAGGTTTGAGGTTTTTACTGTAGGAAAATGGACAGACTAGATGGGCCGAATGGTTCTTATCTGCTGTCAAACTCTATGTATATCCATCTATTTGAATAGAACTCAACAAGTCGGAGAATTTATTTGTATGTTTTCAGGGAAAATGTAAAGGGTCTTCAGCCTCCAAAGCATCTACCACAAGGTGGATCAGGGACTGCATTAGGTTAGCTTACCTAGAAGCAGGGCTAGATCCCCCAGACAGAATAAAAGTTCTCTCTACCAAAGCAGATATGTAAAGCAGCAACTTGGTCCTTTCTGTTCAATTTAATCAGACACTATCATTTGGATATCCATGCTTCACAGGATGCAAGATCTGGCAGAAAGGTCCTTCAGGCTGGGGTAAATTCTGGAGCGGTAAGATTATTTTCATTATTTTTGGTGGCAGTATTTATTCTTATACACAGTTATTTATTTCCTCCTACAATATATGGGTTCAGTGGTTTATCCCTATCTACATATATATATATAATCAATTAAATTGTCTTCCAACCCTGCTCTGTCATATCACACGTTTAGTTATACTGCCATAGTAAGGGACACAGAAGAATGGGTGAAATTTACTTACCGATATTTCCTTTTCTTCTGTGTCCCTCCATGGCACACCCTTCCCTTTAATTGTTTGTGTTTTCTCCTAGCTTTGACAAAATATGACAGATGAAAGAGAGCGGGGAGCCTGTTTATGAGATTTTCAAGGACTGGACCTACTCCAGCTGGGAGGATGGGCACAACCCTTGTTTAGTTATACTGCCATGGAGGGACACAGAAGAAAAAGAAATATCGGTAAGTAAATTTCACCCTTTTTTAGTGAGAATATCACAGAACACACTACAGTACAGCACTGGTCAACTATTATATAGTTCTACAACCCACAAAGCAGTGTGTGTACACTGCTGTTCTTTTATATTATAGTGTCTCAATCTAGCAATATACTTCATGTAAAGACTTCTAGTCATTTATATTATGGGGAATAAATCCCCCAGTGCACTCAATGTTAAGCATGCTAGACTCTTAAGTTATGAGTAGGAATATAGTGTCCTCTCTGCACCATATGCACTACAAACTGCTATAATTTTATATGGTAGTGAGTATATGCCAGAATGGACTGCCTTTAGACTGATCAATTTTTAGATTATAGTCACTGTATCCCACACTGCAATGCATGTGCAAATTTTTTAAATGTCTTAGTGAGCATATCCCAAAAGCACTGCATTAATTCCTACATCCCTCAATGCACTTTATACATACTTATAATCTTTTATAATGTAGTTAGTATATCCCACAAGGCACTGAAAAAATAATGCTCTTCTCTTACAGCACGGCTATCGTACATTGTTCTTGTACATACAGACTGCTAGTCATTTATATTATATATTCCCAATGCATTGCAAGGGATGGCTGATGGAATTTATCCCACAATGCACTTCATTTACAGACTTCTAGACTTTTATATTATAGTGAGTCTGTCCCACAATGTACTGAACTTACAGACTGTTACATTTAATTGTATTTGAAGCATTTCCAATTAAGTACTGCATGTACATACTGATCAGATTTTATATACAAGTGCAAATTTCAATCAATGTACTTCTATCCATTTATATTATACTTAGTATAGGACACAATGCATTGTGTGGAGTGCTCTCATCTTGTATATTATGGGGAGTCTCTTACATAATGCACTAGATCAGTGGTTCTCACCACTGTGCCCTCAGTGGCCAATAGCAGGCCAGGATTTGAGGATATCCTTGTTAGAGCACAGGTGAATTAATAAGTTTGAATGTGCCTCTGACAGGGGAGGACTGACAGGACCCAGGACCCCTGGTACAAAAAGAGGTCTGGGCCCCCTTCCCAATGACATAATTGACCCCGTCCTCATTACATCATTGACCCACCCCATGACATCATTGACCACGCCCCATGACATCATTGGCCATGTCCCATGACATCATTGGCCCCGCCCCATGACATCATTGTCCTCGCCTCATAACATCATTGGCCATCCAGTTCCCCCAAAAGCCATACCCACCCAGGCCATCCATTAACCCCATAAGCCATCCAGTACCCCACAGGGCCATCCAGTGCCCCCACAAGCCATACCCACCAAGCCATCCATTACCCCAACAAGCCATCCAGGTCTTTTTTCCACCTCATCAAATATGGTCCAATGGGCCTTATGTATAAAAGTGCAGCAGTGCAGTTCTGGCAATAAACCAACTGCATTATAGGCGACACATGAAAATTCCCCAGATTGCTATTGATTTAATAGGTTGTTTAACCCCTTGAATGCTAGAGAGGCGGAGAGATGTGGAGACCTCCCCAGCATGCAAGGAATTAAACGTTCTATTAAAATACACTGAATTTTCTCTGGTGATGTTGGTGTACCCCAGAATTACTCTGTTGCACTTTTATACATAAGGCAACATGTCCTTAGTTCATCAGCCTCAATGTCAGACCAGTCTACAAACAGTACCTTACCATAGACTGTTCACTGTGTAGACTGTCACCCACAACCCCTTCAATGCTCAGACCCAGAGGAAATTATGTATGCATATATCTCCCATAACAGACTAAGGCACTTGTTGTCAATCAGGGTGCTGTGGTATTATTGTGTCTTTCTATGAAGACTTTAACAATAAAGGTTAAAGTTTAGTTTATAATGTATATTAATGGAAATCATTATGCACAGTATGCTCTTTGATTTCATTCTGAATGTGAAGCCTAGGAATAACCAAATATTTATCTATTGTGCGCTTCAATGAGTCCTTGCTGTGTACCCTTACAATGTGACAGGTGCCCTGAATGTTCCAGGTTTTATGTTAGGGTTGCCCTTAGTAAAAAAGGTTACCCAGTGCCAGTTAGTAAGTACATACATACGTATTTTATTACTCTTCTGTGGATATATGTTGAACCCTTTAAGTGCCAGAGAGGTATCCAATGAATTGCTATGTGTCGGATACCTTCCTGACACTCAAAGGGTTAAAGAACATTATAGACTGGCATTGAAGTCTCTATTTTAGGCACATTTTTACATAAACCTGATAATAATGTACATATTAATTAAGTATAAAAAAGATAATATATATATTTCCAAACAGGACAAGATAATTCATTTCCAGATGTTTGAAAAGTGAAGAAATAAATATTTCCCCAAATCATATTAATTTAACCATTTCAGTGCTAGGCTGCAGAAGATCTGTGCACCTGACGTCAGAAAGCAGGGGGAAGATCCCATATGTTCAAGTGGCCCCTGTTCCCCATGCATAGGGGTGGAATAGGGGTGAGGACACCTCACTATCAAAGGGATAGATATTGGAATGCTGCTCCCAAATGCATCCTCAGCTTCCCAATGCTCCTGTCTTTCCAGCCCCATATTCTGCTCCCTGCTGTCCCCTAGGGCTACCTCTGCACACACTACCAAGAGACTGCACAGAGTCCAGTATCATGAGACCATTGGTAATGCATTTACTGCTAGTGGTGGGACACTAATTTATGCTTCTTGGGTCCGGGCAGGTGTTCAGACAGGAGATGGAGGCTGCTATATGGCAACGCAACCGATACTACTGCTCCAGAATGCACCGCATGTGCATGGGCACATATCCCTGCTCCTGTCAGATAGGAAACAGGAAGTTTTAACCCTTTGAGTGCCAGATGCGTATGGAATGCGTACCCCTCTGGCACACTGGCACTCAAAGAGATAAGTGACAGGTCCTGCCCCCCCCACCTCAGCCCTGCCACCACACCCCCAGGTCAGCCTGCCTAAAGATGCCCTCAGCCATAGACAGAAGTACCCACAACACCTGCCATTGCTACTTGCTTGTCCCTTACCACGTCATGGCATCAAAAGCAGTCTGGTGTGAAAAGGCAGTTCACGCCACTGTCAGCTCTGGCACACCTGCCAACACTCCTCCCCTTATTTCAAAGGATGGCCTCCAAATAAGTTTTGGGCCAGCCCTGTGCAGTGATAAAGGTTGCCTCTTCTGAACACAGGTGGCGCTGTCAGAAGTTCAGTCATTCTGAAGAATCTGAGTTAGCGTCATTAACCAGTGTTTAAGGATATGCTGAAATCATGCACTGTTGAGAGGGGGCGAGAACAGGTCTGAGTGCACCTGTTATAGATTAGGAATGGGCATCCTGAGGCTCTACAGCTGTTACCATGCATTGCTTACCCCTCTGCCACTCAAAGAGTCAATATTTATCAGATAACAATTACCATGAAGATGTATGTGAAAAATGTTTTTTATATAGCAGCCGCACAAACTACGCCGTAGTGCGTGGCTGCATTTGATTACACGCATGATGTTATACCTCCCAACTTGCCAAAGAGGGACACTTTTGGTTTACGTGTTTCTGCTGGGGGTGCAGCTGGGGGCGGGGCATTGCCAATAATTTTTACATTATTTCATGACCTATTGACAACTCTTTGTGTAAATGACTAAATGATTTTGAAGAAGACCAAAGTACTGTATTTGCACAGCACAGACTAATCTATAAACACATACATTAATGTGAGTTTTATTGCTATGGAACAATGTGATACACTATACATACACACCACACAGTCTGATCTCCTAAACACAGGGACACCAGGCTGGGAAAGAGGGTCAAAGGGAATGGAGTCTCAGATAGGGACACTTGGGAGGTATGTCGCCATAGTCTATATACTGGAAATACACCATTAAGGTCGAAAACCAATTAATGTTCTACCAATGTATCTTTCACTTCAACTGTAAGTTGTACACACATGCCCACTGTTCACTTTTCTCAAGTGATCAGCTGACCCTCAGTGATTAACTCCTGCCTCTTTCATTAATTCTGTTTAACATAAAGTGAACACAAATTTTACTGTTCAGCACATTTTCCCCATGCTCCTGCAAAAGATGATAATTAATGAGGTGCTTGTGAATTAATATTCAGAAGATAGAGGCATATCTGCAGCTCTAGGATAGGTTTACATCATCAGGAAGTAGTTTATTTAACCCTATACGCATGGTGGGACTTTGCAGCAAGCTACACAGTACTGTATAACTATTTCAGTGCCGGAGGGAAACACTGTTAACCTTTTGAGTGCCAGAGGGGTATGAAACACATTGCTTTGCAATGCGTTCTGTACCCCTCTGGCACTCAAAGGGTTATTGCTTAGCCTGTACATTTTTCATGTGAGGCAGAAAAAAGGGTCCAATCAGGATTGACCAAAGCAACCATGGATATAATCCCAGTGTTTCTCATCCTCTAACCCCCTTTCTCTGACTTGCCCAATACGTTATTAATATACACTATTACCTTAGAGATCCGGATGCCTGAGTCGGCCGGTACCCACTCGCTGGCAGCTATTGGTGAGGTCATAGTGCGATCCTACTTCAGTTGCTGCATTATGTGTGCTCCTGATACGGAGATCTCAACCAACATGCAGAGCGCACATGCGGCAAATCATTGTTGCCCAGTAGTCACAGTCTCACTCTGTCCCGTGTGACTAGAACACTTAAAAGAGTGCCAATGGGAATTGCATAAAAGACGGGCGCCCCCTGCCTCCTGACATGGGGTGGGGGGGCTAGGGGACTTAAATTACACCACTCTGTGAGGGAATCACAGCCAATGAATGTTTCTTTGAGAATGGCGTTCGTGACAAGCAAGAGTGGCAGCCTGGAAGAGGGACAGTATTATTATTTACATCCGGGACAGAGCCACCTCATTATAAAGTGGGCGTGACAAGGCCATTGCCAGGCGCCCCTGAAAAATCAGGTGCCCTAGGCAAGTGCCTCGTGTGCCTATTGACAAATCAGGCCCTGGGATAATATGAGAAGTGATAAAAGGAGACTGACTGAGGAAGCATTTTTCTGTTCTCACCAGAAGAAGGACAGAGAGCTTCTCTGAAACGTACTAGCATAGCTTATATTGTTTGTACAAAAAGTCCAAAGACAGGAGGGGGGTTGAGAGTTGCCCATGGGGCAAGGTGCGGACCTCATTCCCCCTCCATCTTCCCAGCCAAAAGGTCGAAAACTGGGGGGGGTAAGGGCAACCATGGGGCAAGGTGCAGAGCATCAGTACCCCTCCCCCACCAAAAGGTCCAAAGACAGGAGGGGGGTGAGAGCTGCTAGTGATGAAAGGTGCAGAGGTTCAGTGCCCTGCCCCCTCCCCGGCCAGAAGGTTCAGAGACAAGAGGGAGGTGATAGCTGCCATGGGGGCAGAGTGCGGAGTTCAGAACGTTGGGGTAAACCATTTGCACAATAGAAAGGTAGATATAAAATTGCATTTTGAATTAAAACAAGCTTTTTATAACGTTTTACTCTAAAATATGTCTACAACTCATTGGTTCATAATGTATAAAAGATGTCCATTTCATTCAACATTTTTAAGGTCCTTTTAAGTCACTGGATATTGTGGATCATTTTATTTGGCCCCCTTTGGTGAATTTTGTTTTCCCCAGAAGGGCTACAGGTTTTCTTACAAAACTGCCTTACAGAGTATGCTCTGTGACATGCAATAAAAACTACCAGTAGAGTGCGATTGTATTCAGTGTGCCAACTTCCTCTAATTTCAATCTTATTGTTAATGATAGACAATCTATTGTTTTTATCTATAACTAGTTGAAGAGCCCATGTACATGGGCCACAGTGCCGGCCAGTCACGGCGCAGTCATGCCCAGTAGAGACTGCCCGCGCCGTGGGTGATACAGTGCTGGATGCTCCGAAGTCTGACCTCCAGCTCTGTATCAGCCTCATCACGTGCAGTCTCTACTGCTCATGACTGCGTCGTTACAAACGTTTTAGCAAATTATTATATAGGATATTCATATGCAATCTTTGTTTTACGAATATAACTACATTTAATAAATAAATAAATAATAATTATAAAAAAATAAAAAAAAGTAAAAAAATATATGCTTCAGATATTTTTTCTTTTTAACTGTCTCCTAAATGTGGATGCTCTCCTGCGTTTTTTTCTGTTGTTTTCTTTGAGCTACTCCTATGGAGGAACTATGAAGTGGTATTGAGCTGTGGTGATCGTATGATTTGTGTGGGGGAGGTAATAAGCGATTGTGCTACCTAAGATCTGAAGTAGTATTTTAAAATTTGAGTATATATATCATTTTGTGAATTTGAAACAGAATTACAATTGATATACTGTACTATTAGACACTCCCCTCTTGTTTGTTTTGTTGTAGTGGAGGATACACACAGAGAATTTAAATGATCATTTGCAGAACAGAACAAGAAAAACAATTCAATTACAAAGAATTAATGAAAAAAAGAAATACAGCAGGTAAAATAATTTATTATGTACTACTAAAATAATATAAAGATAACATATATATTTACATTTTCTGTTGTGTGGATGGGAGGTGTATAAGTATTCTTTCTATATATTTAATGATGATTAATTTATCCAAAGACAATGTTTTGCAAATACATAAGGAAACAAGGGTGTTTAGGGAATGAGCATGTGTCAGCTGATGCGTCTCAGATCGCCCACCCCTGCATTCAAGACTTCACTGCCATACAAGGGGGCTAACATCTTATTTTTGTTTCTTTTTTTTTTTTTTTTTTTTAGGAAAAATGTCTTACCAGGGGGAATACATTGAGATTTCTCTCATTTTGAAGACTGTCTTGGAGTGTTTACAGCAAAGAGTTGAATATTTACACAAATAGAGAAACATTATTATATATACACGCACACTAAAAATGTATATACTGTTACATAATGTTTTAGAATCAGTAATTTTTAAGGATTTTAGACTGGAAGAAGATCTGATTTTTTCGAGCAGGTTTTTCCAGTCTTTATGTGCTCTGACGGAGAAGGCAGATCAACCAGCTTCTTTCTTGTAGAGTGGTTTACTCAGTGAGTTGTTAGCAATGGAGCAGTGGTTATAGTTAGTATGGAGAGATGGAGTGAGCATACTGCTCAGGTAGTCTAGTAGCTTTCTAGAGAAGTGGTTATAAACCAGGCAAGAAACATGAATGGTGCCTCTAGATTTGATTGTTAGCCAAGTTAGTACTTCATACATATCACAATGATGGGTTGTATAATTACATTGGAGGATAAAGTGTCATAATAAGTTATAAATAGTATCAAGTTTAGCAAGATGGATTTGTGGTGCAGGCAGATATACTAAGTTCCCATAGTCTATGGCTGGCATTAACATCTGATGTACAATATATTTTCTTACCAGAGAACTTAAACAGGATTTGTTTCTTAACAGAATACCTATTTTGGAATAAAGTTTGGATGTTAATTTATTAATATGAAGACCAAAACTGAGGCCACATAACAAGATATTTGTAGGAGTCCACCAGGGACAAGTTATAATTAGACTCTGTTACAATGGACAGCTGGGTATTGCAGAGATTACACAGTTTGTGCTTTGTACAAAATACCATTGTGACAGTTTGTTCTCTGCTATCCATCTTTTAACTTCAGAGAAATAGTGTTGTAAGATGACTTATAGTTGAGATATGTTTTAATTTTTAGCATAATTTATGGTGTTACCTGAACACATGCTCACAGAAGATGTTTTTCAAACCAAGGGTAGATCATTTATAAACAGAGGTGTTTAGAGTAGATACTTGCCATACTTGAGGTACCTTGACAGGGTTAGAAAGCTTATACCTCTTTTTTGGTCAAAATGTAGGGATTTAAAACCTCATATCTATCAAAAGTGTTATTATACATGCCTAACACAGGGCACACTATTCACAATTAGACTGGAGGAGCGCAGGTTTGTTGATTGTTTTGTGTCCCCATAGTCTATGACTGGCATTAACATCTGTTGTACAATACAGTTTGGATGTTAATTTATCAATACCAAAACTGAGGCCATATACCAAGATATTTGTAGGAGTCCACCACGGCCAAGTTCTGATTAGACTGTGTTACAATGGATAGGTAGGTATTGCAGTTTGTGCTGGTTTACTTTTAAAAGGTCGCATGTGAAAAAGCGTGCGACCACATAGCACATTAAACATGTCGCCATAATAAAAATGGCGACCTGAGAATCTCACACTGCAAGACAGAGCGAGATTCTCATGTCGGGCAGTGAAAGGTCGCATCCCAGTCTTGAAAAGTCAAACTTGAAATATCAAAATAAAAGATTTAGTATCCGTTCTCCAATGGGTACTTTTCAGAGACTCTAATCAGTCTGGAGGCAAGGGAATCACTCCCCGGCAGCTCTGTCCCACCATCGCTCACTTCTCCACTCTGCTCCACAGTTGAAGAATGTACTTGGTGTGAATGTGATAGAGCTGAATGCGGATGAGAGCCTCCCCAGTGTTCCCTTTGTGGAAGATGCTGCTGTTGTGTGCTGGGAAACAGCCCTGATCACTAGACCTGGGACACCTAGCAGAAGGAAAGAGGTATAGTAATCACATCACATGGAGAATCATAATAAAAGTGCGAATTCCGTTTAACTGAATCGAATATCAACTGATCAATCTCAACCTCCACAATATATTGGAGAGGAGAAGAGAGCGATGGAGGGAAGCAGCGACCGGGGAGGGATTCCCTTCCTCTGATTACCTGCTGGTTTATGAATTGACTGTGAACAGAGCATTAGAGTCTCTGAAAAGTACCCGAAGTCTCAACCTCCACAATACATTGGGACCATCAGTTAAACTGAATTCAGTGCTTCTTGTCTTAAAGAGTCATGGATTTCACAAGCCGTGGCAGCGCTCAGCTCTGCAGATAGTTCTGTGGAATTCAGTGCTTCTTGGCTTCAAGTTTGACATTTCAAGACTGGGATGCGACCTTTTACTACCCGACATGAGAATCTTGCACTGTCTTGCATTGAGAGATTCTCATGTCACCATTTTTATTATGGCAACATGTTTAATGTGTTTAAAAGGATACCGTTTGTGCTTTCTACCAAATACCATTGTGACAGTTTGTTCTCTGCTATCCATCTTTTAACTTCAGAGAAATCGTGTTGTAATACTACTTCTAGTTGAGGTACATTTTAATTTTTAGCATAAGATGTTTTGCAAACCAAGATTAGATAATTTATAGAGAAAATAGAAGAGGGTCAGTAATGAAGCCTTGGGGAAGTGCACATTTTATTTCAAGTGGAAAGGAAATATTGTCAGCAACAGACACATATTGCTTTTTGTCTGATAAATTGGATGGGAACCAATCCTGAAGTTAGGAGTACCATGGTCTGCAAGGCCTTTGCAAAATGAATATTGCTACAAGGCCTTTGCAAAAGGAATATTGCTCCGGTGAGTTCATCATTTTCCATGCCAGCCTGGATATCACTGGATACTTTTAAATCAAAGGTAGTTTCATACATTTTTGTTTCTCCCCTATGGTGCAGTTAGTTTGCACCATAATTGTTACTCTTTACATTACCACCCATGACCTATAATAACCATGTGTGTATTATCAGTACACATGCCAATGAATCTATGAAACTCCATATCTTTTTAGGAATCTATATGAGCCACACCTCTGTCTACACCAGGGTGGGTTATGTGCTAAGGTGTGATAAAGAGGTGATAAAGAGGATATCACTTCTCCAGTGCTATAAACGCTCCAAACCCTATGTTATTATGTGTTAGAGAAACTTAGTGCATTGGAGCTAAAGAATAACATAGAACTGGAAAGTGTATAATACTTCAGATGTCATCTCCATTTTATTACCTCTTTATCATGCCTTAGTCTACCCTCCCCCAAGGAATGGGCACTCATTCTGGCCTGAGGGCCACATTTTACTCAAAATGTTTTAGGAAGGCTGTAATTTAATAATACACACAATCCTCTGACCCATTAGTTATATCCTTTCTAGAATGAGATGTGAACGAAAATGACAGAATTATGTCTGACTGCCCTTGTTTTTGGGCCTTTTTCACATGGGTAACATTGTCTCAGCGACCGTAAAGCAAAGATATCCATTTGTTGTGAATTGTTGTGTCCTGTGGTGCATTTCAGATGGGTGACAGTTGAAATGTATGTCACAGAGAGAAGGCATATACTGCTAATTTCCTCCAACATTGTTAAAATGCAACTGCAAACTTGTGGTATGGGATTCAATGGAATCACAATGATATTGCACAACTATCACATATAGTATATTTTTCCTGCATGATCTATCTGTATGTATGTATGTATGTAGTATGGGTAGCAATGATGCATATCCAATGCATGCCAACTTGAGGGAATATTTCTAGTTCCACTCTGCAGTGGAGTATGGTTCAGTTTCCAGTTCAACTCTGTGGCAGAGTAATGCATGGATAAATGTCTCCTTAAACCGTGTACAGCTCTGCCAGCAGGGCATTCTCTACTAAAACAGCATAGCTGATGGTAGCACTGTTTTAACTGCTTTGTACAGCCCAAGCAATGACCATAAAGATAAACATAAAGGGTATGATGATGAGGTACAAGACCAGAATCAGCCGGTCAATCACCTGTGCTACAAAATACCACTCAGACTTGGAATCATCCTTGTTCTTTGCTAACTGACGGTGGATCCTGTGGATCCCTTCCAACATCCTCTTTAAAAGCTGCACTTCCAGTTTAATATTATCTGCATGCTGGTAGCTCTTCTCTTGAAGATCCAGTCTTGTCTCTCTTCTATTTTTTACAGTTCCTGTGGAGGAAAGAGGGACATTGTTGTAAGCAAATATGCTTATAATATTTGTTAGATAGTGACATATATCTGAAGTTTGAAAAACAACAAGTCCATTAAGTTTAACAAACACACCATGCCTGTCAGTACTGACACTTATAATCAAAAGGGCATTTGTGTACCCTGAAAATGTGTTGCTATGTATCAAATTTAACTATATAATAAACTGCAAAAGAAAAACAAGAGTACATGTAACAGAACTCAGAAAACAGTGCTCAACACTAGAATATTTTGAAAAGCATGACCATTCATTGGTATATAAATTATTAAGGTAGGATCACAGTGATGAGAATCTATGAAGTACAACCTGGAGTGTTTCCCCAGTGAACAATAATGAAACACAATAAACAGTTGTACAATCTGTTCAAACCTCAGGGTCACATGTTCTAGTCCCAACCACTTAGCATTTCATCCTTCTGAGGAAGATAAAATGAATACCCAGGGCATACTTGACAATGAGAGAAAACCTCAATTTATACTTCCTGATAAAATACTTTCATGAAAAAAAAATACTTAAACATCAGTATAATGAGATAGCAAATCTATAGTATATGTTTGTAAGCAGAGATCTAAATAACTTCCCTATTACAATGTTCTTTCTACCTTAAAAATCATTGCTACATAACTGTTAATGTCCATAAACAGTTCAATGGATATTTTTACCACTCATTCAATATACCATCACATTAAGTCATGGCCCCCTTTTTTGCTTTCATATTTATTTTACTTGGACATGTCACCTTCTTCCATGATATAATCAATATTTAAAGTGTGGCGCTAATACTATGTTTCCTTCATGAATTTGAGCAACCTCTGAACCACTAAACCATACTCATAGATTATCTTTGAGGGAAACACGGCTGCAACCATTCACATCACATACACAAGACAAATAAGGTATGTTACTTCCCTTAAGCAATATACATCAGAGCCATTGCTTTTGTGACCTTTTGTCACAATACCAAAAAGGAGAAACTTCTGGTGGCGGGCTTACCCTCTATGCATCTCACTCTCTTGCAACTTACCATGGATTTCTTTCCATAACAGAATGCCCTCAAAAGCCACTCCTTCCAACTGTTTGACCAATGAGTGTTTCACTCCTATATAGAGCTTCATGTAAGTCATCAGAACCTGGTTAATGTCATCCTTTTGAATGTACCTTTCAAAAGTAATGATACATGCAATCCATAGATGTTTGTTCTTAGTTACCAAGACATTCATATTGTTTAACCTAAACACTAGTCATATTCAAAATATTCATGAAAAATAGGAGAAACTAAATAAATAATTGTTACGGACCAGGAACCAGACAGGACAGAAAAAGGTAAAATGCAATACACCTTTATTAGTGCAACAAAAACAGAAGCATGATCCAAGACATGCCAGAGTCAGGAACGAAGACAGGTATTCTGCTGAGTCAGGAAACCAGAAGTCAGGAACAAGCCAAAGGTCAGAAGCACAGAAGTCCATAATGTCTGGAACAAGCCAAGGGGTCTGGAACACAGCAAACAGAAGCGCAGGAAAATCCACAGCAGCCAGCAGCAACAGGTCAGCAAACAAACACAAGGACAATGGGGAAGTGAGCCAAGCTGTTATAAATACCCTGAGAAGGTTGGCTGATAACAGTCAGGTGAGTAATCAGAGAGGTTAGCTGATTCAGCCTGAGCCAGAAACTCAGAAGACATCAGCAGTGGGTAGAAGAGCACTAGATTAGCTCAGACAGCAGAATCAATAGGGAGAATGGGAGCAGCTCAGCAAAACCTTCACAGTACCCCCCTTCAATGACCCCCCCCCATGGGGCAGAACCAGGTTTATGGGGAAAGCATGCATGGAAAGCACGGAGGAGGGCAGGGGCATGACGTCTGCAGCTGGAACCCATGAGCACTTTTCTGGACCGTAACCCTTCCAATGGACCAAATACTGAAGACTCCCTCGGAACCTATGAGAGTGGATCTGACCTCGTCCTCCTCATAGCTGTCGACAGGCACCAAATGAGGTCGAGGAGTGACCGTAGTGAAACAATTACATACCAGAGGTTTCAGCAGCGAGACATGGAACACATTGTGTATCTGCATATTGGGAGGAAGGTCTAGGGCATAGGCCACAGGGTTCACACTTCGGAGGATTTGGAAAGGCCCCACAAAATGGGGAACCAGTTTCTGAGAGGGCACTCGGAGGTGAAGATTTCTGGAGGACAATGAGACCCTCTCCCTGACCTGGTAGGAGGGTGCGGGTAGGCATCTACGATTAGCCTGGAGCTCCTGGGATTGTTGTGAGCATCGCAATGATTCTTGGACCTGCACCCATGTGGAATGGATTCACTAGAGATGATACTCCAATGCCGGGATCCCCTGGGGAGTGAACGAATCTGGAATCATGGAGGGTTGATACCCATAATTCAACATGAAAGGGGAGAGCCAGGTAGAAGCAGAGACAGCACTGTTATGAGCAAACTCTGCCCAAGGTAGCAGGTCCGACCAATTGTTCTGATGGTCTCAGATGTAACATCGCAGGAATTGCTCCAAGGCCTGATTAGTCCTTTCCGCTGCCCCATTCAATTTGGGTGATAGGCCAAGGAGAAGAAAAGTTGGATACCTAGTTGCGCACAGAAGGCCCTCCAGAATCTCGAAACAAACTGGCTACCCTGATCAGAAACTATGACTTTGGACACCCCGTGTAGCCGATAGACCTCTTTGACAAAGACTGTAGCCGACTCTTTAGCGGATGGAAGTTTTTTGAATGGTATGCAATGAATCATCTTAGAAAATTGGTCAACGACCATGAGGATGACAGTGTGACCATTAGACAAAGGGAGGTCAACTATGAAGTCCATGGCAATGCCTTCTCCCCATTGGGTATGCATTGGAGAAGGCCCACTGGAAGGTGACAGGGGGAGTATGGTCTGCACACAGACTGGAAATGCAGCAACAAAAGCAGCAACATCTTTTCTAAGTTCTGGCCACCAGAAAAGATGGGAAACCAACCAGAGGAGCTGGTTCTTTCCGGGATGATCTGCTGATTTAGTATTATGGTAGGTTGCAAGCACCTTGGTATGGAAGTCAGAAGGTACAAAACAGCGCCCACAGGGAGTCTCAGCAGGTGCATCTACTTGGGTGGCCCGTATTTTCTCCCCAAGGGGAGATGTTATGCTGGTACGTATGGTAGACAGTACTTTGTCCTGAGGAATAATAGGACAAGGAGGACTCTCCTCTTTAGCGCCCAAGAACTATCTGGATAGGTCATCAGCCTGGACATTTTTAGTACCTGGCAGGTACGAGTCCAAATAATTACAATAAGACAGAAATAAGGCCCATCTGGCCTGCTTGGAGACAAGAGCTTAGCTTCAGACAAATAGGTAAGGTCTTTATGATCCATGAGGATTAGGATTAGCATGGAAGTTCCCTTGAGCAAATGCCTCCATTCTTTGAGAGCCAGTATTACCACTGGAAGCTCTCAATCACCAATCTCATAATTGCACTCCGCAGGAATTACCCACACGGGTGCAACTGGCTCTCCGGAGCAGGACGTTGAGACAGGAGGGCGCCTACTCCGGTCTCAGATGCATCAACCTCAAGTATGAATGGAAGTTTGGGTTTCGGGTGTGCCAAAATAGGTGGTGCAGCAAAAGCAGCTTTTAGTGACTCAAATGCCCTGATGGCTTCCGGGGACCAGTGAGTGGAGTTACCATTTTTTTTGGTCATGTCGGTAAGGGGTTTTGCAATGAGGAAAAATTGCAGATACATTTCCTATAATAGTTTGCAAACCCAAGGAAATGTTGAAGGGAGCTGAGGCCTACGGGTTGCGGCCACTCGAGAACATTCGAGAGTTTTTGAGGGTCCATAGCAAAACCAACCTCTGAAATTACGTACCTGTCACGGACTCTCAGTAAAGAAACACACGAAACAGTACAAGTGAATTTAAACTAGTTTATTGAGCAATAGATAATAAGAATACTAGTAGTAATAATGACCACTTCCTCAGTCAGAGGGGAGATAGACGTGAGGACAGTGTCTAGTCCACTACCCAGGAGCTGACACTGAACCACCATAGGTCTATGGTACTTGGTTCTACCACAACAGGAAAGAAGGATAAGACTACTACAGGAGCGTACCCAGTGGAGGCACAGAACAAATAGATCACCGATACCAATAGCATAACTGGTAGCACCTCTCGAGGCAGCAGAGTATGTGCTTAGATAGATGCAGCCAGATTGGAGCTCACTACTGAGGCAAGGAGCGAGACAAGCTGCACTCTATCTTACCAAAGGCAACTAGGAGGCACAGAGCGTACGTAGCACCGCAAGTGCTAAACCAGGCAACAGGTAAGCTTCAGAGGCGAGTGCCCAGGAGGCAAATGGAAGGCACCAAGCAGAGGCAACCTGCAAGCGACCAGCTGGTGGCTGAGTTACTAGGTAAAGGAGCGCACCCTGGATCAGCCTAGTGGTAGTCTGACAGGAGCGAGACAGAAACGGAGCGTCAGTCAGACAGGCCACGGTCAGGAACCAGATCGAGTAGTCAGCCACAGCAAAGGCCAGCACGGAGGCAGAAGCTCACCAGCCCGGCCCTTATTGAATGCATCATGGAACTCTTGGTACTCATCAGGCAGCAAAGAGACCGAGGATGTGGTTAGCACCCGCCACACTTTTACTAGGCATGTCTTGGAACAGCTGGGTGACCATGCCATGACTTCAGCCCTTGCCCAATCAACCGTAGGATTGTGTTTGTGCAACCATGGGTAACGCAGGATAACAGGATAGTGAGGAGAGTAGATCACCAGAAATTGTAAGGTTTAGCCATAGCTAAAGGAGCGGTTTCGTGGGTGACCTGCGGCAGCTGTAGGGGTCTACTATCAATTGCCTCTAGGGCAAGTCGAGTGGTACGGAGCTGCAATGGAATGGAGTGCTTCTAGGCGAAGTCACTGTCAATAAAGAGGGCCGGCTGCACCGGAGTCAATAAGTACCTCTGAAGTAATGGAACTTTTGCAGAGCCGGGAGCAGAGCCAGGCGGTGAGCCGTTCGGAGCTCCCCTCTTTGGATCAGCTTGTTCAGCCAGGGTCTACTGTGCATGACTGCATCTTTCCGGCAGTCTCTACTGCGCATGTGCGGTTACGCACACAGGGAGTTTTGCAGCCTAGCACTTTATATTATAGCGATAAATAGTCATGCTTATTTCTGATTTTTGGGTGTTGAGTTCTATTACAGGTATTCTTGTTTATCTTTTGAGAGGTATTATATCCAATCCATTAAGTTTAACCTTTGCCAGATCTCCCCTCCTTCCTGACTGAAAAAGAACAATTTCATTCATAACTGGCAAAATACATTACATGTGTTGAAATGAAATAAGAAAACAGTTGAATTCTTATAGGTCCAATGTGAACAACAAAAGACATCTCAAGGTGAATGTACTGATGGGAAATTTTACGATGCAGAGAGACAGAAAGTTCTGGTTGTATAAACTGATAACCAAGTTATCTGAACTCTGAACTGTGGCCTGAACTGTGACAAGTAATTTATGTCACATCCTACACAAGAGACATATTTTGGGCCCTTTGGGTGCCAGAGGGGGACCAGAGGCATAACTAGAAGCCACCGGGCCCTGGTGCAAGAATTGCCATGGGCCCCCCCGACCACATTGGCCCCCCTCAACCACATTGGCCACCTCCACAATGCCCCTTCCACATTGCCCCTTTAACAATGCCCCTTCAACAATGCCCCCATCTCCACATTGGCCCTTCCACAATGCCCCTCATTCTCCACATTGCCTCTTCATCTCCACAATGCACCTCATTCTCCACATTGCCCCTTCCGCAATCCCCCTTCCACATTTCCCCTCATACTCCACATTGCCCCTTCAACAATGCCCCCATCACAATGCCCCTCTTTCTCCACAATGCCCCATCACAATGCCCCTTCCAAAATGCCCCCATCTCCACATTGCCCCTTCCACACTGACCCTTCAACAATGCCCCCATTACAATGCCCATTCCACATTGCCCCTTAATCTCCACAATGCCCCTTCCACAATGCCCCTCATTCTCCACAATACTCCATCACAATGCCCATCATTGTCCACATTGCCCTTTCCACAATGCCCCTTCCACATTGCCCCTCAATCTCCACAATGCCCCTTCCATAATGCCCCTCAATCTCCACAATTCCCCTTCCACACTGCCCCTCAATCTCCACAACACCCCTTCCACAATGCCCCTCAATCTCCACATTGCCCCTTCAACAATGCCCCATCACAATGCCCCTCATTCTCCACATTGCCCCTCAATCTCCACAAAAACCCCATCACAATGTCCCCATCTCCACATTGCCCCTTCCACAATGCCCCTACTGACCCCCCCATCCTCCTACCTCGAGTCCCTGGTGGTCTAGCGGTATTTGACATAACAGATCTGTGCCTCATTCGGCACAGACCTCTGACTGGAACTCAAGCTCCCACGCGGTTCTTAGTAATGCAGAACGCTGGGAGATTATGTCATCTTCCAGCACTAGAGTGCTGGCCGCCGGGAGATCAGCTGTGCTGCGGGCGTGTGGCGAGGGGGTTGCAGGGGGCCGCTGAGAGTGACGGGCCCGGTCGCAGGTGCGACCCCTGTGACCCCTATTGTTACGCCACTGAGGGGGACACAATGCAGTGTAAGTGATGGGTTGTACACCCCTCTGGATCATGGAGGGTTAACCCATACATTCCGTAGAAGTAGCCATCTTTGCAGGAACTATTAACACATCAAAAGGTAAATAATTCTTAGCCAGCTAAAAAGAGGCTTCTACAAGGGGATAGATTTTAACTGACAATGGTGATAAGAATTTCACTTTCAATTGAATTTAAATGTACATTTTTTTGCATAAGTGTTTGCATAACCTGTTATGTACTTTTTATTCAGCCTTCATTCAAGACCTAAAGTGTCTTGAAAGCTTCTATCCTTGAGCTACTCAGTTAGCCAATAAAGGTGTCACCAGTTGTTTGGGGACACATTATTAAACCTATGACTGAAAAACACAAGTCGATTAATAGGAAATTGCTCACACTGCACCACCACTTAACTGCAACTTACATTGATTACGAAAGCTCCATAACATGGTCATAAACAAGCATATCTCAATGCCAAGCAGTTATACATAACAGTACTCATTGAGAAAGCCCATCTGTCCATCAGCTATGTCAATAGCAAATACTTTAAGGATGCCAACAGATCAGGACGCCTTTTGGCTTCTATTATCAAGGCACACAGGGGTACCACATACATCTCTTACATAAAGAATGATGACTGAACACTACTACCGCAAATGACCCACAAGAGTGCGCCTCCTTTCTACATGACATATCACTCCCGCCCCTATCCTCATCCCATGAAGACCAACTTCCAAGATTTCAGCAGACGAAATTCACCAAGCTATCAAAGACTTTAAAAATCTCAAAACTCCAGGCCCGGATGGACTCATATCAAAATACTATAAGCTCCTAGAGGATCTGGCCACCCCCCTCTTTTATCCCTATATAACCACATCTTAGACACTAACTCTATGCCCCCAACTTCACTTTATCTAGGATGATCTTGCTCTCAAAGCTGAACAAAGACCTTTAATATGTTGAATATATAGAGCTATTTCCTTGCTTAATTCTGATTTCAACATTCTGTCTAAAATTATGGCCAACAAGTTTCAGCCTATCCTTCCCTCTCTCATTTCCCCTGAACAGTCAGTTTTTCTACAAAACAGACACCCCTTTTAATGCATATGAGCTGCTATGGCAGAGCTCATGTCATCCCAAGATCCTTGCACTTCTCATCACATGTTAGTTAATCTTGAAGCTGAGAAGGCTTTTGACTGGACAGAATGGCCCCATTTATTTCAGGTCCTGGACCACCAAGACTTTGATGACTTGTTCATAAACTTCATAAGCACCATATACAGTAACCCCACTCCTGGCTATTAATGGCACTAACACCAATTGTATACAGCTAGGATGAGGAACAAGACAGTGTTGTCCTCTTTCCCTCCCCTGCTCCTTAACCTGGTCCTAAACCCCCTTTTATGGAAACTTTCCACACTGCCAACATTTCAGGAAATCCCTGCCATCCAGCCCCCCCCCCAAGCACACATTGTCTGTGGATGATATCCTGTTATTTATAGGCAATCCAGGACAGGCACTCCCAGCCATTCTACACACCTTAAGTGACTTTTGCATTTGTTCAGGTTTTGAGATCAATCTGGAAAAATCACAAGCCTTATATTTTTTGCAATTTGTCCCACCGGACGTTTTTCTCTCCCTCCCTTCCACATGGCACCCAAATAGCTTAATTAAGTAGGCATTATGTTTCCTTAAAAACTTTGCTTTAGTGTACACCAATAATTACTCTGTCACCATCTACCACATTCTTCGCAAATGGGCTTCCTTACCACTGTCCTTTATAGGTCGATGTAATCTAATTACATTTGTGAGTTTTCCCTGCCTTCTGTATATTATTCAGACACTACCCATGCTAATTAACAATTTAACAAGGCTCAATGCCGTCTTTACCACTTTCATTTGGCGCGGCCACAAACCACAAATTATTTTACATCTGCACCTCCCTCCCTCCTAATCAGGTCTCTATTTTCCGAACACATACATTTATAATTTGCCGCATCTTACAAGACTTGCCATGGAGTGGATACTTGGCACAGATAATTTTACCGCTGTTGAATGGAACCAATGTATGATGAATCCTCTTCACCTGTGTTATTTACTACATGCTCATCCATCATACCTCCTACAATTCACTTAAAAAATCCACTAATTGGACTGATTTTCCAGGCAACTTGTACAACAAAAATTAAATAACAAAAATATATTCCCACTATCTCCCCTTCCTTAATAACCAGGATTTCCAAAATGGTGCCCCTGATCCTCACTTTAACCTATGGGCTTCTAAATCTACAGTGATGATAAAAGACTTGATAGATCCAGCCACTGATCGGGCATAGGCCTTCCAGGACCCTCACCGCAAATATTTCTTCCTCTACGTACAGGCCCACCACTATGTCAATGACGTATACACACACACACACACACACACACACGTTAACTTGGGACCCTTACTCCCGCAGCCCTGGACAGATTACCAACTCCACCCACTTACCATACAAAACATCAAATCTCTAGACTCTTTCTCACTGAACTATACATACATGGACATTCCTCTGTACCCCCTAGAACAGTGGCTGGAGTTGGTTCCGTAAACTGCATTGGAGTCTCTCCTCAGCTGTTTCCATCAAAGACTGTGGGCTAACTCCTCTGCATATTTTCATGACATGATCTAAAAACTGTACCATTACTCCTATATCTCCTCTGAGAGGGCATTTACAATGGGAATCACAGACAATCCCCAATACATTAAATGTTGCCACTCTTGTGCTGACACCTGTCACAATTTATGGGCTTGCCAAAATATACGTCTCTTTTGGAAGGTTATAGCTGAGGAAATGTCCAGAATCTTTGATGCAAAAATTGACCCCACCCCCTCTATTTTCCTTCTGGGGGTATTCACTCCTGACTATCCCCTCTATGCTTATCAGAAACACCTTTTCCATAATGACAGTAGCAATTAAAATGATCCTAAGTCTCTGGCTCTCCGATAAACCTCTGTTCAGAACTCAGTGGCTCCATAAAATAACTATGCTGACCGCATAGCTGCTTTGCAAGCTAGAGAAACAAAGGGCCTTGCCTTCTGGAAGGTGTGGGAACCATTTGTTAACAGTCTGTACCAGACTCAGAGGGTAAACTTTACCTTATGTTTCTGGAGCACTTCTTGGTCTTTGGAACGGTCACTTGTAGATAACCCTGCTTAGTAAACACAACATCCAAGTCACCCATGGTGCCTCTTGAATGTAAAACCAAGAGTACCATCCTTGGAGGAATTGGGTATTGCTTTCCCCCCTTTTTTCCTCTCCACATTATCCTTTACTCTCCCCCCTCTCTATCCACCTCTGTTCCCGTTTCCTCTACCCTCATACACCTCCTAGTTTTTCCCTCTTTGGTTAGTCAGTTATTTTGATCTGTCTTATCATGTAGTAACATGTGCATTAACTAACAATTTTTAGTGCAGCACTACTTCACATGTATATCCTTTGGTATTGTACTGTGACTCTGAATGCTAACAATCTATTCATGTCCAGTTTTCTTCTTTTAAAAAATGTAATAAAATGTGTTACAAAAAAAGGTATCACTTTTACTCTACCAATCAATCCGAAGGTAGGCATATACGTGATGTGACACTGGGAGACAGGAGAGATTGCAATATCAGCTTTTAAGCCAGGCAGTATTAATCATGCATATTCCACACTTTATTCATATACCTAATGTCTTCCATTTCCAATGTAAAAACAATCTGTTTGTCTATTGTACCTTTATAACTAAATATTATATTCCCAATATTTTTATTACACATTTTTATAATGTTTCCAAAACCATAATGCATATTTATAAACTGATGCTCAAAACTGTATTTTATATTCCTGGTGAGATTTCACTTAGACTTCATGCATCTATATCAATTATTTTATAACATGTCTCTTATTATTTCCTCTCTTAACTCACCAGGCATATCTTCTCCCACTTCCACCACTTCCTTAATGAACTTTCTCTTAAAGCACAATACACGAGCCAGATGCCTCAGGATCCATGTTTTTATCCATGGAGACACATTTGAATGGGTGTCACCAAGTGTTTTCAAATATGATGTCATGATGCATCCAATTATGCTGAGCACCATCATTCCCAAACACACACAGAAAAATATACCTGCACAAGAAACATATACTGATATTATGTTTAGGAAAAATAAGCACAATGCATATAAACACATATGTTTCATTCACTATAGGAAGATACATTCATTCCCTCCATTCATAGGGAATAGTAGATCTCTCTGGTGTCCAAGGGATTATGATAGTACAAATATGAAATTAATTTGAATATTTGTTGGTACTGCTAACTTAAAGGAGAACAAACACCTCCTGATAAGAACCCCCAACTTACATTACCATGAACAGAAAATCCTAATGGCTCCTATGGATTTTGGCTGTTGGCCATATGTAGACATCAGCTAATCAGGTCTGAAAAAAAACCCTTTATTTTGCCCACTTTGAGTGGTAATGTTTAAGAAGCTAACTGTGGTGACTTCTTCAGTATGACACAGTCACTTGTGTACAAACAATTTGTTTTAATGTATTTATTTAGCCCTTCCATATAGGGAGAAAGGCAGGGGGACCTTAGATCTACCTCTTGGTAAATTTGACCCATTTATGTGGGTCAGTGGAGGTCTCTAGATTCAATATTACATATTAATTTTATTAAATCATAAATCAGATGACTCTCACTGATCTTCCAACACAATGGAAAAGTTGTGGACTATGGGACCAAAACACAGCTTTCATTTGTTTTACCATCTTTATACCACTAAGTCAAGTGAATGGGGGGATGGGGAGGAAGGGCCAGGAGGCCCATCCCAGTTGCTATGTCTGTATTTTGTGCCCAAAGACAGGAGCGGGGCCTCCATGGTTTCCTGGCCCTATATTTTTTACAGATAGATTTGAGGGGGACATCAGCCTGCCCTAAGTAGGAGATCCAGTGCAAGCCCAAGAAAGATTGGTGATCTTACTTTTTTGGATGAAGAGAAAAAGAATAGAAGATGCCCATATTAATTAACTCTTTGGCCTAGATTCACTAAAAATTGATGCTGTGTCGATATGTTTTGATCAATGTGTTTGAAACACTTTGACATTGAGATGTACACTCACATCTGCATATTCACTACATTTTTTGGATGCAGGTGGAGGGGTGGAGAAGGTCCATATTAGCATACAGGATTGTCGAAGTGCTGTTGATGTGGTAGGGATATCCTCCCTTCTCACATCATCAACACTACAGCACTTTGGAAGTTGAAGAGCATTCTCTCTCTGTTTCCCTATTTGGCCAGTAGGGGATTAAACAGAGGCTTTCAGCAGCATGGACAGCATCACTCCATTATACCTTTGAGTGCCATAGGGATGTGCATTGCTCACCCCTGTGGCACTCAAAGAGTTAAAAAAAAAGTACACAGGATTTATGGCTACCACTTGCCCCCCAGCCTTGTTCCCTTGACCACTGGTAGCCACAGATCCCCATGTACACTGTCTGACCCTCTCCAGCCTTTTCTCCTTGCCCACTGCTGGTCACAAATCCCCATGGGCACTGCCTGGGCAAGGGAAGAAGGCTGGGGGTGTCAGGCAGTATATGTGGGGCTAACACACAAACAAATAAAATAAATATTTACACTGAATAAAATGGGGCTATAAAGGTACACCAATACCTAAAATGATCTGAGATTATACACTTAAATACTTTGTACTCCATGCTAAAGTATGTAAAAATTCTATTTTTGGTTCTGAGGCCTAAAATCTAGTTTTACATATGAACTGAAAATCAGGACCAGATTTACATCCCAGATGCCCCTAGACAAGGCACTTTAGGTACCTTTAGCTCTTCCTATGGCCACACCCTACTCCTGACATGACCCCACCCCCTGTCCCTTCCACTGTTGCCTGGTACAGAATATACACGTGGCCTGTAACAAGCAAGAACCAAAAATAAAAAAGCTTTAACCCCTTATTTACTAGCAAGATCTCCAATGCATTGTGGATCAATGTGTTGGAGATCTCTCTAGCATGCAGGGGGTTATATAATAACTTCAAAAGAGGGTATGAAACTGGTGGACACTGAAATTGCTCTGTCCATGCCCACAACAGAGAATATGGATGTAGCCAGCACAGCTGAGGCACCCCTTAAAATTTGGAGCTCTAATGAGTTGCCTAGACTGCCTACTGGGAAATCTAGCCCTGCTGAAGAAGCAGCCATTCATGCCATTTCCAGGGCTCCAATTACAATAGCATTCTTGAAAGGTGTCTTAGTAGTGATAGTGTTTATATTCTGTTAATGGGCCTGAGATATGATATCACACTTTCTGAACAGAAGAGCGGTGTGTACTAATCTCAATACATTAACAGCATTACCTGTATCCACTCACCTAACAGTATGTGTCTATCCAGGATAGATTACACATGCATTAAATGTAGTTACAAAAAGTAAGACAGATTACCCTGCAGAACTAGCACTCACTCCTTCTAGTCACTAAATTCTAGGGGAATGCATATCATGGACTATCATCCTCAAAGAGTTATAAAACAACATTTAATATAATATTTTTAAATCATGAGGAAGCAGCAAATTGGTAATTTAATATCATAATAGTAACTGGCATAATGTGCAGATCATAAATATCCGATGTACTGCCCAATTAGGTCCATATTCTTAAGGTGCATAGTGGATATAAGGTCTAAGGGTCCTGCATTAAAATGTATGTTTAAGGTTAGACTTAGGGATCTAACCAAAAATAACTACATTTTACAGATGCTAACTGGAAGTACATGAGCTTTAAATTACTGGAACCCAATTTAATTTTTTGGTGTTAGTGTTCCTTTAACGCCTAGAATGACAGAGGTCTCCCAGGCATTGCTGTCAATTGGCTCGGAGACCTTTCTTGCAGCCAGTGTGTTAAATGCACTATTTAAATGAAAGAGAAGTTTGGAAATGTTTATTTGTCCCGTACAATGAAGATGGTTTTGCCCCAGAGCCCTTCCACATAAAGAAAATTTACATAAAGCCCATTGTCTTTCAATGTAGATTTGTTTTCCTGCACACCATTACTGAAATGTGCTCCATTGGATGTCTTAATAGAACAGTAAACTTTAATCACGAAACATAAATATTATAAGAATGATCCTGATGATTATAACAAGTCTAGCACCACTGCTGGGAAATGTTTCGTTCAAAAGTTATTACAGCTTAAAGATGTGAGCAGTAGCATCAACTGGTGTCCAAATGGCATTTTTTTGTTTACGTTATAGGAGAACTTGAGTCTTTGACTATAATTCCCAGTAGTAAAAGGAAGAGCACTATTTTGACCACAATATAAAATGTAAAAACAAGTTTAAGCTATTGTAACATTTGAAAAATAATATCCCTGTAGAGGGAACACTATAACATATATTTATTCATAAATACCTTTTTTGCTTTTCCTTTAAACTATTTCAGGGAACCCTGGTGTTCAACAGAACACAAAATGTGGGCCACTGCCATAGAGTAACATCTCCTTCTCACTAGGCAAAAGGGTTTTGAGAATATCTGAGAGGCATATTTTTTGTACTTGTTCCATGATAAATCAGAGACTGATGTATTTTGAAACCCACCAGAAAATACTGCAAATGTATTTTTCTTTTTTTTTTAACCTCTCTTTGGCCCTTGAGGGTTTAAGTATTTTTTTATAAACTTTGGGTACTGAAAGAAAAAAGGGCAAGTGGAAAAATGGAAAGTTTTCTGCTTTCAATTCACCCATAATACCTTAATGACCCTGGTACATCATGGTTGGATTTGCATTAAGGACCTTTGACATGCCAGGACCATCATAGAATTATGGGCTCCCCGCGTGGCTGCATGCCATTCAGGGAGTCCAGAAGCAGATGCGAACAAAAAAAAATGGTCCGTGGTCCTTAAGTGACGGCCGCGTGTGTGCGTGGCCTGTCCTTAAGGGGTTAAAAGGGGTTAAAAGAGTGGTAACATCTCCTAATAATTATCCTCTGTTTAATTTATTATGTCCAAAAACTCCTAATGGTCCCAATGAATTTTGTGCTTGTGCCATTGTTCAAAAGATAACATCTTCAAACAGTGGAATTCATGTCAATGGAGGTGGACATGATAGTTGCTATTAGGACAACAGTATGCAAACGCAGTTCTCTGCACATGGTAATCTTACCACTTTAAGGACTAGAGGGGTATTCACAGTGCATTGCAAACCTCTTTGGTCCTAAAACGATTATGTAGGTTAATGTATTCTGCCTGGTTTAGTTTAAAAAAACCTAACACTACCTGTCATATTTACCTCCATGTTATGACATCTGGGACTGACTGAAGATTACATCTCTTGAACAAAGGCACAATAGAAAAACTCATAGAGGCCATTAGGATTTCTGAATATAGGAAGGTAAGTGGGGGTTATTGTTAGGAAGTGTTACATCTTTAAATAAATGGACCCTGTATAGTGATGCACAGAGTATACATTTATCTACCTGTAAGAGAAATCCTAAAAGAAATCATCCAGCAAGTTAGTTGTCGTTGAGAACTGATTTGGACACGCTGCTCATACAGTCACCAGCTGTATAACATACCTAATATGGGTGGTTTATCGGAATTTGGAAGCATATCATTCAGTATCAGCAGGAGTACAGAGAAGCCCAAAACAATAGTGACTTTGAATTCAAGCTTTCCATCTGTATCCACTCCCATGAACATGCTAGCAACATCCAGGAAAACCAACAAGCAGGCTGGAATGATGAGGTTTATGACGTAGATGAGTGGGGATCTTTGAATGGAAATCTATGGAGAACAAATTGAAACAGAAGTCAACAGAGCTTTTGAAATTATTAAAACAAGAAAAAAAAAAGACATTCATAAAATGTAGAACTGAAATCAATCCTCATTAAGGATCTGGGATTTAGTACATGTAATCAAAGCAATGCAATGGACTTTGTATCAGAATACTCGATTATCAGAAAAAGGAGTATATACACAAATACAAATTTAGATCGAATGTGGGGCAAACCAGTTTCAACACAGGTCCAATTATTTCAATGGGACTTAATACCTCGGGTGCTAATGAGCTCTATATAAATTGAGATGCAACATATCTGATACCTTTCTAGGATTCAAAGGGTTAAAACTCAAATTTAAACCAATGGGACTCTCAGGAATTTTTATTTCCTTCAGGGTCTTCAGTTACAATACAAAGAGATTAACTCTTGCTCCCCAGGTAGGACAGGAAACTTTTAAAAATTGTCCTAACATCCACCATCCCCAGTGTTTTTCCTGACTTACCCAGATCAGGTTCAGGTTCCTATCTACTCACTTTTTTTATGTTTTTTGGGGACCAAGCTGGGCACTCCTTGAACCTTCCGGATGGGTACCATGATGGATCAGATCCAGGTGCTGTGGATGCTTTCCTCTTAACCATCCTTTTTGTCACTTGGTACTCCATTAAGTATAATTCTAAAGCTTTGGAGGGTCTCTTGCTTTTGCTCAGACAACCTCCAGCTCTCATCATCACTGCTGGGCCTATACCAGAGACTTACGAGCAATGGAACAAATGTATTCCACAAGTTATAAGTCTTGGTAAGCCTGAGTTCCACATATGCATGTTCTTTGGTAGTGGTTTTCTTGCACTGGAGGGGGAAAGCTCTCTTCTGGAGCATCTCTGGACCTTAATGAGATTGGGAACACATGGTGGATTCCAAAGAAACACACTGGTTCAAGCTTAGATGCATCACCAACATGTGTATTTTGCTTCCAGCAAACCATAGGAACATAAAAGCATCCAAAAACAGAAACACTGATTACTGGAGTGCAGCTGGAGTTGCATCTATCCCGCAATACACTCAACACACTCCTGGACCCCCCCAGCTTCCTCATCAGATTTCTATCACTGTCCTCCTGGATGCCTCTTGACCAATCAGGGAGCAAGTCACCTCCCGGGAGACCCAAACTGGCCAATAAGAAAGCTTGTGGCAGGGTATAATTTACACTGATGTAAGCAAGTTTGGTTGGGGAGCCATAGCCATAGGACAGTCATTTCAAGGCACCCGTAAGACTGCAGAAAGATTTGCACTCCAGTCATCTGGAGCCCCTGGTAGAATGTAAACTGAAATCATCTCTTCCTTTGATGAAGAGTCTGGCACTGAAGATAAGATCACACAATGCCATAGTGGACACGCATTTATACAGGCAGGGAGGATCAAGAAACTGTATAGATGTTGGTGCTACCATGCTGACACACAATAGCAACAAGGTTCACATCAAGATAAAGTATAAGCTCACTGCCATTCCATACAGAGACACACAGGTGCTACACCACTGGAGTCTTCTACCACCGGAACATAAGTCTTCATTCATAAAGGATGCAGCAGCACTCGGACAATGAAGGAACCCATGCTTGATAAAAACAACTTGATTAAAAGTGGACTTTTATTCAACAGGCTTAAAAACAACAAAGGATAGGCATGAGTGAAATGGGACATACATAGGTGTGCAAAAGTTACAGAAACATTTTGGTTACTTTTGTATACCTATGTATGTCCCACTTCACTCATGGCTATCCTTTGTTGTTTTCAAGCCTGTTCAATAAAAGTACACTTTTAATTAAGTTGTTTGCCTCAAACACAGGTTCCTTTATTGTCAGAATGATGCCACGTCCTTTATGGATGGAGGAACATGAAGCAGCTCTCTTCTACACCTGTACAAAATAATTTTGTTGTGAGTAGTCAAATCTAGAAGCAATTACGGAAGAGATAACACCTGGGCACTCATGCTGGGCCAGAAAACCATGCAGAAAGATGAGTGGTCACTCAAACAATAGGTCTTTGTCACTCTGACAAGCATATGGGGCTAACAGAAATCTATCTAAGGGAATTGGAAAGAATGCAAAAGTTTCCTCATGACAACCCAGAGGCTGTAGGTGCCTATCTTCATCCATAGTCCTTCCAGCTAGTTTACATATTTCTCACTCGCAGAGTCACCCCAGAGGTGCTGAGGAAAATAATTCAAGAACAGGCAATGGTCATACTGATAGTCCCTTACTGTCTGGGAAGTACATGATAGTTGAAGTATACATTACATTATATCTTCAGCAGGAGAAAGACCTTCTGCACTAAAAACCAATGTTGCATCAGCAAGTCCTCAAACTGAATCTCACAACATGGTTCCTAAGTGTGAGATCTTGAGAGATCAAAGCTTCATTAACAGATGTAAATTATGGAATATGGATCCTTAATCTCTTTCCATTCCATGTCTTCTAGAATTTCTCTCAAATAGCTTTTCTAGGGGATTGTGCCGGAGTACCAATAAATGTCAAACCTCAGCACTTGTCAGTTTACTGGGACAGCCATTTGTGGAACATGATTTGGTTCAGAGATTTATTAAGTCCATTAAAAGCATGAGACGTCCATCTCTTATCCTCCATGGTATCTCAATCTAGCCCTTAGAGCTTTGATTGACGAACTGAAAGACAGAGAGATGAAGATCCAGATGGCAGGATACTGACTGAATAAGACTTTGAGGAGATGATCATAAGAGGAGTCTCTGCTCCAAGAATCTTGAGAGTTATGAATTGGAACTGAACATTGGGTTTATAGTCAACTGCAAGTGTGACTTGCTTTGGCCAGACCAATTTGTTATGAGAAAATAATTAAGTTTAATCAACACAAGGTAATTTTACAATGATAAAATCATTATTAATGGACAGTCAATGGGATGCAATCTTCAAAGATAAAAATGCACAAAAAAGCTGGTATTTGTTTATATATATATATATATATATAGAGAGAGAGAGAGAGAGAGAGAGAGAGAGGTTTGCAGGGAAATAAGAAATAAGAAGCAGGCTTTTAAACTATTTAAGTCAGAATGGTCCGAATCATCATTTAAATAATATAAAGAATGTAATAAACCAGCAACCAAACAAACACAATGAGAAAAGTGTTGCAAAAGAGAGCAAGATAAATCCTAAAATTTTTGACAATCATATAAATAACAAAAAGATTAAGGTTAATACTGGTCCTCTTAAGGCTTGGAAGGGTGAATTTATTAGTGAGACTAACTCCTTAAACCAGTGATGGCAAATAGTGATGATCGAGCACCCCGATGCTCGGGTGTTCGGGTGCTCTGGCCGAGCGCCCCCGGAGGCTCGAGTGCTCGGCCGAGCACCCGAGCCCCATTGAAGTCAATGGGAGGACTCGAGCATTACACCAGGCACCCCCTGCTCTGATGAGGGGAGGGTGCCTGATTCATAGGAAAAGGTCAGAAAATGATGGAAACACCACAGAAATGGTTCAGGGACAGCATAGGGAGGATGTCTGGATGCATCTTGGACTCCAACGTCGCTGCTGGGAACGATGTTTCGCCCGTAGTACGCCATTTTTACAGACTGACCGTAAAACACACAAAAAGGAAGATAAAAACTAATCTGCGGCTAGGCACACTAAACAATATGTGACGTTAATCTGCGGCTAGGCACACTAAACAATATGTGACGCTAATCTGCGGCTAGGCACACGAAACAGAATGTGACGCTAATCTGCGGCTAGGCACACGAAACAGAATGTGACGCTAATCTGCGGCTAGGCACAGTGAACGGAATATGTGACGTTAATTTGTGAATTTGCACACTAAACAGAATGTGACAATAATCTATGGCTAGGCACACGTTTAAAATGGCCCTTTTTGTCGCTGCGTTGTAAAATCATTGGCCCTGTGCACCTAACAGAATATGTCAGCTTGTTACTGCACTGTGAAATATTTGTCCCTGTGCACCTAGTACAATGTCACCTTAGAACATGTCCCCCCCCACAAAAAATTGAAATTCTGCCACCCCCAAAAAAAATTAAATGCTGCCCCCACACACAACAGTCCTAAAAAGGACTTTTGGGTCTTGAAAGAGTTTCAACAATTTTATTCTCCCTACACTGACTTCCTGTGCATCTAGTATTATGTCACCTTTCAAATATCCCCCCCACAAAAAAAAGGAAATTGTGCCCCCCCAAACAAAATATAAATGCTGCCCCCACACACAACAGTCCTAAAAAGGACTTTTGGGTCTTGAAAGAGTTTCAACAATTTTATTCTCCCTACACTGACTTTCCCTGCCTAAGCGCATCTCTCCCTGGCTAAGAATGAGCCGAACTCGCGCGTCGGGTGCTATACAGCACCCGATCACGGGTTCTGGCCAGCCAATCAGTGTAATGCCAGCAGCCAACATGGCTGCTGGCATTACACTGATGTCAGAGCCTCCCCGAAACGTGCGGGGAGGAGACCCGAACATGGCGGGCGAGCACATACGGTACTCGTACGAGTACCGCCATGTGCCGAGCAGAGAGATGCTCGAGCCGAACAGAGCTTCGGCCGAGCATGCTCGCTCATCACTAATGGCAAACCTTTTTGGGCCCAAGTGCCCAAATTCTGCTGGGCGACTAGTTTGGATATATCAAAGTGCCAGGGCAGAGAATGTACCATGGAGACACAAGGTTATGAGACAGATCTAAACTGATTTTGATACGAATAAAAGACACATGAAACCAACTTTCTGTGCCTATTAATTTTTACTGAGACAAAGCAGTCATTGTATCAGCATTATGTAAAGTAAATGGAGCGTAACACATTTTTCTGCAATGCCGCTAAGTTTGAAATTGAATGTACAAGTTTAGTCATCCACTTTACAATATTTCCAAGTAACAACTGTCATCACTCCTTGCCTGCTCGCCGGACACTTCACGTTCACGGCGGGCTGTTTCTTTCGGGTTGCGGAGGCTGGCCGGTCGCGCATGTGCAGGATGCCGCTGTCTTCCTTCTGGCATCTGCGCATGCACCCGTCTCTGTTAGTTACTTGCTGAGCCTCCGCAAATCCCGCAGGGCTCCCAGACGAGCCCCCTCCTCTTCCACTCCTATTGGCTAAGTCCTCCTATTTGAACGGGCTAGCCAAGGCTTAGGGTGCCCGTTCCAGGAGCTCATTTCAGTGACTTCTTGTCACGACTATGAGCTACAATAAGGCAGGTTAATACCTGCAAGAAAGGGAGTGCTAGGGGGTGCTGGCTAGGGAGCGGTGCTAGTAGTACGGTGACTGTCTCGGCAAGGCCGTGCTGCGGCTAGGGCCGAAGTATAGTTGCTGGCCGCAAAGCCAGATGTCCGATCCCAGTTGAGCCGGGACCCTGACCTGGATGGAAATACCGGAGACAGTACAAACTCTCCTGCAGGGGGGCGTGAAGGCTAGAGAGCGAAGACTCGTGAACGTTGCTAGAGTACGGAGGCTACAAGGTAGCGTGAACTCCCCAAAGACAAATAAAGATATCAAAGAATAGGAAAGGAGACTATAGATATGGGAATCAGAACTAAACAAGATAGAAGAGTAATATGGAATCTCATACCAATAGTCAGCGAGGAAAACTGCACAGGTGGAGGTATCCTAATCTTGAGGTGAAGAGAGTGGTCAGTAAGTAAGGCAAAGGTCATACACTGTAAGGCTGGAGGTATCCTAATCTTGAGGCGAAGAGAGTGGTCAGTAGGCAAGGCAAAGGTCATACACTGTAAGGCTGGAGGCATCCTAATCTTGAGGTGAAGAGAGTGGTCAGGAGGCAAGGCAAAGGTCATACACTGTAAGGCTGGAGAACAAGATCAGAACTTCAGACGTCTTCTCAGTACTGGAACACTGTGTAAGTGCCCAGAGCAGCTAGAAGCGCGGCTGTATATGTGCGCCGGAGAATGACGTAATTGCGTAATGACACGACGACACGGAAGTACATCGCACCGAAGTATGGAGCAGGGGTAATGAACAGGGAGCAACAGAGGATGAACTCTAGCGAGATAAAAGGTGGGTAGGCGGCGTGACACTCCTTACTCCTGTTATGTGATATTGTTCCACTGGTTCTGACCACAGCTTGCTCCTTACTACTCCGGTTCTCCAACCCCTGATTCTGACCACAGCTTGCTCCTGACTGCTCCGGTTCTCCAGCCCCTGGTTCTGACCACAGCTTGCTCCTGACTACTCTGGCTCTCCATCCCCTGGTTCTGACCTCAGCCTGCTCCTGACCACTCTTACCGCTAGTCTCTGGCTCCGACCTGGCTCTGTTCCTGTCTTCTGCTTGACCTCTGTTCCGGACGTGCCTCCCATCTACTTCCAGCCTGTCCAGCCTGCCTGGTTCTGCACAGTTCCCAGAGTACTCCTATCCTGGTTGCACCCCGGCTCAACTGGGGTGGAACAATCTGGTTTCGCAACCAACATCTTTACTTCAGCTTTGGCTGCAGCACAGGAGTACCTGACACGCTGTCACCAATCTCTAGTTTTGCTGCCTAGCAACGCTCCCTTGTTTCTGTTCCAGTGCCGGCACCACACGGGTCCCTACCCCCTGAGTAGTGCCAACAACATAACAGCTGTCAGCAAGGGAAACTCAACATTAGCAGTACCTTACATGAGATGATAACACTAATATTTGAAATTGAAAGTCACAATTTTACATAGTTACATAGTAATTTAGGTTGAAAAAAGACTTGCGTCCATCCAGTTCAACCCTTTTCCTATTTCTGTTTACCATCGCTGACCCAAAAGAACGCATCTGACTCCAAATGGCAATCAGATTTCTCCCTGGATCAACAAGCCCTAACTAAATATTAATCCCAATACTAACGTGCATAGCCCTCTATATTATGCTCTTTTAAATAAGTATCCAGGCCCCTTTTAAAGGCATCTAATGTATTTGATAGCACCACCTCCTCCGGAAGTGCATTCCATACCTTTATTGTCCTTACTGTAAAGAAACCCTTCCGCTGTTGTAGATTAAATCTCCTTTCCTCAAGTCTAAGCGGGTGGCCCCTTGTCCTGTGTACTGTTCTGTTAATGAACAGGTCTTTTGAAAGCCCTTTATATGGGCCTTGAACATATTTATATAGTGTTATCATATCCCCTCTAAGACGCCGTTTCTCTAGTGTGTACAAATTTAACTTTTCTAGCCTCTCTTCATAACTAAAACTTTCCATTCCCCTTACTAGTTTTGTAGCCCTCCTCTGCACTCTCTCTAGTTCCATAATGTCCTTCTTCAGAAAGGGCGCCCAGAATTGAACAGCATATTCTAGGTGGGGTCTTACCATGGACCTGTAAAGAGGCATAATTATATCTTCCTCCCTTGAGTCAATACCCCTTTTAATACATGCCAATATCTTATTGGCCTTTGCAGCTGCCAGCTGGCACTGCATGCTACTGCTAAGTCTATTGTCTACCATTACTCCTAAATCCTTTTCATTAGTAGATTTCCCCAGAGAAACACCATTTAAACTATATGTTGCATTTTTATTATTATACCCAAAATGCATAACTTTACACTTGTCTATATTGAATCTCATTTGCCATTTGCCTGCCCAGTTACTCAATTTGTCCAAATCCTCTTGTAATGAAGACACATCGAGTTTTGAAGGGAAACTGAAACAATGTGCATAAATTGTGAGCAACGTGAAACAATCCATTGCTATTGTGATTACTTTTAATGTTGCACTGTTCCCCAATAATGGTTCTAGTTTGGCCTTGATAAATACAGGAATGCAAATATGAGAAAAAAACAACTTTGGACAAAGGAGGCTTTCAATTACAAAATCCTTTCCAGAAGCACCCCCAACTCCTGTACATTGTGTTTGGCAAAGTGATTGTTGCAAGAGACAAGGATTGTTCCTGAAGCTCTTGCACCAATTTTGACCCACATTTGAGGGTGGAACACATCGGATTATATGACAGGTGTTTTAGCAACAGAGCAGTGAAAACACAGAATTTGTCTCTCTTATTTAGCAGTAATGATGAGCTATTAAAGGGATTGTAAGGGATTGTAAATACAGCTACAGCTATTCTTCATAGTTTTTGGGCCATGTAAAGCATTATTATCGTTCTCTATGATGTGCAGTTCCAGAGTAATTGAATTATAAAGTGCCCCCTCCCGCCCCTTTTACCTATTGTAAGCTGCCTCCCCTCAGATGTGGAATCTGGTCACTTGACTGGACAGCTCACAGTGAGGGACAATCTTCTTATTGTGAATATAAGGAAATCCCTGACCCCTTGAAGGAGGAGGGCAGGTTTTTCCTTATGATAACAGAAGATTGTCCCTTGCTGTGATCCATCCGGATGGTCTTGCTGTGCAGCTTTACATAGGTAAAAGGGGAGGGATGGAGACACTTTATGATTAAATTACTCTGGAAATACACATAGCAGAGAATGATAACAATGTTCTACATGTCCCAAAAACTATAAAGAATAATCAGAGCTGCATTTATTTTGAAACATTACTATCCCTTTAACAATTTGATTTACAATAGCTTAGAAGTGACATTTAGATGTTTGAGTTTTAAGTTTAGCTGGATAGACAGAGTTTCTTGACTGGTTCAAACCAAAAGGGACTGAAATAGTTTGCAGCTGTTTCTAAAAAGTGATTTCCTACCTACAGCCAGATTTGATTATTAGACAATGGAAACTTAATGATGACTGATGAAATGTCAATACAAAGTGCACTTTTTGGTACAGCCAATGGAGGTGTAATAATGATTGTTTTTAGACTTTGGAGCCATTTGGAAGTAGCATATGGCCATACAAGAACATTCATAAAACAGATAAAAACATTTTATTTTCAGTATCCTGTTTTACAGAAAAATGCACCTTTAAGAGTGAGTAGATAACCCTTTGAGTGGCAAACGAGTATACAACGCATTGCAAAGCAATGTGTTGCACACCTCTCTGGCACTCAAAGGGTTACAACACTGCTCTACAATGCTCAGCTGAACACTGGTCACTGGAAGCAAGAACTCAATAGAGGACAAGGACTATAATCATTATTTAAAAATAGGCTTTTAACCCCCTTTAGGGCTCCAGTGCGACTTTTCCCACTTTGTTTTTATGTTCAAGCTATGTATGTGGATCAGTAACCGCCGACGTTGTGTTAAAAACAGGTTGTCCCCCTGTTTACCTCCAACTTGCTCAGTTATCTCAGGGGTGTTAATATAATAATAATTTTTATATTAACACCCCTGAGATAATTGAGAAAGTTGGAGATAGATAGGGGACAACCTCTTTTTAGCAGGACAGTGATGTCTACTGTTCTCTCGTACACAGCTTGAACATAAAAGCAAAGTAAAAAAGTTACAGCACTCAAGGGGTTAAAAGCCTATTAATAATTATACTTGCTGTGGAGCAATATAATTCACGCCGCACAGTTTGATTTCCTAAAAAATAGGGACACCAGGGTGGGAAAGAAGAGGGACTGTCTCCTCCAAAAGGAGGGACAACTGGGTGGTAAGTGGGTGATTATCTGAAACTAGGCGAACAGTCCGTTACATGGGCCACAGTGCCTCTGGCAGCCAGTCGCGGGGCAGTCACACGCAGTGGAGACTGCCCGTGCCTCGGCTGATACAGAGCTGGACGCTCCTTCAGAGCGCCCAACTCTGTATCAGCCGCGGCGCCGGCAGTCTCTATTGCGCATGACTGCCGCACGCTCAGCAGTGCCTACTGTGCATGTCGGGCGTTACACACAACTTAGTGAATTATTATATAGTATAAGGATCAAGCTGACCCACATAAGGAAAAAAAAACAATAGATTGTGGACATTCTGCGGACAATAATTTAGCCATTTCATTTGCATTTTCATACCCATTACATTCCCATAATTTCACACACACTATATAAGACTGGAGACTACTTTTTACTGTTGGGGGTCACTGTGCATTTATGAAAACAGATTAGCACAAGCAGTAAGAAAGGATATTTGGGTAATAATAGCTACATAGATTGGTGCATAAGCTACAAAATGGAGAAAAAGAGAAATCCCTAATCGCTAATGAATAAGGCGCACAATCCAAATTAATATATCAAAAATACACAAGTTTTATTACACATATCAAAAAGAATATATATATTGACTCAATAAAAACATTTAAAAACCCATCTGAGGGGGGCATGTAGGGCCAAACAATATATAATTTCCTTGGTATTATAGATATAACAAAAATAATAGTACCTAATATAACATCTCATTGAGAGCAATCATTTATATTGAAAAACAGATCCTCCAGAAAAAAGTATAAGTCACAGACATAGAAAGGTGCTCATGCAAGATCAAACCCATACATTGACCATGTGATAAACTGCAAGTAATACAGTCTCAAATGAATACAAAATAAGTAAACTAATCCAAAATGGTAACAAAGGGATCCCAAAAGTATACATAAATACTTATCAGCAAACAAATGCAAAATCACAGTGAGATGTGGCTCAAACCACGTCACCCCTCAGAACCAGCATCCATCCCAACACGTCACCTAAACCGTCTAGGGTGGGATTTTGGATTAGTTCACTTATTTTGTATTCATTTGAGATTCTATTACTTGCAGTTTATTACATCCATGTCAAATCAGCTGCACCATCCGAGTAATAGTGTCAAAAGAGCAGTATTAAAATATATTTATTGACATCAAATAGTAAATTCATTTACCACATTCCAAACATCTGATTTCAGTCTCAGTTCTTCCAGTTGCATATGGTACAACTAGTTGAACAGCCCGTTACACGGGCCACAGTGGCACTGCCACCCGGTCGTGGGGCAGTCACACGCAGTAGAGACTGCCCCCGCCACGGCTGATACAGAGCTGGACGCTCCTTCAGAGTGCCCAACTCTGTATCAGCCGCAGCGTGGCCAGTGTCTACTACGCATGACTGCAGCACGCGCAGCAGTGTCTACTGCGCATGTCGGGCGTTACACACGATTTAGCGAATTATATTATACTAGTTGAAGAGCCCGTTACATGGGCCACAGTGCCACTGCCAGCCAGTCGCGGTGCAGTCATGCTCAGCAGAGACTGCCCGCGCCGTGGCTGATACAGAGCAGGATGCTTCTTCGGAGCACCCCGCTCTGTATCAGCCTCGTCACTGGCAGTCTCTACTGTGCATGACTACAGCACGCGCAACAGTCTCTTCTGTGCATGACTGCGGCGTTACGCACATTTTAGCGAATTATTATATAGGATAGGATAAGTGCAGCTGACTGCGATGGATGTGATATTTTGTAGAGGTTGAGGGGATGCCTCAGGCTTGCACGCCAAATATGTGGATTGGAGTTCTAAGCCCAAAGCTTGATGTTATCGGATCAGTGTATTTTCCTTGTAGCACCATCATCTGTTTGTTCTTTACTTGCAGTTTATCACATGGTCAATGTATGGGTTTGATCTTGCATGAACATCTTTCTATGTCTGTGACTTATAGCTTTTTCTTTTTTGAGGATCTGTCTTTCAATATAAACAATTGCTCTCAGTGAGTTGATATATTAGGTACTATTATTATTATTGTTATATCTATACTACCGAGGACAATATATATTGTTTGGCCCTAAAGGCCCCCCTCAGATATGTTTTTAAATGTTTTTATTGAGTCCCTATATATATTCTTTTTAATATGTGTAATAAAACATTCATGAGCTTGCTTTTCATAGGGATTTCTCTTTTTTTCCTCTTTTGTAGCCTATGCCATTTTTCACTGTGGAAACACAGATTCTTAACCCTTTCAGTGCCAGAGGGGTACTCGATGCATTGTGTACCCCTCTGACACTTAAAGGGTTAAAAACTGAGGATATTTGTCAGACTATTTTTTTTTTTTTTTTTGCATTGGTGTGCTCTGATGTTCCCCCCACCCACACAGACGCGCGATCCATGCTGCCATATCAGCATAGGTGTGGCATTTTGCACTTGCACATGTGTTGAGAGAAGTGGGTAGTAGTGGATATTTCCGCCTGTATTACATTGCTGTTAGAAAATAAGCAACACTTACCAGCCAACACTGGTTGGAGGTACGCACTGCAACCCGCTCTGCCTGCTTCTCCCTCTCTGGGCTGGATTTACATTCCACATGACACTAGGCAAGGCACTCTAAGCACCCTTAGCACCATCTGTGGTCACAACCCCATTCTCCACATGGCCACACCCCCAGTCTCATACACATTTTACTGGAAATGAAAATACCTTCAACCTTTAACAAACAAGGACAAAAAGATTTAAGCCCCTTTGTTGCCAGAGAGATCTTCAAAGCATTGCTTCACAATGTATTGGGATCTCTGGCATCTGAGAGGTTAAATAATAGCCTGTTAAAGCGGAACTATCCCTCCAAATAAAGTGCCCCCCAAATAATAATTGATATAGCGATAAGAAATAATTATATTTTTACAGAATAAGCATTATTAAAAAATTCGACTTCATCTGAGAGTGACGGGCAGGTGTCTTGCTTTAGAGACATCTGCGTGCCTGCGCCATCAGTCACTTCCTGTTACCTTAAGGTTCAATGCAACTCCTCCTAGAGGACCCCTCTGGCAATCAAAGGGTTAAGAGGCCAGTCCTGCTCTGCGTCCTGCCGCCGACGCAGTCATGCACTGTAGAGACTGCCCAAAAGCACAGAATGCTCCCAGCAAAGAACTCCCAGCATTCCGTGCTCCCAACATTCCGTGCTCCCAGCATTTCTACACCACCCAGCATTCTGTGAGTTCGGGCAGTCTCTACTGCGCATGGCAGCTTCTGACAAACATCCTAGTGAATTATTATATAGGATTTGCAAATTAATGTTGACTCTCAAATCTATCTGTATTTTGACTATATTAGCCAGGAATGTAAAAGCTGTTTAAAAGGTAATGTGTAATTAACCATTTAAGGACAGGGGGTGTGAGGCAATGCACCCTGGTCTTTAAAGTGATAAACTTGCAGTCATTTCATTTCTCACCGTATATTTCACTTTGCTAAATTTTTCATCTTCAATTGGCAGCACCTGGTTCTCCACTGTGATGTTTATCAATGACCAATCTCCTTTGCTAACAAAAAATGTCATTGACTGATTAAGGACATCGAAGGATTTGGATCTGTACACCATATGTATTTCTGAATCTGAAAGAAATAAAAATCTGAGCCAATCACTTATACCCCCTGGACTGACAGCCTGAGCAAACATTAGAAGAATCTCATTAGTAGCAAAAATTCAATGAATAACCTCCCCAACTTACCTTACTATGGCCAGAAAATACTAATGGTATACCCTTGTGCCTTTGCTCAAGAGATAACGTCTTCAATAAGTATAGGAGGTCATGTCCATGGAGCATGATAGCTGTTGGGAGTTTTTTTCTTAAATTAACAGGCAGACTGCATGTGCCTGCTTAATCCTTTACACACACATCTGGTTCTTAAAGGGTTAAAGGGATAGTATTGTTTCATAATAAAAACAGCTCTAATTAATCTTCATAGTATTTGGGCCTTGGAGAGTGTTATTTCAATTCTGTCAGAGTTGTAGTTCAAGAGTAATTGAATGATAAAGTATCCCCCTCCCTCCCCTTCTACTGATGTAACACTGCTCACCTCAGAGCAGCAGGGATTGTCCAAGTAGATTGCAGAGAGGGACAATCTTCAATTGAGATAAGGGAAAAAGCTGAAAAACCTGTCAAGGGGAGCAGGGTTTTCATTGTTCTCACAGTAAGAATATTGACCCTTAATGTGAGCTATCTGGTCTATGGACTGGATTCCACTTCTAAGGAGTGAGGGCTTACACTAGGTAAAAGGGACTGGAGAGGGAAACTTTATCATTTAATTACTCTTGAACTACAATGCTCACAGTAATGAAATAACACTCTCTATGGCTCAAATACTATGAAGATTAATTGGAGCTGCTGTTTTTGTGAAACATTTTTATCACTTTAAGATTACCATGTGCAGTGAGCAGAGTTTGAGTCCTGCAGTCCTGTTATCAACTGTCATGTCTGCCCCCATGGACACACAGCATCCAGAGTTTATTGAAGATGTTTTCCCTTGAACAAAGGCACAAGGATGAAATTCATTGTTGCTTTTTTTGTCCATTGTAAGGTAAGTGGAAAAGTGTGGGTTTTATTAGGAGATTCATTCTCATGTATTATATAGATAGATAGATAGATAGATAGATAGATAGATAGATAGATTATATGTAGTGATTACAACAAGTATTGAAATAGATAAGTAGGTCATTTAGATTTCAAAGACGTATTTAAAGGGATAGTAATGTTTCATAATAAAAGCAGCTCTAATTAATCATCATAGTATTTGGACTTTGGAGAGTGTTATTTCAATTCTGTCAGAGTTGTAGTTCAAGAGTAATTTAATGGCAAAGTGTCCCCCTCCCGCCCCTTTTACTGATGTAACACTTTTTAGCCAGAGCAGAAGGGAGGTGCCCAGGTAGATTTCAGAGAGGGACAATCTTCAATTAAGAGAAGGGAAAAACCTGAAAAGCTTGTCAAGGGGGGCAGGGCTTTAATTGTTTTCATTGTAAGAAGATTGTCCCCTGCTGTTATCTGTCTGGTCTTACAACCAGATCCCCATCTGAGAAGAGATGACTTACACTAGGTAAAAGGGGTGGGAGGGGGAAACTTTGCTTGTGAATATCTCTTAAACCATAAAGGTTTGAGAGATAAGACTTATATAATTCTTCATATTTTTTTAATACCTACAAAATAAAATAAAGTTAAAATGACGTATTACTATCCCTTTAACTGCAGGTCTTATGATACTAGACTAAAACCCGGTTATAACAGACTATATATTCACTGTGGACTAATAAAGTCAAAGATTGGATCACCTGGGAGGCCCCTTCGCTTATTGCTATGTGTCAGGTTCATCAGTCTCTGATAACAAAAACCAGGCTAGACTCCTAGTTATCAGAGAAAGGGACATTCATTTTTGTGTGGCACCTTTTTGTTCTAAGACTATGTAACATGACAGTAGGTCCACTTTGCACAGTGATCTGCCCAACCTTTGATTTTATTAGGCTACACTGAAGATATATTCAGTTGTTGACTGGTTTTAACAAGACAATTGCTTCATTGTGAGAAAACCTGCACTGCCATATATAGCCAAATAAGAATCCTAGAAAAAAACATATCTGACAGACTAGGAGAAAACTGTTTTCCATGTTATTCCAGTCCACATCACCGGTTCTCTAGAATATACTGAGCTCAACACATGTCAAGTCGCAAACTCCCTTTTGGATCATTGAAAAATAAATCAGACCATGGTTTGATTCTCTCTGTTTTTTTTTCTTTGTTTGTTTGTTTGTTTTTTTATATAAAGGGCAATTCACCCCAAGGACAACATGCCCACTGTAACCCGAAAAGAGGTTACCCAACCATTCAGCTTATGACCTGATCTGTTATACAGACAGAAGTGTATTCAGATGGCGGCTTACGTATAAGCATTGGGATACATACCTGTGAAAACATAGGACCCAAAGGACAAAGAACAGGTTTGGATGTCAAAGGGGAATCTGTAGCTGTCTATGTTACAAGAACTAGTGACCCGTAATGGCTTCATATTGGTGACCTTTCCATCGTATGCAAGTTTGACGTATGGAATAGCTGGAGACTTGTCATCACTTTCTATCCTGCATAATAACGACAATAATAAACATTTATACTATCAACTGAGCAGACTATGTGATGTATTTGTTGAATGGCTGAATGTCCTAGAAAATCCAGCTTTCTGTGCACAGTCGGCCTTTTGCAACTGTTTTCAACCTCTGAACTGTGTTTAGCACTGCTTATCCATGAATGAGTGAGTACCAAGCAGATCTGCAACTGCCATTTGATGGATCCATAGAAATCTAGGAGCTGTACACATGAATACACAAACACTGTGGGTGTTATTCACAAAAGAAAAGAGTGGCAATTCTGAGGCAAATAATCTGGATCACAGGTGAGAAATAAATCTTCCCTTTGATTTCAGTGGTAATTTTAACCCCTTCAATGAAAGAGAGATCTCCAGAATATCACAATACTATCCACTGGAGAGCACTCAAGTATTCAAGGAGTTAAATGCCTCATTTCAGTTTATAGTATTTTAGGGAATTATTTTCCCCAATGGTGCAGGTGGTTTGCCACAGCATTGATCCTCTTGTCCTTTGTGCATAAAGCCCTGTATGCATATGTGTGTGTGATTGTGTGTGTGTGTATGTGTGTGTGTGTATCACTGGAATCCCCACATTAATGCCACATCGTTATTGGATTTCTCTGCCTCTCATGCACAAGGCAGGAAAATGCAATTGAACATTGATAAATACCTGAATTAGGCCTATATGTTGCATATTTACCTAACTTGTTCCTCTGCAGCAACATTAACCCTTTGAGTGCCAGAGTGGTACGGAATGCATTGCTTTGCAATGCATTCCGTACCACTCTGGCACTCAAAGCAGGGCTCAAAATTTCCACTCGCCACTAGCCAATGGTGAGTGAAAATTTAGCCCTGGCGAGTAGAAATTCAGCCCTGGTGGGTATGTTCTGGCTTGCAGTGGCGAGTAACTTTTCAGGTCTGGCTAGTAGCAAAGGGTTTAAAATTATAAGCCCTGACTCAAAGGGTTAATAGATAATTCTAGAACTGAAAATATATCTCAGACTGCATTCTATGTTTTCCAAGCACTGCCTGATATCACGTCTGCAACTACAAATGTATGTTCTGTGCAGTGATATTATATTTACAAATGAAGATCTCAATGCCTCATCTGTAGATAGGATTTAGAAAAAATAGACAAGGTAACGCTGAAGGTGTCAGTTCTGTCATGCTAATAACAATTCTAATTAACCCTCTGAGTGCCAGAGCGGGTACAGAATGCATTGCTTTGCAATGTATTCCTTACCGGTCTGACACTCAAAGGGTTAAACAGCAAAAACAACTGAATTGAGGCTTTATGCATAAAAAAAAGAAAGTAAACATTTTGAAGCAACCCAACTGCACAATATGGGGGAAATAAAAATTGCCATTTATTAAAATTGGGTTTTTGATCACGTGAATTCTCTAGTGGTTTCCAACACATTGTTTCACAATCCACCAGAAAACTCTCTTGCATTCAAGGGTGAAAATTTCCATTTAAATCAATGAGAATTATTGAGCATTTTTATTTGTGCCCCAGTGGCACAGTTGGTATGCTCCAGAATTGCTCATCGATTGCATCTGCTTTCTGTCCATAGTAAATAGCTATTGGGAACGTGGTATGTTTAACACAATATATTAACCCTTTGAGTGCCAGAGTGGTACACAATGCATTGTGTACCACTCTGGCACTCAAAGGGTTAAAGGTATAGTAATGTTTCATCATAAAAGCAACTCCAATTAATCTTCATAGTATTTGGGCCATGGAGAGTATTATTTCAATACTGTCAGAGTTGTAGTTCAGGAGTAATTGAATGATAAAGTATCCCCCTCCCACCCCTTTTACTGATGTAACACTGCTCACCTCAGAGCAGCAGGGTGGTGTCTAAGTGGATTGCAGAGAGGGACAATCTTCAATTAACATAAGGGAAAAACCTGAAAAACCTTTAAATGGGGGCAGGGTTTTCATTGTTCTCTCAGTAAGAAGATTGTCCGTTGCTGTGATCTGTCTGGTCTGTGGACCAATTACCACATCTGAGGGGAGGTGGCTTACACTAGGTAAAAGGGGCATAAGGGGGGATACTTTATCATTCAATTACTCTTGAACTACAACTCTGACAGTATTGAAATAACTTTCTATATGGCTCAAATACTATGAAGATTAATTGGAGCTACAGTTTTTGTGAAACATTACTATCCCTTTAATCTTATTTTACTGCCACTATGTATAAAGGTAGTAGGAAGATATGTAACAAACAGTTATTGTATCACATTAAGCAAATTCAAAGACCGAGTAGCGTCATCATAAAATATTCTACAAAAACATTCAGAATCGACTGTGAGTTTCTGTGAATTTCTGCCTAAAGGACAATTACTCAGCAAACAATCACACTATCAGTTCAAAGGTGTAATATGAACAGGAATATGTCATGCACCACATGGGATTTATTTTAGACAAGGTTGTGGTATTACGGAAAATAAGGTAAGATACTTACATTTCATAGATATACAAGTCTGGTTTCCAAAAATATTCAGCAGGAAGGAACATGTGGGTTATGTTGCAATATTCCATTGGATCCCAGTATATAAATTCATTTTTCCATGACTAGAGGATAAAAGACCTTGGTGAAATGTAATTGAATAAATGACCTCAAGATCACAATCAAGTTCTTATTCTCAATCGCTCTTGTTATCCTACTCTACCATGCAGACTTTCCTTCTCGTATCTTGAATTACCCCATCTTAAAGGAGCAGTAAACTTTTTTTATGAAAAAAATATATATTGTAGGGATTTTCCTATTGAGTAAAATAAGGGTACTCCCACTGCAGAGAGATTTATATTTCCAGAGTTATTACAGTTTAAAACCATGTTTTTTTTACATTACCAGTGCCCTCTAGTGGTCAAATTCTAATTAGATTTCCTGTTAGATTCTAATGGAAAGGAAAGTCAAAAAAAAGTCAGAGACATATAGTTCTCCATAGAATGTGATAGGAACTGCATGTCACTTCCTGTCAGTTAGAACTATCAGGAAGTAAACACAGTAAATTCAACTCATGATTATTTAAACTGCTATACATTTTTAATAAAACATCTGACAGCGATGGGAGTGACCTTGTTTTATTCAGCAGAAAATGCTCTGTAAATTATGTGTTTTCATAAAAAAAAAAGTTTACTGCGCCTTTAATATGCCCATTTCCCTCCCCCAATCAACCTCTCCTTCCTCGCTCCCCTTCCACTGAAAGAACCTTATATACTTTATTTCACTGATGTACCCAATGTTCATCAGGGTTCTCTTTTCCAGGGAACCTCTGCATGGGTTCCCATTCTGTCCAATTTATATCTATATGTACATGTGCAGATATATTCTTTATTCATCAATAATGCAATTTGAGGCTCATGACCTTACCATGGAGAACCAGATAAATGAAACTACAGCTTGACGGTTCATATCCTGAAATAAATGAGACATAAATCAGTTGACATAAATAAAAAATATTAAGGTGCATCAGTGTTTTGCCTTTTCATTCTGACTTAGCAGTTTTGTTCTCCTAAACTATTCCCTAGCTTGAAGTATGCCTTAATTTGTATAACAAAAGGGCTCACCTAGGTATGGGTCCTACAAAATGCAGTATGTTATACTTTTTTATATATTTTATATGACAACAACAACAGGATGGGAGTGCTCAACAGATCCGCAAAGCCACAGGACACCAGTCATCAAGTTCATAGTATAAACATTAAAGCTTTATTATTGCAAAATGTAAAAAATCATTCCATACATTCAGAGTCCCAGGATCACAAAAGGAATTCATACATACGCACGACCTACCTAACGCATTTCGTGAGTGATTCACTTAGTCATAGTTTATGATTTTTACTACAAACTTAATGACTGGTGTCCTGTGGCTTCACAGATCTGTTGAGCGCTCCCATCCTGTTGTTCTTCTAGTTTGTTGAAGCCTGTGCCAAGGCCATTGGGGGCTTCCCTGGATCTGCAGAGGCCCTAAGGCCGGGAGAGTTTTGTCTAATATTCATGTTATATTTTTGGATATTTGAGTAAACCTATATGCATATCTTCTGTCCTCTATATATTTTTTAAATGAATTTGAACCCTGTTGGAGTCTACTACTAGGACATTTTAGCGAGGAGGGGAACTAAGACCTAAAGTGATTGTGCATATACAAGTCACTGCAAATACATTGCAAAAAAGTGTATGTGTGTGTATACATATATATATCAGAAGGGAACAGCAGCACACACAGGTCTTAGACATAAATCCAGTGACAAAATCGAGTGTATACTCTATATCGGAGGAGCTGGCAGGGCCCCTGATGTTCCTAGTGACAAAGAGGAGGAGGAAGTCACCACTAGCACTAAAGGGACTGGGAATCCATATTCCCCAGACCTAATGATGCCCAGTCCCCCAACTTCGTCCCTTTGGATCTGAAGAGACATATTAAAAAAGTCAGAACTGGCTAGCAGTGTGAGCAGCACTTGTCAGCCAGCTGTGCCTGCTGATACTGCTGCCAGTGTGCCTTCTTCTGAGCAGGAGATGGCAAGTGTGACAGCAGATAACATGTAGCCACAATTTTCATTCCCAAGCAGCCCCACTACCACACAGCAGCTAGAGACCAGTGGGGGTGGTGATGGAGCAACTACTGGGCTAGCTGTATGGACCCTGATTCTGCTGCTGATGTGGAAGGGGAAGTCAGCAGCCAGACAAGTGGGTAGGAGAGACCACATACCCCTGACCCTATGATTCCTATACCCCCTTGATTCTCCCTCTGGGGTATGATGTTACATAAGGCAGACCTGACTAGCATTATGAACAGCAGCACATGTTAGCTGTCTGTGCCTGCTGCTACTGCTGCCAGTGTGCCTTCCTCATCTAAGTAGATGGCAAGTGTGACAGAATGGGACCTTCTGTCACATATGTCATCACCAACTAGTCCCACACTCATACCACAGCAAGACATCGGTGTTGAAGGTGATGAGAGTGAGGAGGATGGTGGAGCAGCTGGTGTGGAGGAGAGAATGTGGGCCTTTTTAGCTGTAAGTGAAAAGGAATGTGAGAAAGAGATGCAAATGGGAATGGGCATCACCACCACCACCTGCAGTGACATTCAGGAGTACGCTGCTGTGGTAATTCCTGCTACTGTGTTTCAAGAGGCAGACATTCATCTATCTCAGCAGCAGGATGATTATGAGCAGGCTAGTGGGCCACAGACAACCGTGACCACCATGGAACTGGGTTCCTCCAGTAATGATTTGGGACTAGAACAGCTTCCACTTGCCACCAATCAACTTGGTCCTAGTTCTAGTGCTGATTCTGAGGCAGCACCAATATCACCTACCTCAGCCAGTGAAGGGGATTTTGAAGAAAAAGAAGGCCATTCTCCTACATTTTTCCGCTCACTGAAATCATGGGTGTTGGAATATTTTTCTTTTGGGGCAGCAACTGCACTGTGCACTATTTGTGACATGTTGGTGAAAAGGAGAGAGGAGACACCACAATGTTTGTGGTCTGGGCTTCCAGCGGATACATTAAAAAGGTCTGCCAGAGTCCTGAGCTTACCGGAAGCTCAGGTGTCAATTGACATGGTAGGTCTGAATAGAGAGACACCTGTTAATAACTGAAAAAATGTGGTGATGGTGAGGGGGCACACAGACGGAGCGCCCTGTGGAAGAGGCTGCAAGCGGTATTTGAAGCCTGCAGCCCCTCCCACAAATGCAGGCCCATCTTTCTATTTGTGGTCTGGGCTTCCAGCAGATACATTAATAAGGTTTGCCATAATCCTAAGCTTACTTGGTAGAGCTGAATAGAGGCAAAAGGAGACAGTTTGACGCTAAGAGGGTTTATTAAACTTGTACAGAATTAACATCATTTAGCTAGATCAGTAAGGGCTTTACCGATTTCGTTGGTAGAATAGGGTATATAGCGGGAGTAACAGGATGGCTGCCATCTGCCTAAATGCTTGATAATGTGACTGGGACATTGTTTTTAGAGGCAGCGGAAGCTGCGCAAATTCTAAATGAATGTCCAGAAAAATAGTCTGCGTTTAAACCTAAACGTAATAGAATGATTCGAATATAGGAAATAAATTCTGATGTAGTGAGAGGACCAGAGTGAATTGAAAGAAGGGGATTGTCTGCAGCAAGGTGCTGGTGATTAAAGGTGAGTTTGACCAGAGCTTGATAAGGAGACCAGGGATCATTAATAGTGAAGTATGGAATGTGATGGCCTTCTCCAGCTTGGTCTGTTTTTGATTGAGCAAGAAAGAGTGTGAAGTGATTAGAGTGCCGGAGGAGTTGGTCCCAACGCACAAAGACATCAGTCTTTGAGCTGCAGGAGAACTCTTCCAGCCTAAGGAAACCAAAAAAAGCCAGGCAAATTGCAGCAAGTAGAGTGGTTTTAGTATTGTGCGAAAGGGGGGCAGATTTTAAAAGGTTGTACATACTCCTACATATTTCACCTGTAATTGGTAGCCTTGATCTAGGAGCTAATGGTTGGAGTCGGGCTAGGCCTTTAAGAAAGGGTCTAACACTATACAAAGAAAGGAGAGAACGTGAGAAGGGGTGCATTAATGCATGATGGTGTTGGATACCAGCAAGATAAGTTTTTATAGTGAATGGTTACAGTTTGAGACCTACGTGACAGTGAGAAGTGAAGGCTAGAATGGTGGATTGAGAGAAGGTGAGGGATGAACTGGTGAGAGTCAAAAATGATTGAAAAGATTGCCAAGCCCTGTCGTACGTTTTTCTTGTACTGGGGGCTAGAGCATGATGAATAATGGTGGAGGCTTCTGAGAGTAGGCTGTTTAGATAGTTGTTAGTTCCATAAATGACTGGGGAATGGCTGCTTCTGGATGAGGATCGGTAGAGCTCTGAAACTGAAGTTGTGAGAGAAATGTAGTAGCTCAGTTAACATGATTTTAAATGTGTGAAGGATGGATAAAGAATCTATGAGTGAGAGATAACCAATTTAGCTTCTTTATCAGTTTATTGATCATAGCAAATGGGGATTTACCTTTTTGAATGAGTTTAAGAGAGTGTTCTGATGAGGAATAGAAAATTACTGCCTGCCCTTCCCATTGGGGGGCCCAAGTAGCGGCAGCTGCCACCATTGGGTAGATGTTGGTGAGACCTGGAGTGGATAGAAAATCGAAATATCTAATTTCAGTTGGACATGTGTTAACAATCTGTTTTTGGCCCCATACTGCTGCAAAGCCGAGGTTGGTAGTGGCATTGGTGAATACTGCGGGGCTGACTGGGCAAGAGGAGGGAGGGAACATGGTTCTACCATTCCAATTGGCCAAGAATTTGGCCCACATAACTAATTCTGATTTGGCTTTGGTACTAATAAAAATAGATGAGTAGGAATTGGGGAGGATGATAGGAGAGTGGGAAAGAAATGCCCGGCCCTGTGGAAGGATTCTAGTGGCAAAGCTTAAGTATCCAATAAAGGTTTGTAGTTCCAGTTTAGTCATAGTAACCAGACTGGCACTTTTAGTGACAATGGGAATTATTTTTTCTAGTTTGGATTGGGGGATTCTGGCTTCCAGGTGAATAGTATCTAGAATAATACCCAGAAATTCTAATTCTTTAGTAGAGCCACAAGACTTGTTTGGGGACAGGGGGATATTGAGGAAGTTAAATAATTGTTGTAGTTTGAAAAGGCTATTTGGTGCAGATGATGAATTATCGATAAGGAGGAAGTCGTACAGGTAGTGGAGCACTCCTGGACAGTGACAGTGGTTCAGTAGCAGCCAACACAAGATCTCGGTGAAGGTGTCGAAGATCTTGGGGCTGCTAGGCGATCTGAAGGTGAGAGTAGTGGCAAAATAATATAGACCGGACCAATTAATACCCTGGAGATGCCAGAGTGATGGGTGAACGGGTAGGAGTTTAAATGGATATCGGTTTTAGACAGCCAGCAGTTAGGGATAGATTGTTGAATGAGGCATATGGAGTCATCAATAGTAGTGTAATGGAGGGAGAATGGTTTATGGGGAATTAAAGAGTTAATGCTTGGCGTAAGAGTTGATTGGGGAGCAGAGATGTCAGGTCAATAATTAATCTTTTCTTACCTGAGAATTTATGCGTGGCTACACCAATGAGGTTAATACACCATATAGGAAAGGGGGGGGAGTGAATGGGCCTATGATAAATTTTTTCTCAGCTTCTTTTGCAAGCAGGGTGGTGACCGTTTCTGGTTCCGCCAGGTCTGATACTAAGTTTTTGCATTCTAATGAAGTTGCTGGGCAAGCTACAATACCAGTGTGGAAGCATTCAGAGAGGCCTGAAATGACATAAGTAGTAAGAGACTTATCATGATGTGATGTAAGAATAGACTGGAGCCCAGCAATATAGATTCCACCAGATTTTTTATTTGAGGAACCGATCCTGTGACAGATGGTTCTAGCATGGAAATCCGTACAATTAGAGCAAATACGCAGCATCCTGCAGCCGCTGAAAAAAACAACCTTGTGAATTAAAATTTTTACAAATCTGACAATTACCTAGATAATAAATGGTTCTCCCAAGCTTATCACGGGTAGGATGGGATGGTGTTCCAGCTTGAGGGGCTGACTGGGGAGGGTCTGCAGCTTGGAAGCCAGATGGGCCAGCTACTATAGGGGGGGAAGGGCAGAGACCAGTGGGATGGAATGAGGACTGGCAGTTCTGACACACCAGTACCTTAAGGCCGGCGAAGTGTCGGCAAAAAAGCTCCATGTCTAAGCAGCTCCAGTCATTCACAAAATTGAATTGGGAAAGAGCAGCGGCGGCTTTAGCTGTAAAGGACCGGTGGTAGTCGTAAAAGATATGACCACCGTATTTGTGCACTATATCAACTACCAAATGCATATAATGGTCTAACTCTTGACGCCTATGCGGGAAAGCAGAACAGACTATATCCCGATAGACTCCAAAAGCCAACACAAATTCCGTGACTGACAGCTTTTTATTGAGCCGAGGAACCTTGGACCAGAGTGTTACCAACACCTCTCCACAGTTAATAACCTTGCTTTCTGCCAGATCCTGTGAGGCTATTAGTAGAGTAACCAAATTGACAAATTTTCCCTCCACTATATCTCTACAAATATTAGGGGGGATCAGATGAGCCGGTGATACTCTAGGAGGCCCTGTAGATGAATTACCTGGGCGAGATTGATCAGTCGTCATAATAGCAGCTGGAAGTTGGAGAGAAGAATTTATCAAATGACGATACTCTTTCCTGAATATCTGCCAGCATGTGGGTTATTTGGACAAACTGTTCTGTGGCTGAGGGGGCTGTAAGGGGGCGGGAGGGATGGGGAGGGAGGGTGTATTTGAGCTGGAGTAGGAAAGGAGAACAGGAGCTTGAATAGCTCAGCTTTTCTAGCAGAAGCGGGAAAGGGAATGTGTTGGCGGGTCAGCTCTGCCATGAGTTTCCCCACGGTCCAGCCTCTAAGGGAAGGACTTCTAGTGGTAGACTCTGAAGTCATGGCCTGAGGAGTCTCACTGTCTGACTGAATAGGTTGATCTGGGTTTTCCATGTTAGTCTATAAAATAGAAAAGGCAGAGTAAGATACTTAGAGTACCTCCGACCTTTATGAAGAGGTAGGGTACGATGTATGAGGGTGGGGTACCTTCGGCCACTACAAAGAGGTAAGGTAAGATACTGTGGGGGGGTTACCTTTGGCCTCTATGAAGAGGTAAGGTAAGATACTAGAGTACCTTCGGCCTCTAAAAAGAGGTAAGGTAAGATACTAGGGTACCTTTGACCTCTACGAAGAGGTAAGGTAAGAGACTAGGGGACTTACTGATTCTATGAAGAGGAAAGGTAAGAAACTAGGGAACCTACTACCTCTAAGAAGAGGTAAGGTAAGAAACTAGGTGAACTTTTTCCTCTACTAAGAGAAAAAGTTATGAATTTTTACTAGGGGGACCTTAGGCCTCTATGAAGAGTTAAGATATGATACTAGGTGGGGCCTTACACTTCTACTAAGGCTTAAGGTAAGATACTAGGGGGAACTTAGACCTCTACTAAGATGTAAGGTAAGATACTAGGGGGACCTTCGGTCTCTACTAAGAGGTAAGGTAAACTAGGATGCCCCCTGTTACCTAATAAAGTAATGCTAGGAGACCGCCTCATTCTAATGAAAGAGGTTAAGTGCGGTTGTACCTTTGGCCTCTACGAAGAGGTAAGGTAAATGCAGTGGTACCTTCGGCCTCTATGAAGAAGTAAGGTAAGTACAGTGGTACCTTCGGCCTCAGTGAAGAGTTAAGGTAAGTGCAGTGGTACCTTCGGCCTCTATGAAGTGGTAAGGTAAGTGCGGTGGGACCTTCGGACTCTATGAAGACTTAAGGTAAGTTCAGTGGTACCTTCAGCCTCTACGAAGAGGTAAGGTAAGAGTGGTGGTACCTTTGCCCTCTATGGAGAGGTAAGGCATGAGCTGTAACTTTGGCCTCTATATAAAGATAGGGGAAGGAGTGTGGTATTTGTGCTATGCCTGATGTAGGCTTGACCGTAAGTGAGGAACTGGAGGCTGAGAGGGCCTAGAGATGTGTTTGGAATTGCAGTGCTCTGAATTATTTACGAAGTGGAAGCTTGCTTTAAACAAGCAAGTTTCCCTAGGTATACAATTCAGAGGGGGGGTGGAGTAGTTCAGTAGATGGATAAGAGAGCCTATAGTATGCTGTTCCTGAGGCAGAGTGCTTGTGAATTTTATAGAGGGGTTAAAATTAAATGTGCTTAAGTGACTAAACATATATACAGTGAGGGAAAAATTACTTGATCCCCTGCTGATTTTGTCCGTTTGCCGACTGACAAAGAAATGATCAGTCTATAATTTTAATGGTAGGTTTATTTGAACAGTGAGAGACAGAATAACAACAAAAAAAATCCTGAAAAACGCATTTCAAAAAAGTTCTAAATTGATTTGCATTTTACTGAGTGAAATAAGTATTTGACCCCCAATCAATCAGCAAGATTTCTGGCTCCCAGGTGTCTTTTATACAGGTAACAATCTGAGATTAGGATCACTCTCATAAAGGGAGTGCTTCTAATCTCAGCTTGTTACCTGTATAAAAGACACCTGTCCACAGCTTTTGTTTAGTTAGCTTGCATCTTGCACAGACTATTTTCAGGCTTTTCTATCCATAAGCCGGCTGCTATGCTGGCTAACCATTACCTCAAAAGAGATTAAAAAAAGTTACAACCTAAAATGAATGTTGTAGATGTGTATTGTGGCGGAGGTCTGGTGTGGTGTGATGTGTATATGTATATATGATTTCTACACCAATTATTAGCATTATCATCTATGAGTCTAGCACATTGATAACTTGTGTGATCCCAGTGATGAAGGACCCTGCCAGAGAAATTTCATTATGGTCCTCATCCTCGGAAGATGAGGGGGATTTTGTGGAGTACGTCTGTGTTTCCCCTGATGGCGATGAACCGGATCGCCATAGGACCCGTCCGGTCATCACTCAGCATCGGAAGCATAGGGTAAATAGGGACCAACATGGTAATGAGGGACAGGCACATGATGAGGTGAATGAAATGATGAGAGGAAATTCGCAGATGGACGTTGGAATTGGGCAAAGCATATAAGCAAGGTAGTGATGAAAGCATGGGTGAGTGGCTGTTACAAGTGTGGGACACACTGGTGTGAACAAAGTGATGCTGATTGCAGCAGAAGCAGTGAGTCTGGGTCAGATAACTCGTGATCACCAGGTCAGGCAGGTTTTGTGATAGGTGAGGGAAATACAAGGCAACTTCATATTGCTAGATATTGTGAGGCATGCCTTGTTAAATGTCTTTCCCTCTCATGTTGACATAGAGCCCCATACCCTCTGGCACACCCTAAAAGAGGCAATAGAGTGTGTAAGGATCATGGGATGTGTAGCGGGGTTGGATAAGGACGACTGGGCAGATCCAGACATTGAGGAATTCATTCAAAGCATGAGGAACAGATTTCTCAGAACAGTCCCTAACCAGAGCTACCTTGATGTCACTGTTATGTGGGTCAGGTCCAAATGGGATAGTCCATAAAATCACAATAGTGTTGGTAGAGCTAAGGGAATTCAAGTAGGAGGGAAAAGGGGTGTAGCAACAGCTAGCAGGTCCAGAGATGAGGGCGAGGACACCCCTCCAGTTAAATGAACCTCTGCCCCCCCATTAAAACAGAATCCCAACAGAGACTCCTCCAAGTTTGCTGTTTCTCAGAAGGAGATGTGGGCTAATTTGGTTAGAGTGGGTGTTTCCCCTGACAAGATTGATGGCATCCCTACACCTGTTATGTTAAAGAGGTGGAAGAATATCATGAAAAGTCAGCCTCATCAACCTAGATGAGAATATTACATTTGGTGCTGTCACCAAGACTGACATCAGGAATGACTCTGATTTAGAGCAACCCCAGGTGCCCAGCTAACAACCCCTTGCACCTTACACAAATAGAGTTAACTCAATCCACCCTTCTGAGGAATTATGGGCCATTGCGGCCACAAGTGTAGGTCTGTAATCCAACTGACTGGATGGTGGACCCCAGGCAGTGAATATGTCCCCCCGCACTGCTAGAGATCGATGCCCTCACATACCACTGACTGTATGGTGGGGACAGGGAACTAATTACACCAAGGTTTTGGCTCTAGTGGACACTGGAGCAGAAGTGACCATGCTGCAGGGTAACCCTTCCAAGTTTTCAGGTCTCATTATGAAGATAGAAGGGTTGGGAGGAAGGATTGAAGTGCAGGTTAGGGTAACCCTGCCATCAATAGAGGCCCCAAGTCAAAAGGAGGGGAATGGCAAACTGTGACACTCCCAATTGGAGGCTCCAGGCATATGGGGACAGAAGCCACTTTAATCATCCATGAAAGATTAAGGGAGGATGGGTGGGCAACTCCGGGGGTGGTGAATGAATGTAAGAGTATGTGGAGCATACCAATGTCAAGAGGTGAAAGTGGTGAGCTGTTTATTGGTACTGTGTTGGGGGAGATAGACATCTAGGCACCTCAAACCGTATTAGTTACATGGGACAAGAGCGCATTGATTCAGGTAGGGTCCAAAGTTTGGGTTCTACCCAGAACTAGTTAGCAGCAGAGGCATCAGAGAGCAGATGGACCTGGTGGTACTAACGAGAAACAACAACCAGAAGGGGGTGCAATCCACAAGATAATCAAATAAAGATATCATAAGGTGATTCTTAGTGATGAGCGAGCACCCCAATGCTCGGGTGTTCGGGTGCTCTGACCGAGCACCCCCGGAGGCTCGAGTGCTCGGCCGAGCACCCGAGCCCCATTGAAGTCAATGGGAGGACTCGAGCATTACACCAGGCACCCCCTGCTCTGATGAGGGGAGGGTGCCTGGTCCATAGGAAAAGGGCAGAAAATTATGGAAACACCACAGAAATGGTTCAGGGACAGCATAGGGAGGATGTCTGGATGCATCTTGGACTCCAACGTCGCTGCTGGGAACGATCTTTCGCCCGTAGTACGCCATTTTTACAGACTGACCGTAAAATACACAAAAAGGCAGATAAAAACGACTTTAGGCGAAAAATTGTTACCAAACAGTATTTGCTGTATATTTACTTGTATATCATCTGCAAATTCTCCCAAAAATTTCCTCGATTTTTCTGAACTGAGGCCATGATTAAGAGGGAAACGTTCGCAGAGGCAAATTCTCCCAAAAATGTCCTTGATTTTTCTGAACTGAGGCCATGATTAAGAGGGAAACGTGCGCTGAGCCGACCATCTAAAACATTATGGGTGAGGGTCTGCTGCGGAGCTGACCATCCTAAACATTATATGCGAAGGCCCGCTAGTGAGCTGACGCTATAAAACATTATATGAGAGGGCCCGCTAGAGAGCTGACCCAATAAAACATTATATGAGAAGGCCCGCTGGTGAGCTGACCTATACAAAAATTGTCAAACAGGGCCCGCTGGTGAGCTGGCCCTATATAAAAATTATATCACAGGGCCCGCTGGTGAGCTGGCCCTATATAAAAATTATATCACAGGGCATATGGAAGAGGAGGAGGAGGATGAGAAGATTAAGAGTCAACCATATACCCGTTTTTTGGGTGGAAGGGGTGAATGGGAATACAGAGTATTCCCATCATTGTAAATAACATATATAAAGTGACTTTATGTTCCCCCGGGGCTTTCCTCCAGTGGAGTGGAGAAGTCAGGGGAAATCCAGGCCTTGTTCATTTTTATAAGTGTCAACCTATCAGCATTGTCGGTGGAAAGGCGGATACGCTTATCTGTTATGATGCCACCAGCAGCACTAAATACCCGCTCAGACAGAACGCTGGCGGCAGGGCAGGCCAGCACCTCCAAGGCGTAGAGTGCCAGTTCATACCACGTGTCCAGCTTGGACACCCAGTAGTTGTAAGGCACAGAGGGATCATTGAGGACGCTGACACGGTCTGCTACGTACTCCTTCACCATCTTCCAAAACTTTTCCCTCCTTGTGACACTAGGCTGCGCATCAGGGTGAGGGTGCTGGCGGGGTGTCATGAAGGTGTCCCACGCCTTGGAGAGTGTTGCCCTGCCTTTCTCGGAACTGCTGTGTGCTCCCCTTTTCTCCCCTTCTCGGTTGGCCAAGGTAGCACGTACTCTGCCGCCAGCGTTGTCAGATGGAAAATTTTGGAGCAATTTTTCAACAAGAACCTTCTGGTATTGCACCATTTTGCTTGTCCTCTCCACCGGAGGAATGAGAGATGAGAAATTCTCTTTGTAGCGGGGGTCCAGAACGGTGAACACCCAGTAATCCGTGTTGTTTAAAATGCGTATAACGCGTGGGTCACGGGAAAGGCAGCCTAACATAAAGTCAGCCATGTGTGCCAGAGTACCAACAGGCAAGATTTCGCTGTCCTCACCAGGAGGATGACTCTCAATCTCCTCATCCTCTTCCTCCTCTTCTGCCCACCCACGCTGAAGAGATGGAACTAAAGTTCCATGGCTACCCTCTGTAGCGGAGGCAACCGTGTCTTCCTCCTCCTCCTCCGCCTCCTCCAATTCTCGCTGAGAAGACGAAGTGAGGGTGCTCTGGCTATCACCTTGTGTAAGCTCTTCCTTCCGCATTTCCACCTCTTCCACATGCAAAGCGTCGGTTTTAATTGTGAGCAGCGAGCGTTTCAGTAGACACAGAAGTGGGATGGTTACACTGATAATAGCGTTATCGCCGCTCACCATCTGTGTCGATTCCTCAAACTTGCGTAAAACCTCACAGAGGTCTGACATCCATTCCCACTCCTCACTTCTGATTACAGGAAGTTGAACGGAGAGGCGACGACCGTGTAACAGCTCGTACTCCACTACTGCCCTCTGCTGCTCACAAAGCCGGGCCAACATGTGGAAGGTGGAGTTCCAGCGCGTGCTCACGTCACACAGCAGCCGGTGAGCTGGCAATTGTAAGCGCTGCTGCAGCTTCAACAGGCCGGCTGAAGCTGTAGATGACTTACGGAAATGTGCACACACGCGGCGCACCTTGGTCAAGAGATCATGCACATTGGGGTAGGTTTTTAGAAATCGCTGAACCACTAAATTAAATACATGCGCTAGGCATGGTACGTGTGTGAGCTTGCCGAGCTCCAAAGCCGCCACCAAGTTACGCCCATTATCACACACAACCATGCCTGGTTGCAGGTTGAGTGGCGAGAGCCACTGCTCGGTCTGGTGACTAATCCCCTGCAACAGCTCTGAGGCCGTGTGCTGTTTGTCCCCAAGGCAGATCAGCTTCAGCACGGCCTGTTGACGCTTCCCCACTGCAGTGCTACACTGCTTCCAGCTACCGGCTGATGGGTGAGTGGCGCTGCGTGCAGAGAATTCGGAGGTGGAAACGGAGGAGGAGGAGCCAATAACGTAGGTGCTGCCGGAAACCCTGATGGAGGTAGGGCCCGCAATCCTCGGCGTGGGTAGCACCCGTGCCATCCCAGGGTCCGAGTCGCTCCCAGCCTCCACGACATTCACCCAGTGTGCCGTCAGGGAAATGTAGCGTCCCTGGCCACAAGCACTTGTCCATGTGTCAGTCGTTAAGTGGACCTTCCCAGTAACTGCGTTGGTCAGGGCACGGGTGATGTTACGGGACACATGGTGGTGTAATGCGGGGATGGCACACCGGGAAAAGTAGTGGCGGCTGGGGACCGCGTACCGAGGGACAGCTGCTGCCATCAGGCTGCGGAAGGACGCAGTCTCCACAAGCCTAAATGGCAGCATTTCGATGGCCAGTAATTTGGAAAGGTGTGAGGTTAGTGCTATGGCCTGTGGGTGGGTGGCTGGGTATTTTCGCTTGCGCTCAAATGCCTGGGGTAACGACATTTGGACGCTGCGCTGGGACAGGGAAGTGGATGTGGTCGCTGATGGTGCTTCAGATGGTACAGGTGCAGGGCGGGAGGTATGCGGGCCTGCGCCTTCGACAGGCGATTGGCCGGCACCGAAAACAGGGGAAGAGGAGGCAGTGGTGTGGCCTGCAGACACAGATGGGCGATCCAGGCGTTCCTCCCACTTATTACGGTGCTTGGATGCCATGTGTCGGATCATGCTGGTGGTGGTGAGGTTTCTAGTGTTCATGCCTCGGCTCATTCTGGTGTGGCACAGGTTGCAAACTACAATTCTTTTGTCGTCCACACTTTCCTTAAAAAAACGCCATACCGCGGAACACCTACCCCTTGGCAAGGTAGATTTACGCAAGGGGGTGCTCCGTGGAACATTTGCGGGCCGGTTTGGTGCGGTCCGCCTTCTTTCTGTAGCCACACCACTGCCTTTTCCAGCCTGTTGCGGTGCTGCAGATGGCTCACCCTCAGGACTGCTGTCATCGCTCGGCTCTACACATTCCCTGGTGGGGTCAGTCACCTCATCGTCCACCAAGTCCTCCTCCACTTCCTCACTCTGATCATCCTCCTCATGTCTTGATCCCACCACATACTCAGTCATTGACAACTGTATATCATCCTCCTCATCAAGGTCTTGAGACAGTAATAATGGTTGATTTAATGGCAACTGTGTCTCATCATCATCATCATCCACTACTTCCTTTGACCTTAAATGCCGTTCACATCTGTCATCTTCTTGTGATTGGGTACCCTCTAGAGGTTGTGAATCAGGGCACAAGATGTCATGTTCCTCTGCAAGCGTGCTTGGAGAGAGGGTCAAATGAAGGATTGGTGATGAGACGAGCTCCTCACTATATCCCAGTGTGGGATCACTTCTTTGACCAGACCCTCTATGGTGGGAGGAAGGATGATCAGAGTGAGGATTATGTTGACCTGACTCTTGGCTACTGAGAGTGGACTTGGTGGAAGACAGGGTGGTGCTTAACCGACTGGAAGCAGTATCAGCTGACATCCAACCGACCACCTGTTTGCAGTGGTCGGAGCTCGAGAGTGATGTCCTGCGACGCCCTGTAAAATGAGACATGAAGCTAGGTATGGTGGATGTCTTTCTTTCTTGTGCTCTGGCACCAGGCACAGTTTCTACGCGTCCTGACCCGCGCCCTGAACTATCAGGATCACGTCCACTTCCCCGTCCCTTTTTACCCGCCTTCTTCATATTACACGGAATATGTGCTGCAAATCTGCAACTTTGCACAGTACACAGAATGTGCTGCTAAACTGCGGCTACGCACAGTGAATGGAATATGTGACTTTGATATTTTACAGTTTGAAGACTTAACAGTATTTTTTCCTATTCTGCAACTGTGCACAGTACACAGAATGTGCTGCTAAACTGCGGCGACGCACACTGAATGGAATATGTGACTTTGATATTTTACAGTTTGAAGACTTAACAGTATTTTTTCCTATTCTGCAACTGTGCACAGTACACAGAATGTGCTGCTAAACTGCGGCGACGCACACTGAATGGAATATGTGACTTTGATATTTTACAGTTTGAAGACTTAACAGTATTTTTTCCTATTCTGCAACTGTGCACAGTACACAGAATGTGCTGCTAAACTGCGGCTACGCACAGTGAATGGAATATGTGACTTTGATATTTTACAGTTTGAAGACTTAACAGTATTTTTTCCTATTCTGCAACTGTGCACAGTACACAGAATGTGCTGCTAAACTGCGGCGACGCACACTGAATGGAATATGTGACTTTGATATTTTACAGTTTGAAGACTGAACAGTATTTCTTCCTATTCTGCAACTGTGCACAGTACACAGAATGTGCTGCTAAACTGCGGCGACGCACACTGAATGGAATATGTGACTTTGATATTTTACAGTTTGAAGACTTAACAGTATTTTTTCCTATTCTGCAACTGTGCACAGTACACAGAATGTGCTGCTAAACTGCGGCGACGCACACTGAATGGAATATGTGACTTTGATATTTTACAGTTTGAAGACTTAACAGTATTTTTTCCTATTCTGCAACTGTGCACAGTACACAGAATGTGCTGCTAAACTGCGGCGACGCACACTGAATGGAATATGTGACTTTGATATTTTACAGTTTGAAGACTTAACAGTATTTCTTCCTATTCTGCAACTGTGCACAGTACACAGAATGTGCTGCTAAACTGCGGCGACGCACACTGAATGGAATATGTGACTTTGATATTTTACAGTTTGAAGACTTAACAGTATTTTTTCCTATTCTGCAACTGTGCACAGTACACAGAATGTGCTGCTAAACTGCGGCTACGCACACTGAATGGAATATGTGACTTTGATATTTTACAGTTTGAAGACTTAACAGTATTTCTTCCTATTCTGCAACTGTGCACAGTACACAGAATGTGCTGCTAAACTGCGGCGACGCACACTGAATGGAATATGTGACTTTGATATTTTACTGTTTGAAGACTTAACAGTATTTCTTCCTATTCTGCAACTGTGCAGAGTACACAGAATATGCTGCTAAACTGCGGCGAAGCACACTGAATGGAATATGTGACTTTGATATTTTACAGTTTGAAGACTTAACAGTATTTTTTCCTATTCTGCAACTGTGCACAGTACACAGAATGTGCTGCTAAACTGCGGCGACGCACACTGAATGGAATATGTGACTTTGATATTTTACAGTTTGAAGACTTAACAGTATTTTTTCCTATTCTGCAACTGTGCACAGTACACAGAATGTGCTGCTAAACTGCGGCTACGCACAGTGAATGGAATATGTGACTTTGATATTTTACAGTTTGAAGACTTAACAGTATTTTTTCCTATTCTGCAACTGTGCACAGTACACAGAATGTGCTGCTAAACTGCGGTGACGCACAGTGAATGGAATATGTGACTTTGATATTTTACAGTTTGAAGACTTAACAGTATTTCTTCCTATTCTGCAACTGTGCACAGTACACAGAATGTGCTGCTAAACTGCGGCGACGCACACTGAATGGAATATGTGACTTTGATATTTTACAGTTTGAAGACTTAACAGTATTTCTTCCTATTCTGCAACTGTGCACAGTACACAGAATGTGCTGCTAAACTGCGGCGACGCACACTGAATGGAATATGTGACTTTGATATTTTACAGTTTGAAGACTTAACAGTATTTTTTCCTATTCTGCAACTGTGCACAGTACACAGAATGTGCTGCTAAACTGCGGCGACGCACACTGAATGGAATATGTGACTTTGATATTTTACAGTTTGAAGACTTAACAGTATTTTTTCCTATTCTGCAACTGTGCACAGTACACAGAATGTGCTGCTAAACTGCGGCGACGCACACTGAATGGAATATGTGACTTTGATATTTTACAGTTTGAAGACTTAACAGTATTTCTTCCTATTCTGCAACTGTGCACAGTACACAGAATGTGCTGCTAAACTGCGGCGACGCACACTGAATGGAATATGTGACTTTGATATTTTACAGTTTGAAGACTTAACAGTATTTTTTCCTATTCTGCAACTGTGCACAGTACACAGAATGTGCTGCTAAACTGCGGCTACGCACACTGAATGGAATATGTGACTTTGATATTTTACAGTTTGAAGACTTAACAGTATTTCTTCCTATTCTGCAACTGTGCACAGTACACAGAATGTGCTGCTAAACTGCGGCGACGCACACTGAATGGAATATGTGACTTTGATATTTTACTGTTTGAAGACTTAACAGTATTTCTTCCTATTCTGCAACTGTGCAGAGTACACAGAATATGCTGCTAAACTGCGGCGAAGCACACTGAATGGAATATGTGACTTTGATATTTTAGTTTGAAGACTTAACAGTATTTCTTCCTATTCTGCAACTGTGCACAGTACACAGAATGTGCTGCTAAACTGCGGCGACGCACACTGAATGGAATATGTGACTTTGATATTTTACAGTTTGAAGACTTAACAGTATTTTTTCCTATTCTGCAACTGTGCACAGTACACAGAATGTGCTGCTAAACTGCGGCGACGCACACTGAATGGAATATGTGACTTTGATATTTTACAGTTTGAAGACTTAACAGTATTTTTTCCTATTCTGCAACTGTGCACAGTACACAGAATGTGCTGCTAAACTGCGGCTACGCACAGTGAATGGAATATGTGACTTTGATATTTTACAGTTTGAAGACTTAACAGTATTTTTTCCTATTCTGCAACTGTGCACAGTACACAGAATGTGCTGCTAAACTGCGGCGACGCACACTGAATGGAATATGTGACTTTGATATTTTACAGTTTGAAGACTTAACAGTATTTCTTCCTATTCTGCAACTGTGCACAGCACACAGAATGTGCTGCTAAACTGCGGCGACGCACACTGAATGGAATATGTGACTTTGATATTTTACAGTTTGAAGACTTAACAGTATTTCTTCCTATTCTGCAACTGTGCACAGTACACAGAATGTGCTGCTAAACTGCGGCGACGCACACTGAATGGAATATGTGACTTTGATATTTTACAGTTTGAAGACTTAACAGTATTTTTTCCTATTCTGCAACTGTGCACAGTACACAGAATGTGCTGCTAAACTGCGGCTACGCACACTGAATGGAATATGTGACTTTGATATTTTACAGTTTGAAGACTTAACAGTATTTCTTCCTATTCTGCAACTGTGCACAGTACACAGAATGTGCTGCTAAACTGCGGCGACGCACACTGAATGGAATATGTGACTTTGATATTTTACTGTTTGAAGACTTAACAGTATTTCTTCCTATTCTGCAACTGTGCAGAGTACACAGAATATGCTGCTAAACTGCGGCGAAGCACACTGAATGGAATATGTGACTTTGATATTTTACAGTTTGAAGACTTAACAGTATTTTTTCCTATTCTGCAACTGTGCACAGTACACAGAATGTGCTGCTAAACTGCGGCGACGCACACTGAATGGAATATGTGACTTTGATATTTTACAGTTTGAAGACTTAACAGTATTTCTTCCTATTCTGCAACTGTGCACAGTACACAGAATGTGCTGCTAAACTGCGGCGACGCACACTGAATGGAATATGTGACTTTGATATTTTACAGTTTGAAGACTTAACAGTATTTCTTCCTATTCTGCAACTGTGCACAGTACACAGAATGTGCTGCTAAACTGCGGCGACGCACACTGAATGGAATATGTGACTTTGATATTTTACAGTTTGAAGACTTAACAGTATTTTTTCCTATTCTGCACCTGTGCACAGTACACAGAATGTGCTGCTAAACTGCGGCGACGCACACTGAATGGAATATGTGACTTTGATATTTTACAGTTTGAAGACTTAACAGTATTTTTTCCTATTCTGCAACTGTGCACAGTACACAGAATGTGCTGCTAAACTGCGGCGACGCACACTGAATGGAATATGTGACTTTGATATTTTACAGTTTGAAGACTTAACAGTATTTCTTCCTATTCTGCAACTGTGCACAGTACACAGAATGTGCTGCTAAACTGCGGCGACGCACACTGAATGGAATATGTGACTTTGATATTTTACAGTTTGAAGACTTAACAGTATTTTTTCCTATTCTGCAACTGTGCACAGTACACAGAATGTGCTGCTAAACTGCGGCGACGCACACTGAATGGAATATGTGACTTTGATATTTTACTGTTTGAAGACTTAACAGTATTTCTTCCTATTCTGCAACTGTGCAGAGTACACAGAATATGCTGCTAAACTGCGGCGAAGCACACTGAATGGAATATGTGACTTTGATATTTTAGTTTGAAGACTTAACAGTATTTCTTCCTATTCTGCAACTGTGCACAGTACACAGAATGTGCTGCTAAACTGCGGCGACGCACACTGAATGGAATATGTGACTTTGATATTTTACAGTTTGAAGACTTAACAGTATTTCTTCCTATTCTGCAACTGTGCACAGTACACAGAATGTGCTGCTAAACTGCGGCGACGCACACTGAATGGAATATGTGACTTTGATATTTTACAGTTTGAAGACTTAACAGTATTTTTTCCTATTCTGCAACTGTGCACAGTACACAGAATGTGCTGCTAAACTGCGGCTACGCACACTGAATGGAATATGTGACTTTGATATTTTACAGTTTGAAGACTTAACAGTATTTCTTCCTATTCTGCAACTGTGCACAGTACACAGAATGTGCTGCTAAACTGCGGCGACGCACACTGAATGGAATATGTGACTTTGATATTTTACAGTTTGAAGACTTAACAGTATTTTTTCCTATTCTGCAACTGTGCACAGTACACAGAATGTGCTGCTAAACTGCGGCGACGCACACTGAATGGAATATGTGACTTTGATATTTTACTGTTTGAAGACTTAACAGTATTTCTTCCTATTCTGCAACTGTGCAGAGTACACAGAATATGCTGCTAAACTGCGGCGAAGCACACTGAATGGAATATGTGACTTTGATATTTTAGTTTGAAGACTTAACAGTATTTCTTCCTATTCTGCAACTGTGCACAGTACACAGAATGTGCTGCTAAACTGCGGCGACGCACACTGAATGGAATATGTGACTTTGATATTTTACAGTTTGAAGACTTAACAGTATTTCTTCCTATTCTGCAACTGTGCACAGTACACAGAATGTGCTGCTAAACTGCGGCGACGCACACTGAATGGAATATGTGACTTTGATATTTTACAGTTTGAAGACTTAACAGTATTTTTTCCTATTCTGCAACTGTGCACAGTACACAGAATGTGCTGCTAAACTGCGGCTACGCACACTGAATGGAATATGTGACTTTGATATTTTACAGTTTGAAGACTTAACAGTATTTCTTCCTATTCTGCAACTGTGCACAGTACACAGAATGTGCTGCTAAACTGCGGCGACGCACACTGAATGGAATATGTGACTTTGATATTTTACAGTTTGAAGACTTAACAGTATTTTTTCCTATTCTGCAACTGTGCACAGTACACAGAATGTGCTGCTAAACTGCGGCTACGCACACTGAATGGAATATGTGACTTTGATATTTTACAGTTTGAAGACTTAACAGTATTTCTTCCTATTCTGCAACTGTGCACAGTACACAGAATGTGCTGCTAAACTGCAGCGACGCACACTGAATGGAATATGTGACTTTGATATTTTACTGTTTGAAGACTTAACAGTATTTCTTCCTATTCTGCAACAGTGCAGAGTACACAGAATATGCTGCTAAACTGCGGCGAAGCACACTGAATGGAATATGTGACTTTGATATTTTAGTTTGAAGACTTAACAGTATTTCTTCCTATTCTGCAACTGTGCACAGTACACAGAATGTGCTGCTAAACTGCGGCGACGCACACTGAATGGAATATGTGACTTTGATATTTTACAGTTTGAAGACTTAACAGTATTTTTTCCTATTCTGCAGCTGTGCACAGTACACAGAATGTGCTGCTAAACTGCGGCGACGCACACTGAATGGAATATGTGACTTTGATATTTTACAGTTTGAAGACTTAACAGTATTTTTTCCTATTCTGCAACTGTGCACAGTACACAGAATGTGCTGCTAAACTGCGGCTACGCACAGTGAATGGAATATGTGACTTTGATATTTTACAGTTTGAAGACTTAACAGTATTTTTTCCTATTCTGCAACTGTGCACAGTACACAGAATGTGCTGCTAAACTGCGGCGACGCACACTGAATGGAATATGTGACTTTGATATTTTACAGTTTGAAGACTTAACAGTATTTCTTCCTATTCTGCAACTGTGCACAGTACACAGAATGTGCTGCTAAACTGCGGCGACGCACACTGAATGGAATATGTGACTTTGATATTTTACAGTTTGAAGACTTAACAGTATTTCTTCCTATTCTGCAACTGTGCACAGTACACAGAATGTGCTGCTAAACTGCGGCGACGCACACTGAATGGAATATGTGACTTTGATATTTTACAGTTTGAAGACTTAACAGTATTTCTTCCTATTCTGCAACTGTGCACAGTACACAGAATGTGCTGCTAAACTGCGGCGACGCACACTGAATGGAATATGTGACTTTGATATTTTACAGTTTGAAGACTTAACAGTATTTCTTCCTATTCTGCAACTGTGCACAGTACACAGAATGTGCTGCTAAACTGCGGCGACGCACACTGAATGGAATATGTGACTTTGATATTTTACAGTTTGAAGACTTAACAGAATGTGCTCTAATCTGCAACTTTGCACACTAAACAGAATGTGCTCTAATCTGCAACTTTGCACACTAAACAGAATGTGCTCTAATCTGCAACTTTGCACACTAAAAAGAATGTGCTGCTAATCTGCAACTTTGCACACTGAACAGAATGTGCTCTAATCTGCAACTTTGCACACTAAACAGAATGTGCTCTGATCTGCAACTTTGCACACTAAACAGAATATATGAAGTTTTTTTTTTTTTTTTTTTTTTTCCCCACACACAAAATAAACTGCTGCCCCCACACACAGTAGTCCTAAAAAGGACTTTTGGGTCTTTTTTTTTTTACAAATTTGCTTTTCGTCTCCCTACACTGACTTTCCCTTCCTATCCTCATCTCTCCCTGGCTAAGACTGAGCCGAACTCGCTGGTCAGGTGCTATACAGCACCCGACCACGGGTTCTGGCCAGCCAATCAGTGTAATGCCAGCAGCCAACATGGCTGCTGGCATTACACTGATGTCAGAGCCTCCCTGCACGTTTATTGGCTGCGCAGCAGCCGCGAAACGTGCGGGGAGGAGACCCAAACATGGCGGGCGAGCACATGCGGTACTCGTACGAGTACCGCCATGTGCCGAGCAGAGCGATGCTCGAGCCGATCCGAGCATCGGCCGAGCATGCTCGCTCAACACTAGTGATTCTCACAAAGTGAATCATACTGGCTTATTAAAATCAAGCCGGTAATAAACGTTTGCAGGAATAAACTGTCCGCCCTGCTCAGAGTTCAACCTCCAGTAAATCTAAGTGAGTCTGCTTGTCAAATATATAAAGTTTAATACCATACAATGTCTACAAACAAATTAGACTGTAGTAGAAAAAGATTTTGGCACAAATGCTCAACGTGTTTCAAAGCTTACTGCTTCTTTCTCAAGAGCTATTTGGCTACATATTTTCTTGTGGATTGTGCCCCCTTCTGGTTGTTGTATCTCGTTTTTTAAGGATCTTGCAAGAGGTCTTTTTGTTGGAGTGCTGCAATCTAATCCAATTGTTGTGTGCCTGAGTGAGGGCAGTCGAGAATCCCTCATCTGTCCGACTGACCTCTTGCACTGGTCTAAACTATTGTAAGTACAGTGGTGAACAGGTGAAGGTGTTTTTACCTCAGGATATATTACACTAGGAGCACCCGTCCTGTTTTTCTTCTGGTGGTACTAAGGTTGTGTTATCACGTGATGATATTAAACTTGTTCTCCCTTCCTTCCAACCGACTGGTGGTGGTTGAGCCAGCTGAACCCATGGTCCTCCAACACCTGTATGAACCTGCTGGCAGAGTATTCCAGAGCGACCAACATCTCTGACTGCTGGATTTGAGGAGGCATCCCTGTCAGTGAGGAAGGCGGATGCCCATTCATCGTGGCTCCCTGGGATCTTCAGGAGCTGAATGACTTCAATTAGACTGGATTTGGGTAGTAGCAAGAGGTTGGAGATCCTACGTCTGAGAAGAGACTATACATTGTCAACAGACCTGAGGAAGGAGCCTTGTGCATCATAGCTAGAAACCTCTAATTGTTCCAAAGGGAAATGCAGCAGTTGTTTTCCCTAACTGGGGGGTGTACTGGGCTTACAACCAGATTGAAGCCCTTCAATTGTTATTTGAGGCCTCCATGGATACCACCATAAACAGCATCTAGAAATGATCCCAAGAAGAATTGCAGTTCAGGGCCGTAACCCTGCAAGATCGGTTGGCTTTGGACTATCTGTTAGCCACCAAGGGAAGTGTTTTTGTCCTGGTCAGCAAAGAGTGCTACAGCTACATGGTTAACAACATAGGAGAAATTAACCATGATTTGACCAAACTTTCTGCCATAAAGGATAGATTACACGAAAAGCTGGATACTGGTTTGTTCGGGTGGTTGGGAAGTTTGAGAAACATGTTTGTTCATGGACTGTTAGTAGCTGTGGTAATATGTGCTTCTTTGCGTTTAACTGTTAAATGTATTATGTGTGTGGCAAGCAGGGTACTGGGGTAAAAAATCCAGAACATTGCCTTTAGTGGAGACAACAGCAGTATAGAAAGTGATGTCTATGGGTAAGACCAAGAGGTGGATTGTTGTGGACACAGCTTAGTGCTGTAAATTTATGATGGTTTTATTAATAGAAATCACCTATGCGGTTTTAAGATATACCACTAGGTGGAGTAGTGAGCGCCGCATGGGAAATCCCTTTATCTGTTTCCAAGAGGTCAATGGAGACTGCAACCCTTTGTCTGTTTCCGTGAGGTCAATGGAGACTGCAAACTGGATGCCTGACTCCAATCCATGACTTGGCACACAGTGATTGGGTAGAGAGAGTCACATGCTCAGTGAATGTAAGGAGAAGCCAAGGAGCTTAGAGTGGGAGAATCCATTTTGTCAGCAGAGGGAAAGTAACATCATCCATCAGCCCAGTAGTTTGACCAGATACAAGTCTCACTAAGTGGTTCTCCTTGGATTCTGGGTTTGAATTCACACCTTAAGTCTTGCTGAATTGATATGTATAAGTATATTGTATAATTTTCTTCATTTTCTTTGTCTAGATTAGTTTGTATTGTATATAGGTACTTTTCCATTTTAGTGTAATTAGGGTACTGTGTTTAGTGTCTTGATTAAAGTAAAAGTATTTGGAAAAACACTTGAGTGGGGAAAAGATAGTTTGAATTCCTTATTCAATGGTTGATGTGTATATAGCATTGTGATATTGTTGCAGCATAAGATAAGAAGACACAACTACTCAAGTGTCTGTGCGTCAGTTTGGATGCTGATTGTTGAAATATACCTCTTCGAGTATTACCTATATATTTTTGTTTAACGCTCAAAAGCTTCTGACGCATTGTTGCCAGACCTTGCAGTCATTATAATTTGTTGTTGAGGTAACGCTTCAGGGGATTGTTATTTGGCTCCCATTGTACTGCATGCTAGGGACTCCATCTTGGCTTTCCCCACATGATGAGGATGCCATATTGGATTCCTTGGTTTGGTTTTTCATGAGTAACTTTGGGAGCCAACCTGTAAAGTGTTAATAGATACTAATTGATACCATATCTGGCATTAATTTAGATACTGAGAATTTAATACCTACAGGCCCAACTGTACAAGTACACAATAGAACTGATTGCCTTTTACAAAATGTTCTTGATCTCTCTCTTCTAGTATCATTCTGTCTCAGTCACAGCTCATGTCAGGCTCTCTGTCTCTGTCACTTATCAAACTTTTTAAAAAAATGTATTAAGGTAATTATTTATTAATCTTCAACTGTCTTGCTATCTTTAAAAAAAAACAGCATCAACAACAAAAAAAAACCTGCTTAAAGAGTTCAACTGCTTCTTTACCTAGACTCCCCAAGCAAAGAGATAGCCATATCAGCCATATCATGGCTGCCTGTGTCTTCCCAGTCAGTCAGACAGAATTTTGGGTATTTGGGGTCAACCTCCTTTCTCCCTTCCTCTCCTCCAGATGCCCCCAGACTCCCCAAACACAGAGAACAAACAAAACTCCCTAAACTAAACCCTAAAATCACTGTATTTGCTTATCTAATTTGCTTATTACACTTACATGTCATCCACTGTACATCTTCTTATCTGTTCCTTCTTTTTTCCTCTCCATCTTCTTCTGCTCTGTCTTCTATTCACATAGGAAGATAGAGCAGAAAAAGACAGGAAGGAAGAGGAAAGAAGAATGAAGATAAAATAAGAAGACGGGCAGTAGCTGTAAGGGTTAATGATTTTTAGCTGACAACTTATTGATAGTGTGACTGTTTATTTAAAGCTGAACAACATCTTTAATCTTTGGACTCATGCCAGAAACTTTCTAGGGGGAAAACAGAAACTGCTGAAGTCAGAAAACACTTTAGACTTTTAGTCATAACAAAGAAGACAGTTTGAACTTTATAGCTGTTATTCTGCACATACACATTTCTCTAATATGAATAATATGTTTTATACCTTTTCCCCTCCCCTTTTGAGTCCTTTAAATATTGAGTGTGTTCTTGAATAAACAGAAGCATTTTGAACACAGGCCTGTGTTGAATCTTCATTTTAGCTTCTCTGAGCGCTTAGGCCCAAAGCCTGAGTTGAACTACTGTTGGGCATGGTAAAAATTCTTCCATGGAAGTGTGATGTCTTCTTGCAGAGATACCAGCCACCCTGAAGGGGACCAGGGCAAATTTAACCCCTTTCAGTAGCTGACCAGGGTGCTGAAGACTCCACGGGACACCAGGATTAATGAGGTTACTTTTCAGGGGCTGTTGCTTTGTAACTTAGTCAGATTAACCCTGTAAATGCCAGTGGGGAATGCATACTCAGGGTTAATTCTACTAACATTGGACACAGTTTGGGAGTACTTTTCGGGTGGCATTTCTTCATAGCACAGGTAATTGCATTTCTTACAATGCTTGAAAAACTACAGACAGAGTTTTTTTTTGCCTATCAGGGTCTTTTAAATCTAGGCCTAACTGTTATAGATTTCTCCTTCAAAGTACAACTATCACTCCAGTAGTGTCCTGTGGACTCATTTGGTCCCATAGGAACAAACCCACTGCTGTAGCTGGAGCTGCATTGTGAGCTCCAACAGACCAATAGAGTTGCAAAATTCAGTGGAAGGGGGCATCCTGAAATGTTGATTGGACCAATTGTTGCTGCAAGAAGAGACCAAACTATAAGTTTGAAGTCTCACAGTTTAGTCTCGTCCTGTACAATGCAGTCATCATAGGCATTCTTCCTGACGAAGAGGGCATCGTTTTTTTTTTACCCTATTCCACCAAAACAGCTGATGGGAACAGACCTATAACTCCTTTCTGTAAGTCGTATAAGTCTTAACTGTAGGACTTTTCATTACCTGAGACCACAGACTGTCTAGAATCTAAAAGCGATATGACGTTCTTACCAAGTTTACAATGGTATACAAGGTCAAGTCCACAAACACTTTAGTGCTGGTGTTCCAGGTCTTTGTTGGGCGTACATTTACAGATGGAGGGCTGGTAAGATTCAAATCCGTCAAAAGGTCAACAAAACTGCAGTCCGGCTCACAGTGACCTATATTCGGATGTGAGAAAAACCTAGTTAAGAAAAATATAATATGATCAAAATAGAACCAAAAGTTGCCATCATTACTCTCCCCCCTGCCTACTACCTTCATTGTCTGTCTATCCTTCCTTTCTCAGCACATTTTCTTAACCTAAAAAGCATTCTGTCTGACAGAGGACAATAAGTAATTTAAATTGTCAATTTCTTGTTCTCAAGATTTTTTTAAGGGACAATAAAGAGTAACAACATGTATGCATTAATATTAACATTTTGAGTTCCAGAGATGTATTCACTGCAATGCAATGCAACTAAAAGGGTTAAATGACATACTGTAATGCTATATTGCCTCTAAAATCAACAACAAAACCTGAGGTTAACATTTTAATAAAGTGGTTCCTATTAGGAACTTTCTAGTATGTAACACTTCTATCAAATTCAGGCAAACACATTCACTAGAAATCTAGCACATTATAACCTGACACAAGAAGGTCAATTAGCTATCTTATATTTTACCACTGGATCCAGCATATATTCCTGTATTAATACCTGAGTGGGGTGTTGTGGAGCACCTTGCTATCCCCAAGCAGTGGAGACAGCTCTAGCATCCAAGGGTTGTCACTGTTTTGCAGCTCTCTGTGCCCCAGGCAAGTATGTTACAGAGGTATAGCTTATATTTAGGTATTTATGTACACCTTCTTGGAAAATCCCACAAAACTTATTTTGTTCCTATTGTCCATATGGACCTTAAAGGAGCAGTAAACTTTTTTTTATGAAAATGTGTATATTATAACGTTTTTCCCGCTGAGTAAAACAAGCGTGATCCCACTGCTGTCAATTGTTTTATTCAATAGTTACAGCAGTTCCAATAATTGGGAAGTGGATTTATTTTGCGTTTACTTCCTGGAAGTTCTACCTGACAGTATGACTCAGCAGATTCTATCACATTCTATAGACAACTGTTTGTCAGTGAATTTCCTTTCAAATCGAATGAAATAGAATAACTAATTGGAATTTGACCAAAAGAGGGCAGTACTAATAAAAAAAAACATGAGATTAAACTGTAATAACTTTGCAAACATGCATCTCACAGCAGTGGGAGTACCCTTATTTAACTTAACAGAAAGAGCCTTACAATAAATATTTGTTCATAAAAAGTTTACTGCTCCTTTAAAGCAGGCATGTCAAACTCAAATACACTCAAAAGCCACATACTCAACAGGGCCATAATATTGGCTGTTAGGGTCGGTATTTGCGTGTGTGTGTATATATATATATATATATATATATATATATATATATATATATATAGACACATACATGTGCACATCTGTGAATGTTAGGCTCTATGATACATGAAGCTGTGAAAGTTGGGCTCTATGATACTCTGAGTGACACCTCAGTATTGTTTCGCTCTCCACACTTGCACTGTCTGACACCTTGATAAAAATAGTCCAGCTTGTTTGCGAAGGATGAAAGCTGATATACTAACAAAAAAAATAAAAATGTTCATTGCTTTAAATGAGGCTTTTAACCACTTGAATGTAAAGAGGTGTTCAATGAATTATTTTTCGATGTGTTGAGGCCTCTCTAGCAGTCAGTTGCTAAAACCCCAATCCAATGCATTATTTTTCAATGTGTTGAGGCCTCTCTACAAATCAGTTGCTAAAACCCCATTCAGATCAATGTGAAATTGGGGAATTTTTTTTATTTCCTATGGTGCAAACCAAGTGTAAAGCTCCACAATAACCCTAGGCTGAGATAATGAGGGTGGGGGAAGATGCTGGGCCACAAAGCATTTACAAACTTCCTATTTATAGTAGACTACAAGTGTGCTTCCTGTGGAGCACATGTTTGCCTTAAAGAAACACTAACTATTTCTAACAATATCCACAATTACATTAATATGGCCAGAAAACCCTTGTTAGAAATCCTTGTCTACTAGTAAATCCAGGACAGTTCTTCCTTTATAAAGGTTTTATTCTGTGTTATAAAAGGCAGATGCAGCTTCTCTGTCTATATCATAGCAGCATTGTTTCAGGATAGACTTGCATCAGGATACAAAGTATTAAGACAAAGGGAGAATCCTTTATACTGTTACTACACAAAGTATTGCATGCTGGCCACTCCTATATATACATCTGGACATTCATGGACATATACGGATATTTGTATACATTAAGGAGCTTTGGAAGAGCATTTTGTTTTTTGTAAACATTCCAGTAGCATGAGCTCACTTAGAAAACATTAAACACATACACACATTGAAATATTCCAACTAAGGCTTGCATTGCATCCATTTTGTACCATTGCAGCCATAATGTATAACACAATTTATCAACCCTCATGTCCTTTATGAATTCTGACAGTTTACATGTATTCAAGAGATAACATCTTCAATCTGGCCTGGAAGTCATGCCTTCAGAGGCATATATGACCTGCAGTTTGATCAAACTGGTTTTCAAACTATAGCAAGCAGAATGCATTAGTGTGTGTAAGATTATCATTCCCAATGAACACAAAGGCCCAAAAGCAAAATTCACTGGTGCCATTAGGGTTTTCTGACCATCATAATGTAAATGGAAGGTTATTTATAGGAGATGGTAGTGTTTTAGCAGCTTGTCATATAAGAAGACTAAACAATGAAAAAATTGTGAAAAAGCACACACTGCTAACAAATAATTTGTAGTAACATATATTTGCCGATTGTGACCCCTCAAGAGCAGCTCAGTTCTTTTGCCATGACAAGAATAAGTAATTGCCATATTCATATCAGGCTGGCATAGACCACTGTTAGTCCAGGAGCAAAATTTCTGGTAAATCTTTTCTGCACAACACAAAAGACAAAACCCTTTTTAGTGGACCTCTCAGCAAAATACCCTTCCACTTGGGAAGACTAAAAATGAATACACCTTAGTAACTTATTCTAGGGGATGGTGTTCACTGATGGGCTGCTCAATAAAGTTCTTCACTCAGTGGGGATTTTCAACCAGGTCACATGGAGTCAACAACCAGGAACCTCCAGTCCCATGGAGACACTGCATCACAAAGACTACAGCTACCATGTGTTTGTTTGACCGCCACTTTCTCTCATCCTAAGTTATGGACTACGGGAGCATAAAGACCTTCTGGCAGTGCTGTGACTGTCTGCATTGTCATGAATGAGCAGTCACTTGTGCTTCCAGGTGGCTGGACCTTGCCCCAATTATGGCTTGAGAGCTATTCCCACATTTCTACCTGCCTAATGATGATCTGCATGACCTCAGTTCTATACATTCAGGAATAAGTAGGAGGAAGAAGACATAGAGACCTATTGCCTCAGGTATGCAGTTGCCATACTTGTATTCTTGGATGACTTAGTGTTATGATTATTAATATCCACCTATTATATGTTAAACGTGGTGCTATTCATAAAAGAACAACAAAACTTTATCAATATGCCATTAATCTAAACATGCCTTCCTTTCATCACTAGGTTTCACTTCATTCCTACCAGGTGTTAACATTCTGGAGAAAATTATGTTGCAAAACTGTTGCAATTTGAGACAACAAAGCCATTTCCACAGAAGCTGAACTAGGTTACGTTAACACCTATAAAACAGCATTCTTTATAAATACAACATTCATTTTTAGAATACTTTAAATACATTTTTCACTATAAATCTCCCCCAGGGGCCCATATTTATAAAAGCAAACTTGAGTTAACTACACCAAAGGACTAAATAAAATTTTATAAATTCCCATGCACTTGAATAGAGTATTTAAACCTCTGGAATAACATGGATGCCTGCAATGCATTGCAGACCTCTCTAACAATCAAAGAGTTAAAAGCAAAATTTAATCAGGAATTTTTATTTGTCTCTATGTTGCAGTTGGTTAACTCCAAAATAACTCCAGTTTGCTTTTATAAATATGGGCCATTCCCTCCAGTGTAGGGTGACCAGCCATCCTTTTAACCGGGGACACATAGAAAATAGGCATATTTCAGGACTGCACTGAAATCACAGCAGCCCAGAAGCATGCATTTTTCATATGTGCCCCCGGTTAAAGGTGAGGTCTGGCCACCCTACTCCAGTGTGTGGGTAGAAGTTGCTTAGTGAACATACATAGGAGGGAGGGGTGTTGGTACCTCTATAAATAACATTAGAGGGGGACCCGCTTCTTCTAGGTGACAATAAGGTAGAGATTCAGTACAGTATGGATTGGGAATAAGAGAGCTCAGGGCACTCTCTTTCTCATTTTAGTTATTAACCCTTTATGGACCAAAGGGATGCGCAAAACCATGTCTTGCAAATTACTCTGGTACTTAAAGAGTTAACCTTTTGAGAGCTAGAGGGTTGAAGAACACGTCTAGGCTTTCCTCGCTGTCACGCAAAATGATTAACCCTTTGACTGCCAGATGGGTACACAACGTATTGCTTTGCAATGCATTGCGTACCCCTCTGGCACTCAAAGGGTTAATTGCTAGCTGGGTGGGTGATGGGAACCCTCTTCTAGGCGGCTGACAGCAGTTGCAATTAAGTAGCGAGAATGGACCTTCTTCCTCCTTTTATTAACCCTTTGAGCTCCAGATAGTTGAGTAATACATTGCTCTGCACTGAGTTGCACACCCCTTTGTTACCCCCAGAGTTAATTTAAAGAAAGGCTGAAGACACATAAAAAACAACCCCCTTTTTTCAATAAATTTCTATTGAAAGGAAAATGAATTCCCATTTACTTAAAATGGGTTTTTAACCCCTTGAATGGAAGGGAAGTCTAAGTACATTGTTTTGCAATGCATTGGAGACCTGTAACATTCAAGAGGTTAAGTGCACCTTAAAATCAGTAGATATTTGGGAATTTTTATTTGTCCCCTATGGAAGCTGATTTGCTCCAGAACTGCTCCAGGTCTTAGTACATCAGCTTCAGTGTATCATTAACTATTTATTTTTAAATAAGAGGCAACATTTTTTAGTTTTTTTTTTTTAAGTCCTCTAAGTGACTCTCAAAAAAGTAGCTTTATGTTCAATGTTCATTGGCCTTGATCCACAGCAAAATGATGCTGCAGTTCCTCTTTAGTTACAAAAAGAAGGGCTTGGTTATTCATAGGGGGAGTAGAGAACTGCAACTTCCATCATCTCTAACCAGACACTGGTATGATGATCATGATGGGAGCTGTACTTCACAACAGATGGAGGCTCAATAAATGACTACCTCAGCCCCAGTATTTAGAACTCATGAACTTCATGGTCTGGCCGCTGACAGTTTCTACTGGTCTGCTTGCCTGATCCTGGTACTGGAGTGAACTGGACAGTGGGTATGCCTGGATCCAAGAGAGAAATTAGACTTTATTCAACAGTGTGGTTAGGTAAGGTAAAAGTTAGTTTAATTTTTAACAGTCTAGTTTGTAAACTCTGTGGTGCCATGTGAGCAATTTCTTCCAGATTACATGCTCTGTTTTTCATGAAAACGGCATAGGGTATAATAACTGACACCTCACTCCGAACAACTTTTGGGTATGAGCAGGCTATACTTTATTATAATGACCAATGTGAAATCTTAAAACAATTACAAAACATATATAAAACATATACAAAAAACATATACATACATCCTTGACGAATAATACCATTTACTCAGTAAGTAGTTACCTCCCCTAGCATTGCCAAATAGACTGAGCTCATGGTTAGAACAGTGACAATTAATCAAACTTTTTCTTTAAACAGTTAACCAATTACCTCAGTTGGGCCAGACCAAATCAGCTCCAACTGCTAACCTCACAACCCATGACCTATGTTTGCGGCATACTTCCATAGGGGTTTCCCTTAACAAACAATCATCAGTTGTTTCCAATTAATACTTAAACATACCCAAACAATAGAAAAGAATCACATTACCCCCCAAACAATAGCTGAAAAACAAGGAGGGAGGCAAGTTAATTCTCCAGTCTCTTCTTATGAATGAGCCCCTCTGCCTGTTTGCCTGACCTTAAACCCCCTAATTAGATCCAACCCCACTACCTCATATCCTAAGCTTGCCCTTCTTCATGATTTCTCTTTGCTAGTCTCTCTGGGGAGCTCTTGTTGGTAAGTACTATAATATTCTAAGCTTTGTGGTTTCATTTGTATGCAAAATATTCTGTTGAATTTGAGTCATTTTCTATTGGTTGCAAACTTTGATTTAATTTGTATATTTCCACTTGACAACTAACACCTTCTCACCTAGGCTTGCCATCTCATCCTGGTGATACCTGACAAGTATGAAAGATGCAGTGTTTTCTATGCATCCCATTACGATGTATCATTCATAATCAGCAAACCTAGACAATACAGAGCTTGCAATCTATAGTATAATCTTTTGTATCATCTTTGTTGATTTTGAGCATTGTAGTTTACATGTGAATTGGCTTGAAGTAGGTAAACAATCAAATAACTGCAGCCAGACAGGTTATAGGGAATATGAACTATGAATGTATTAACTTGCCTTAATGGGAGCATTTCTTATCATTGTACACATTGTGACAGAGTCCTAGGAATAGTGATGGAGGGTATATATATATATATATATATATATATATATATATATATATATATATATATCTCCCTAGATCCTGCAGGGTATCTACCCTTATTAGCCCTGGGAAATAAAATGCATATGTAACTTGTTATACATTGCAAATCTGTGTATTTTGGGCCAGTGCTCCACTCCACAGTTTCATAGTAACTGACATGTGCCAGGTGAGGAATCCACACCAGGAGTTCTATCACTCCCTACTTTCACTCACCTGCATCTGGCAATTAATGCATCCAGCAGTCAAATACCCCCCCCCTGCACTGAGACACACTCTTTTTTCTTTGAGTTCCCAGAGAGGAAGGAATTAACCTCTGAAAGCCTGCCATTTGTGAAGTTTACTTGTGCCTGCTAGACTGTGTTGCTGTATGTTTATTTCTAAAGCTTGTAAACTAACTAGCAGTCCAAATACAGTCAGGAGCTGATGTGTTTAGTTAGTGCTCAGAAGAGCAAGGATTTTACTTTGTTTGATTTGCTTGTGATGCTGCTGTCTCACTACTTGGAGACAAATAAACAGGAAAAGACTTGAATTATCCTCCTCCTCCTGTGCGTGAAGTGTATCTGCAACCTAGAAGGATGTTCCAGGACGGAAGGTACAATACATTAAAGAGTACTTTTGTCACAACATGCATATACTGTATGCATTAATATAGGTGTGTGTAACGGTTTTTAAGACTCTCGGACCAGTGTGTGAAATAAAACACAATTTTATTAAAATAAAATAAGGCAGAAGTACGCCCTCTGGTGGCGGTAGATATACACCAACAGTACTGACTAGGAGATATAATTCATCTGTGCATTTACATGTGTAAGTACAAATACACAGCAGAAGAACTGCAACTACCCACAGAGGGTTAAGTCCTTGATAACAGTCAGTCTCAGATGTGGATGTTTGGAACGCCCAGGGTGTTATTAGGCTGTGCTGAAGACCAAGATCATCACAGGCTGGATACAGGACTGCCTCGCCACGGTGTTCAGTAAGAAGAAGCTCAAGAGTCCACGTAGCCCCCTCGGGCGTACCTACTGGAACTGCTTCAACTAGTGCAAGTGCAAATAGCCCCCACGGGTGTGATTGGAACCGGCCTGCAACGCGAGAGCTGCCAAACCTCCTCAGACTTAACCGGACACCGGGATAAAGCATGCTAGAGCCAACCGCCCCACGGGCGTAATTACCGGAATTGCTAATGCTGATGCCTGTGCCTGCTACCACTCGGTATAGCGGAATCGCCCAGTAAACAAGAGAGAGTCTTAGGCGCCCAACCGGCCTAACGGATGTGAATACTCTGCAAGGATGTATGGAGCTGCCGACGGAGAGCGGCCAACTCAGCAGTAGTATCACCGAGAACGAGACTCTTATGGGAATAGCGATAGAGTGGAACCCAGGCGGCACTGATAGGGTTAAATAGCACTTTTACTCGAGGCTTTTCAGCAGTATAGCAAGGCTCTGCAGTGTGAGGGAGGCACTCATACGCACAACTCTGCATAGGTAAATACACTGCACAGATCAGAGTACACCAGGCAAGGCAGTCACACCAAAAGCTGGAACAGCAGATAGAAATGTCGCGGCGGCGACAACCGGAACGCAGGTCACTGTAGAAAGCAGGAGTTGGTCTTCAGAGCAGGAAGTCAGCCAGGCCGGATCGGAGCACGCAGGAGGTAGTCGTACAAGCCGGGTCATACACAAGCAGGAACGTCAGCCAAACCGGATCAGGATCCAAGGGTGGTAGTCAGACAGGCCGGATCATACACAAGCAGGAACACAGGAGAATAGTCAGGACAAGCCGAGTCGGTACACAGGAATCCGGAACACAGGAACACAACAACAGTATAACTGGCACAGAAACACCATGAAAGGGCACTGACAGATGAGCTAGCCAGGTAAAAAAAGGTCACCAGGGGGCGGGCCAAACTAACACAGCAAATCAGTGTCTGCCACAGATGAGACTGACAGGAATCACAGGCACTGTGATAGTACCCCCCTCTCAAAGACCCCCTCTCCCCTCTCGAGGTCTGGGTTTAGAAGGGTATTTAGAGTGAAAGCTGCGTAGTAATCTAGGTGCATGGAGGTCCCCTTGATCAACCCAAGAACGTTCCTCGGGACCATAGCCCTTCCAATGAACCAAATATTGCAGCTTTCCTCTAAATCTCCTAAAATCAATAATGCTCTGAACTAGTGATGAGCGAGCGTGCTCGGCCGATGCTCGGATCGGCTTGAGCATCGCTCTGCTCGGCACATGGCGGTACTCGTCGAGTACCGCCATGTGCTCTCCCGCCATGTTCGGGTGGCGGGGATCTGTGCCGGAAGAGGCACAGATCCGAAGAAGCTCCGCTGGACCACCAGGGACTGGAGGTACGGGGGCATTGCGGAGATGAAGGGGGACATTGTGGAAGAGGGGCATAGACTCTATGCCCCTCTTCCACAATGTCCCCCTTCATCTCCGCTATGCCCGTCTTCCACAATGTGCCCCTTCATCTCCGCTATGCCCCTCTTCCACAATGTGCCCCTTCATCTCCGCTATGCCCCTCTTCCACAATGTCCCCCTTCATCTCCTCTATGCCATAGAGGAGATGAAGGGGGACATTGTGGAAGAGGGGCATAGCGGAGATGAAGGGGCACATTGTGGAAGAGGGGCATAGCGGAGATGAAGGGGCACATTGTGGAAGACGGGCAATTCGGAGATGAAGGGGGACATTGCGGAGATGAAGGGGGCATTCGGAGATGAAGGGGGCATAGCGGAGATGAAGGGGGCATTGACCAGGCACCCTCCCCTCATCAGAGCAGGGGGTGCCTGGTGTCGCCCCATTCATTTCAATGGGGCTCGGGTGCTCGGCCGAGCACTCGAGCCTCAGGGGGTGCTCGGTCAGAGCACCCGAGCACCCGAGCATCGGGGTGCTCGCTCAACACTACTCTGAACCTCATACTCTTCTTGGCCCTGGACGTCCACCGGCCCAGGAATCACTGGCGTAGTAGTATAGCGATTGCACACCAAGGGTTTCAGGAGCGACACATGGAACACATTGTGAATGTGCATTGAGGGTGGAAGTTCCAAAGCATAAGAAACCGGATTAATCTTGCGGATAAACTTAAATGGACCGATAAACCTGGGAGCCAGTTTGTTGGAAGGCACTTGTAAATTAAGGTTTCTGGAAGACAGCCATACTCTGTCCCCAACTTGAAAGGAGACCGCTGGAAGACGTCTGCGATTAGCGTGCTGTTGCTGTCGCCTAAATGACTGACTGAGGGACCTCTGAACCTGTGCCCAAGTGGAACGAAGCTGTGCCAAATGCTTGTCCAGAGCAGGAATCTGCTGCGCCTGAAAGGAGTCCGGGAGCAAACAAGGCTGGAACCCATAATTAACGAGAAACTGAGAGCTCCTGGACGATGAATTAACCGCACAGTTTCTGGCAAACTCAGCCCATGGCAACAGGTCAGCCCAATTGTCATGATGATCAGTGACAAAGCAACGTAGGAACTGCTCCAGTCCCTGATTGGCACGCTCAGCGGCCCCATTCGTTTGGGGATGGTAGGCGGAGGAAAATGACAATTGGATGCCCATCTGGCCACAAAATGCCCTCCAAAACCTAGAAACGAACTGGCTCCCTAAGTCGGATACAATCACTCTGGGTACTCCGTGCAGACGGAACACCTCCCTAGAAAAGACTACCGCCAATTCCTGGGCCGATGGAAGGCCAGTCAGAGGCACAAAATGTGCCATCTTAGAGAATCTATCAACCACCATAAGAATGAACGTAAATCCCCTAGAAGCTGGTAATTCTCCCAAACAGTCGATAGAAATATGAGACCAAGGACGGTCTCCGTTGGGCACCGGTTGCAGTAAGCCCACGAGGAGATGCCTAGGGGTCTTGACACGGGCACAGGTGGTACAGGCTGCAGTAAAAGCTGCGCAATCGGCTCTCAAGGTAGGCCACCAAAATAACTGCGAAAGAGACCAGACTAGTTGGTCCCTACCAATATGCCCAGCCGCTTTCGAAGCGTGATAAGTTTCCAACAAACGGACACGGAATGGCACATCTACGAAACACTTCCCCACAGGGGTCTCAGGGGGTGCCCTAGATTGTGATGCCAATATCTCCTCCCCCAGAGGTGAGGTAATGGTGGTACGGATAGTGGCCAGAATGCGATCTGGCTGAATGATAGGAACAGGTTCCTCCTCCCTCTCAGTGTCAGAAGCGAACTGACGAGACAACACATCAGCTTTAATATTTTTAGAGCCAGGAAGATAAGACACAAGGAAATTAAATCGTGACAAAAAAAGTGCTCACCTAGCTTTTCGGGAAGACAGTCTTTTGGCTTCGGAGAGATAAGTTAAATTTTTATGGTCAGTAAGGATAAGTACCGGAGTCTGAGTACCCTCCAAAAGGTGACGCCACTCCTTCAGAGCTAGGATAATGGCCAACAGTTCCCTGTCCCCAATCTCATAATGGCTCTGCGCACTGGACAATTTCTTGGAGAAAAAACCGCAAGGCCTCAAGGCGCCACCTCCCACAGGACGTTGGGAGAGTATTGCTCAAACCCCAACCTCAGAAGCGTCAACCTCCAACGTGAATGGCAGGGAAGGATTAGGGTGGAACAGCACAGGAGCAGATGCAAAGGCAGATTTCAGGGTAACAAATGCGGTCTCCACTGCCTCGGACCACTGAGAGGGAGAAGCGCCCTTATGAGTCAAATCTGACAAAGGTTTAACAATCGTGGAAAAGTCTGAACTTTCTTACGAATTCTCTAAAGTTCAGAGTGAAGGGTCTGGCATTCTCCCACAACGGATTCGCCCATGCCAATGCCTTGCCCGTCAACAGAGATATCATAAGGCCGACCCTACTACGGTCGTTAGGAAATGCCTGGGGTGCCAACTCTAAAAATATCTCTAGTTGATTAATGAATCCCCTGCAAAGGGAAGGTTCGCCATCATATCTTAACGGTAGCGGTGCAGATCCCGTTAGCCCTTTTGAATTAGCTGATGGGACTATGAGCGGATTATCCGGTGTCAGGACTGGGGTGACCACCGGATTAGGACTAGGCTAGTCCAAATGTACTGTACGTTCGAGTAACGTCTGTAGAGCCAGTGCCAATTGGTCCATGCGCTGCTCATGGGCATCCATTCTCCAATGGATGTTCTGTGCGTTACTTTCACCCTTACCGTCTGAGGTCATGGCCCTTTCGTACTGTAACGGTTTTTAAGACTCTCAGACCAGTGTGTGAAATAAAACACAATTTTATTAAAATAAGGCAGAAGTACGCCCTCTGGTGGCGGTAGATATACACCAGCAGTACTGACTAGGAGATACACATGTAAATGCACAGATGAATTATAAGTACAAATACACAGCAGTAGAACTGCAACTACCCACAGAGGGTTAAGTTCTTGATAACAGTCTCAGATGTGGATGTTTGGAACGCCCAGGGTGTTATTAGGCTGTGCTGGAGACCAAGATCATCACAGGCTGGATACAGGACTGCCTCGCCACGGTGTTCAGTAAGAAGAAGCTCAAGAGTCCACGTAGCGCCCTCGGGCGTACCTACTGGAACTGCTTCAACTAGTGCAAGTGCAAATAGCCCCCACGGGCGTGATTGGAGCCGGCCTGCAATGCGAGAGCTGCCAAACCTCCTCAGACTTAACTGGACACCGGGATAAAGCACGCTAGAGCCAACCGCCCCACGGGCGTAATTACCGGAATTGCTAATGCTGATGCCTGTGCCTGCTACCACTCGGTATAGCGGAATCGCCCAGTAAACAAGAGAGAGTCTTAGGCGCCCAACCGGCCTAACGGATGTGAATACTCTGCAAGGCTGTATGGAGCTGCCGACGGAGAGCGGCCAACTCAGCAGTAGTATCACCGAGAACGAGACTCTTATGGGAATAGCGATAGAGTGGAACCCAGGCTGCACTGATAGGGTTAAATAGCACTTTTACTCGAGGCTTTTCAGCAGTATAGCAAGGCTCTGCAGTGTGAGGGAGGCGCTCATACACACAACTCTGCATAGGTAAATACACTGCACAGATCAGAGTACACCAGGCAAGGCAGTCACACCAAAAGCTGGAACAGCAGATAGAAATGTCGCGGCGGCGACAACCGGAACGCAGGTCACTGTAGAAAGCAGGAGTCGGTCTTCAGAGCAGGAAGTCAGCCAGGCCGGATCGGAGCACGCAGGAGGTAGTCGTACAAGCCGGGTCATACACAAGCAGGAACGTCAGCCAAACCGGATCAGGATACAAGGGTGGTAGTCAGACGGGCCGGATCATACACAAGCAGGAACACAGGAGAATAGTCAGGACAAGCCGAGTCGGTACACAGGAATCCGGAACACAGGCACACAGCAACAGTATAACAGGCACAGAAACACCACGAAAGGGCACTAACAGATGTGCTAGCCAGGTAAAAAAAGGTCACCAGGGGGCGGGCCAAACCAACACAGCAAATCAGTGTCTGCCACAGATGAGACTGACAGGAATCACAGGCACTGTGATAGTGTGTGAATAAAAACCTATATAAGAATTTCTGTTGTACATACTCTTGTTTGTCTTCAGCTATGCCTTGATGACCACTCCTCACATGACCTCACCTCCACCAATCCTACCATTTGTTTCCTGACACAGCAAAGGGCCCTTGGCCTATAACAAGTAAGAGTGAAAAATACTTTAACAACTTGGTTGCTAGAGGGATCTGTAACACATTGTTCCACAATGTATTGGAGATCACTCTGGCATCCAAGGGGTTACAAAATAGCCAGTTAAGCTGTATAAAACTATGGCTGGGACACTGAGAATTCTTTGACCATCTTTGTGGCCACCTCTCAAAATTTGGAGCTCTATGCAATTGCATAATCTGCTTATTGGGAATTCAAGACCTGACATTTTCTGCCTAATGTCCATTTTTAATTACACAGGAATGTATCTTCTGTACCCTGCTTCTGCCAATAGGAGAGAGGGCAGTGGGGAAGAGTATGGGTATTTTGAGGAGTTCTTTTCATCTGTACCTTGTTTAAAGCAGAACTACCACCCCACAAAAAGTTTCCCCCAAAGAATTACCCATCTGGCAACTAGCTGCTCAGTAGTACTAGTCGCCAGAATTATTACCTCCTTATAGAGAAATTCTGCTGTTCCCGGAACTGACAGCCAGGAAACAGCACAGACATCTTTGCATAGTGACGTCTGCACGTCTGCGCTGTCAGTCCCTGCCAGTACCTTCTGGTACCTAGCAACGCCTCCTAGAGCAGGCTGGGACTGACAGCGCAGGCACGCAGACGTCACTATGCAAAGATGTCTGCACCGTTTCCTGGCTGTCAGTACCAGGAGCAGAAGAATTTCTCTATAAGGAGGTAATAATTCTGGCGACTAGTACTATTTGTCACGGTTTTTGATGAACACTCAGACCAGACTGGTAAGGTTAAAATGACTTTACTTTATAAAGTGCATACAAGAAATAAGGCCGTAGGCCCACAATATGAAACAACAAATATATAGCAAGTCAATGAGGCAATGACTGGAATCAGAGTGACTGAGATAGGATACTGAGGACTGGAAGTACCTAAGGACAGGCCACCTCCCCCTAGTGGACTAGGGTAAATCAGGCTACTCGACCCAGGGCTGACAGTAGAGCTGAAGGTGACAGGTAGTCCTGGAAGTGATAAGGACTGACAGCAGGACTAAAGGTGACAGGTAGTCCTGGAGGTGGTAATTGGCATGAAACCCAGACACCTGGGTGGCACCGAACCCGGTAGGCAACGAGGCAACACTGACCAAGGGAAAGGGGTCCCAGGAAGACCGAGGCTACCACTTACAGTTGGTAAACCCTAGAACACCAGGGGTGGATCGAAGGCAGACAACAGGATGGCCACAAGTGTCCCCTCACACAATAGTGTGACGTAACACAACCGCTGGCTCTTAAGCCCAAAGGCTACTGTGACAAGAAATGACGCTCAGTGACTCCACACACTACCGAGTGTGATGTAAGGCAAGTGCTGTCCCTAATCCAAGCACTGCAACAGTGAAGGAGAACAGGCTAAGCCTTGACAGACTAGGCACTGAACGGGTTAACTGGAGACGCCCAGAGATATACTGAAACCCCCACAGGAAGTGAGCCAGCAATAGTGCAGAGGAGGACACGGATGGATCTGAATAACTTAGTCAGCACTTGATAGCACTGTACCGGTACTTCGTGTGTGCACACTGCCAAGGGCGGTTAGAGTAAGTAGCTATAGCACGAATGCCAAGCCTACTGTCGACAAGATAAGAATAGCGCCACATGGAGCACAACAAACAAGGCAACTGGGAATCCGCTGCTTGTAATGCTGGCCAGACTAGGATAACGGAGGAATACAGCCATGCACGGATGGCCATGGAACGAATGCTCAGCCAGGGATGATTACAAGCATAACGGAAGCACAGCCAGGTCAGGAGCAACGGAACAGGCTCAACAGCCAGATAGGTCAGCAACGGAGTGGGTTCTTAGCCAGTGCAATTGGTAACGGAGCAGGTTTTCAGCCAGATCAGTTCAGCAATGGAGCAGGTTCTCAGCCAGGTCAGTCGGTAATGGAGCGGGTTCTCAGCCAGGTCAGTCGGTAATGGAGCGGGTTCTCAGCCAGATCAGTTCAGCAACAGAGCAAGTTCTCAGCCAGGTCAGACGGTAATGGAGCGGGTTCTCAGCCAGATCAGTTCAGCAACGGAGCGGGTTCTCAGCCAGATCAGTCAGTAATGGAGTGGGTTCTCAGCCAGATCAGTGTCACGGCTGGTTACTGTTTGTAAAAGAACTCTTAGACAGTTAGGTAAGGTTAAAAGCTTTATTGAAAATAATGTACAATAACCCCACTCAGGTCCAGATAAGATCCGTACCAAGTACTTTCCAGATCTGACACAGGTCAGAGCGAAAATACACACACAGTAGTAGTCAGCAAAATAAGTGTGATGATCTTGGACTAGTAGGCAGGTACTTAGCAAAATACAGGAACAAGAGTATCCTCGACAGCCCCACACCGCAATAGGTGACACAGGCAATGGGTAACTGAAGGGCAGCAAGAATAGTGTACAAGAGGACACTAGACCCTAGACTTCTAGGGTAAAAGGAGGCAGCACTGGCAAGACACTGGCAGAGGACCGACCCAAGAGAGTAGGGTAACCGGAGGCTATACGGACGGGACTCTGGCAGTAAATGAACCCTAGAACGCTAGGGTTAATCAAGGCAACACAGACAGTACTCTGGCAATGGCTAGACCCTAGAACGCTAGGGTTAACGGAGGCAACACCGAATGGAGTCTGGCAGCAACTGGACCCTAGCACGCTAAGGTTAACGGAGGCAACGCGGCTGTTGCTCAGGTAGTGACTGAACTCTAGAATGCTAGGGTTAACAGAGGCAACTCAGACAGGGATCTGGCAGAGAGGGAGCCCTAGCACGCTAGGGTTAACGGAGGCAACAGGCATCAGATACTGGCAATATAGCGACCCTAAGCCAATAGGGTGAACTGAGGCAATACGGGCATAAGTGTGGTACAGGATGGACCAAGATATTACAGGGTTACCAGAGGCAACACAGACACTGGTGAGTGCAGGGACTCCCACAGGCTCTGTGGGACTATAGGAGCGGTAAGTGAGCGTGAGGGATAGGTACGTAACGTAACCTGTTAGCAACCGGTGTCTCCCTATGGTGGAAATAAGTTCGTCCCGTGACCAACTGAGTAGAAGCACAACTAGGTCAGCACACACTGACTACAGCCAGTCAGGAGAACCACCAGACACTAGCCCAGCCAGATCTGTGATAACTGATCGTCAGCCAGTCCTTAGTCAGAAACGGAATCAGACACTCAGCCACGCCAGTTTGGTACACAAGGAGTTAGTCAGCCAGACCTAGTCGGTAACAGAATCAGATACTCAGCCAAGCCAGTTCGGTACACAAGGAGGTAGTCAGCCAGTCCTAGTCGGTAACGGAATCAGATACTCAGCCAATCCAGTTCGGTACACAAGGAGTTAGTCAGATAGTCCAAGGTCAGCAATGGAATCGGATCACAGGAGCATCAGGCACTAAGCGTAGTCAGGCGAGCCGGGTCATACACGGAAACAGGAAACAAGAACTGCTAGTCGCTAGATACGGGTACACCACGAAAGGGCACCGGTATAGTGACAGGAGGGAGTATACAAAGGCAAAACCCAGGGAGGAGTCATAGTGCTGGACCAGTAAGAATGCAGCTCGAGTAGACTTGGAAGTAACAATGTCGCTAGTGAATCACGGCACCATGATAATCAGTTCAGCAACGGAGCGGGTTCTCATCCAGATCAGTTGGTAACGGAGCGGGTTCTCAGTCAGATCAGTTCAGCAACGGAGCGGGTTCTCAGCCAGATCAGTTCAGCAACGGAGCGGGTTCTCAGCCAGATCAGTTCAGCAACGGAGCGGGTTCTCAGCCAGATCAGTTCAGCAACGGAGCGGGTTCTCAGCCAGATCAGTTCAGCAACGGAGTGGGATCTCAGCCAGATCACTTCAGCAACGGAGCGGGTTCTCAGCCAGATCACTTCAGCAATGGAGTGGGTTCTCAGCCAGATCACTTCAGCAACGGAGCGGGTTCTCAGCCAGATCAGTCGGTAATGGAGCAGGAACACAGGAAGCACAGGAACGTCGTCAGGCAGGCCGGGTCATACACGATAACAGCAACCAGTAACCAACGTCAGGAACAGATACACCACGAAAGGGCGCCTTGGTGTAGACATGACAGGGTATATAAAGGCAAGCCCTGGGTGGAGCAAAAATATCAGGCCAATAAGAGGACGGCATTGAAATTAGGCAGAATAGCAATGTCGCCATCAGAGAAGGAACACGGGCACCATGATACTAATGAACAGCTAGTCACCAGATCGGTAATTCTCGGGGGAAACTTTTTGTGGGTGGTAGTTATGCTTTAATTCTATGTACTAACTTACAAGCCACAAAGGAAAGAGGTATATCTTTAATCCACATTTCTGCAGATGCTACTGGGTAGGTGTTGGGGCTTCCTGACATTAAAGCCAAGTTATGCACTAAAGCATTCATACTCTCTAGTGCATACCCCGAAGTACAGGAGTAGGGAACCAATAGGAAAGTTAGCTGTGCTGGAGTACTCGTACATTTCCCTCCTCTATGTCTCCATTACACATTTTAGTATGTAAGCTCTATAGCAAGGAGCCAGTTAGTGCTTTTTCACTTTGTAAAGCATTGTATTTCCTTGTATAGTCTGAGGCTTTAAATTGCAAAGCACTGAGCACACTTTGCCACTATATTCATTCATTCACTCTCCCTCATACCAAACAGTGACATAAATGGGTGCATTATAAAATACAGTATACACTTTCATAACTCTAGCATACTATAACAGAGTTGTACTATGCAAGTGTCATGAATGAGTACTTTTAGGTATTAGTGAAATATTTTACACACATCAGGAAAAGAAATCACTGCCCTTTATTGGGGTTTATAAATTATGAATGTCTTAAAGACAAAGTAATATACATCCTACAAAGGTTTGTCTACACCCTCAAAAAGCATGAGACTGGTAGAGCAAAAATGGTATCTTTATTGGCTAACTGAAAGGCTCTAGGATAAAAGCTTTCAAGACAACTAGGTCTCTTCTTCAGGTATAATAAAAATGAAGGTTGAAGAAACATAACATGACAGGTTAAATATGCATGCAAATTATTTTAACATTTAAATTAAACTGGCAGTGCATACTATTCTCAGTATTACTGGTAAAATTCATCCCCTAGGCTCCTTTAGAGTCTCTCTAAAGCTGACTAAGTGATACAAACAAGATAACTATTTACTCATAAAATATGTTTGTGACTTGGTTCCAGGATTCAATCTCATAATGATAGTAAACAGGAGTAGAGTAGATAGCTCTCACAGAATTTGACACTGAAAAAGTAAAACATTTATTCTAATATTCTATGCTTTTCAACATTTTGTCCCATGTTTAGACTTTTCTCAACAGTCGTATAATGCCAGAGTAGCTATTATATCTCCTCACAAGACAGAAGAGAAAGAGAATGATTGTGAAACCCACCGATTTCCTGGTTCACCAGTGGGGTCAGCCACTGGTCAGTAGATAACATCACCATTTGTTTACAGTATAAAAGTGAATGCAAACAGAGAGAGAGTTAGAAAAGTTTTATGACGGTAACAACATGTATCCAACATTTAACGGGATAGTAATACTTAAGTATTACTAATCCCTATAGTAAAGCCCTACTAAAAAAAAACCATATTGCCCCCAGTGTCATCTCTCAAACCTTTATGTTTTGAGAGATGATCGCTTCTAAAGTTGCCCTCTCCCTCCCCCTTCACCGTAGTCAGCGTTGTAGCTGACTGAAGGGAAGTCCGGTCTTAGATAATCAGGCGGCTCTGCAGCAGAGCCGCGATTGCGTTAATTAAAAAAAAACTTTCACTAAAACAGTCTTCTACGTGTGCTTGCAAACCAAGCACACGTACAAGACCATTTCAGTGAAAGTTTTCTTTTTTAGTAACGCAATCAGGTTGTGCTGGAGAGCCGCCTGAAAGTCGTACGACTGTCTTCCCTGCAGTCAGGAAGAACGCTGACTACGGGGAAAGGGGAGGGAGAGGGCAACTTTAGAAGCGTTCATCTATCAAACCATAAAGGTTTGAGAAATGACACTGGGGGCAATACGTTTTTTTTTAGTAAGGCTTTACTATAGGGATTAGTAATACTTAAAGGGATAGTAATACTTCGTTTTATCTTTATTTTATTTTGTAGGCATTAAAAAAACATGAAGAACGATATAAGTCTTATCTCTCAAACCTTTATGGTTTAAGAGATATTCACAAGCAAAGTATCCCCCCCCCCCTGTTCAGCCAGATCAGAAGGGAGGTGCCCAGGTAGACTGCAGAGAGGGACAATCTTCAATTAAGATAAGGGAAAAAGCTGAAAAACTTGTCAAGGGGGGAAGGGCTTTCATTCTTTTCATTGTAAGAAGAATGTCCCCTTCTGTTATCTGTCTGGTCTTACAACCAGATTCACATCTGAGAAGAGATGGCTTACACTAGGTAAAAGGGGTGGGAGGGGAAACTTTGCTTGTGAATAGCTCTTAAACCATAAAGGTTTGAGAGATAAGACTTATATCATTCTTCATGTTTTTTTAATGCCTACAAAATAAAATAACGATAAAACAAAGTATTACTATCCCTTTAAGTATTACTATCCCTTTAAGCCAAGATGTAAATGCATCTATTCATTGCAAAGCATCTAGTGCAGTACTACATAGTACAGTACAAAACTATTGTATATCAAGATTCACACTTCATTGAGATGTCCACTATTAACATACACTAATGTTCAAAAAGTACTTACCATTCAACAACATGCTATATGAAGTATTATATTCATTTGCAGATATATGCTATAAACACACATTACCACATCGACCTTAACCAAGTCCAAATCTATGACAATAGACCACATATCAGTATGTAGACTGTAAGCTGTCACGAGCAGGGCCCTCTGATCCTTCTGTTCTCCACATATGATTTGTACTATTTAATATCTCTATATGTTCTATCCCCTATTGTAAAGAGCTGCGGAATAAGTTGGCGCTATATAAAGATTATTATTATTATTATTATTATTATTAAAAATTGTCTAAGCTGTGGTTTGCCATTTTGTCTTGAACATCGGGAAGGACAACAGAAGGATGACTAGAGTTATATAATACAATACTGGAAATATAAAATGTTTAATGCTGATACAGATGACATTATTTCTGTTTCTCTATTGCTTTCTATGGGAGAGTTGGAGCCTTAGACTAAAGCTGTCCATAGAAATTAACAACATCACCACAATAGAAAACTAGAATTTCATTTTAAGGAAAGTTTGAGCTATAATTGTAGAGTAAAAAATATACCTTTATTGGTTGAGTGGCTCTAAGATGCAAGTTTTCAAGACAACTAGGTCTCTTTTTCAGGCATAATAAGAATGAAGTCTGATTGCAGAATACATGACATGTGTTGTGTATTCAGTCTTCATTCTTATTATGCCTGAAAGCTTGCATCCAAAGCTAATAGTCGCTCAACAATTATATTAATTATGTTTTACTTGTCAGAAAAAGTGCTCAGATAAATTTATCCTAACTATATCTGTCCCATTGCTGTTTTTCATAAAATACGGGACATTGTTTATCTCCACATTTTCCTGTAGCCTGAATTGGCATCAGGTACCTTTAACAGGTTACTGTAAGCTCCTACATTTATCATCCTCAAAGCTTACATGGGAACTGGCCCAAAGTTTACAATATGAATTATGTGGGACCATTCTCTTATAAATTATAAAGTTCTGATAGTCATTTTAACTGTAGATTGCAAGCTTTGAGATTCAATCTGTATATTGTGCTCTATGTTGGTCTGATGGTTAGTTTATCTATTTGAAAACTTTCTTAGCCCTAAACAGTGTAGTATACTAATATAAAAATATAGGTAATATGCACCAATAACTCTATTGCTTGGGTGGTCGGTAATGAGAGCAGCTCACTGGTCTCTGTTTGGGAAGTTCACATTTTGGTAAATGAGCAGCTCCAGCCAGAGCTGGATCATCCATTATGCCAACCTACACTACTGCCTAGGGCCTAGGTCAAAATGAGGGGCCCTGACTGCACCGGTAGAGCTTCTGCTGTTGCCACCACTAAAATCTTGTGCCAGATGCCTATTTTATTGAAAGAGAAAAGCACCATCCAGCTGCTCTCACTTCGGTTACATCCATGGGCAGATGGGCTGGCCTGGTCGTCATATTATGGCTTTGCCCCTGCCCCCCTGAAAAACTTCTATGGACACCACTGGTTAGAGCCACAATGTCAGTATATGCTAGCAGCACTCTGTGTCAGAAGCACCAGATTAAAAAATATGGGGCCACAAAATGGTACCTTGCCTAAGGCCCTATGGAGCCGTAATCCATCTCTGTTTCCAGCTGACAATATGTGCACTCCAGCAATGAAATTAGTCTCCTTTATTATCTTAATCCCTTAAGGGGCTAATTAAGTGTACATGCCAGGGTTAATGTACTAATGTACTAAGAAAAGTGGTTAATGTACTAAGAAAAGTGGAACAATTCTGTAGCAAACTAGCTGCACCATAAGGAACAAATAAACATTGACACTAATTTATAGGGGGTATTAACCTCTTAAATGGTAGAGAGGTATCCAAAGCAAAGAGAATCAATGAGGTGGAGATGTCTCTACTAATCAGTGAGATAAAATCCCAGTTTAATACTTTGAATGCCAAAGGGGTATGAAACACATTGCAAAGCAACACACTGCGCATGCCTCTGACGTTCAGAGGGTTATGTTAATGTGAAATTGGGTCACTATACTTGTTTCCTAGAGTTCAGATGGATTGCCTCGAAACTGCACCACTATCTTTAGTACATTAGCCTCTGTTTTGTGTGATGTAGCTATTGGCGTTGGTTGTATACAAATAGAAGGTAGCGTGACACTACTAAGCAGGAAGAATGGAAACATTTTTTCATCACTTCAAAAAAAAAAAAAAAAAAACCCAGAAAAACTACTCTGATCTGAAAGATTATTTTCTTTTAATACTAGCTATGTCATCAGAAATTCTTTCAAGCAACCAGGAAGAAAGGAAAGTTCCATTAACCAACAGGAATACAGATTAGTCACATTCATATATATTAACCCTTTCAAGGCTGGCTGCATTTTAAACATTAATGAACAAGGAAATGCTCACATATTTGTATAACTAGTTGTAATGTACCAACAAATCGTGTACATTGCATTTTTTCAGGTTGGCATATGTTATATGTTCTTTTAGTTAGTTTTCCAAACTTTTTTTATAAAACAACTAGAAAAAAAAATATACATATATTCTGAAGGTGATTGCTTCCACCAAGCTAGTGCAGTTACTGAGGTTAATGCACGTAATTAAATTGCTGTATTTCTGGGGAAAACCAACTGCACCATAGGAAACAAATAAAAATGATCTACTGATTTAAAATGGACTCCCCTTGAATGCTAGAGAGGTCTTCAATGCATTGTGAAGCAAGATATACTCCCAATTTTAATGAACCTGATTCATTGTATTCTCTTTGATGTAGGTGGTCTGCTCCAGAACTACATACTGAACAAATTGACAATTATGAGGCCCAAATTACAAGGTGCCCATAGTAGCTTACAAATAGGAAAACTTGTAGTCAGTACACTGTGATTCAACAGCTCTTACTTCCAGAGGAGTAACATGTAGAAAAGCTTATGCCTTATGAAGTTATATTGTATACATCACATACATTGTAATCTCTGGATATATAAAAGGACTTGATGAAATTCATGCATTGCCAAAATTAGATCCAAGCAAGTCCACAAATAAAAACATAAAAAATCTTTATTATATTCAATTAAAGGACCTCCAATATCTTCTGACCAAAAACTTGCAAGTCGTAAGACTTAGAGGTGATCAAATATCAAACAGTCAGATGTGGTTCAATGCCAAAATGAATGTATCAAAGCGTTTTGAGTTTACTCATGATCTCAAACATTAACTAACGTTGCCGCTCCACTTTTAAATCCTCAGCAACCAATTCCTAAGACACCATGACGTCACTTCAAAAGCGTGATATAGTGATGTGAGTCAAATGTTAACCTCTAAGCTGCCAGAGACAGCATGTAACCCTAATAAATAATCTAAGAATCAACTTTAACGTGGCCACACTGACAGTGACTGACAGCATAATGGATATAACCCCAAAACACAGCTTACCCAAGTAAATTCATGACGTATTAGTACAATCCAGAGGGATGTGTTCTGGGGCAAAAAAACCCCCACAAAACCGAGTTAACCATCAGACATCTGGAGGCTAAAAAAAGTCATGGCGAAGATGCAGCAAGTGCAGTCATTTGAAAGCTTCAGGAAACCTGTTCATTTTTTCAACTATGAACAAGTCATTGATGGCCTCATTCTGGCATCTGAGGAAGAAGCTGCTTCTACTGCAGGAAGTGATGAGGATGTTGCTAGTTCATCCTATTCTGGACCAGCTCCCATCATGCCTGTAGCAGGACCAGAGGATTCCTCAAATGCTAAGGGTGAGCAAGCTCCTGCGTTTTCCCTAGGCCCTCCAGTAAGTGTCTCCCTTGATACCCAGTCCTGTCCCTGATTCCAGGACTCATTCTCCTCTGCTGGATATAGTGACTCTTCCTCAAACCTGTTTACATGCACCAGTTATTCCAGGAGCAGTGGCAGTGATACCCTCTCCCTGCACGCTTCAGAGTTGAGTACTCTAAAAGCAGATCTACTCTTTTTTGAGGAGTTGGCCAACATGCCTCCTTCTCTATTAAGGATTTGAATTATGATGTATTTGTCCATTTAATGTTAGTAATCATCTCCCACTGAGCAGATAGCTGTGCAATGTATGGTAAAGCATTGCATAGCACACATATCTGCTCTGTGTAATTCAATACTTTATAATGAAATATCCATGCATGTGCTCACTGCAATAAGTGCTTTGCAATGCAGTGTACACCTGTCTGCTCAGTGCTATGCATTGCCCGGAGCAAATAAGTGTGCAGTGTACTGCAAAACAATGTGTGGACTCCCCACCTCCACATCTCAAAATGTTGACGTTGTGGCTGCTCAGCATGCCCCACCTTTCAAAGGAGCATTGCTTGATTTCACACTTCTTGTAACAGATGGTTCTGATGAAGTACCCAGCAGGGAGGGGTCAGAGATATTCACCTCCATCCTGCAGCCAGTCAATGTCTCCCTCATGTACACACATCTGTATTTATGTTAAATTGTTCTACATGTTTATTAGCAACCACTGCTCGCTTTTGCCATATCCTTATATAACCCTTTCATTGCCACAGGGGTGATCAGTGCATTGCTAAGACTGAGTTGCTCATCTCTCTGGAACTCCAAGGGTTACATATCCCACTAATATACATATGGGGAATACGTTATAAATGTTTGTCATACTCCTACCATGCACATAATAACAATGTAAGCATGATGGTGACAAGCTAATGCACCATGATGGATGTCTTGGATGTCTCGAGATGTTGAAGTCCTGCAGTACATTGCAGTGATGATCCGTAGGCACAGTTTTACTACCTGTTGTTGAGTAAATCCTGAATAGGAACAGTTTGGTTAATTATGTTATTCCACCTTTGTTCAGTTGTGATCCAGAATTTACACATGTTCAATACGACTGAAGCATTTTATGAAATCATTGTATCTCCTTACATGTTAATTAATTCCAAATCCAAAATAGGAGCTGCGGAAGAGGGCAGTGAGGAAGACACTGGTGGTGTGCAGGTCCCCATTGGTCTGCCTGGGGACCACCATGTGGAAACGGCAGGTGAGTATTGTTTGAAATATGTCCTCCATCCAATACATATACACCCGTTCAATGTCTAATCCCTCTTTTGTTGTATGTTGGTGGTGTGAGTGTGTGTGTGGGAAGGGTTCTGCATTTTGTTTTGGTGGTTGGTGTAACCATTTGAATGCCAGAGGGGTATGCATTTTGCAAGAAATATGTTGCGAATCCCTCTGGCACTCAAATGTGTTAAGGTTCCCTACAACAATCTCACCCTAATTAAAATTTTGCATATTCTCCAGGTCATTGAAGGCTATGTGTTCCACCTGTCTCCTTTTCCCTTACATGTTCATGTCATAAGTGCATGACACTAAATGCATGAATAAATATCATGACATGATCTTTGTTCATGTCATGATCTTGTCACACATGTATGCCCAGCTCCAGGCCATAAAACACTCTTACAGTTCACATTTGCAGACTAACACTAATTGTGCATGGGTGGATCAATGACAGTGATAGATCTATCTGTTCCCAGTCAGAGCTAAAGGGTAAACCTGACCTATGGGTATATTCATAACAGGGGTGGTTAATCCTGTTCTCAAGTCACAACAGTGCTGCATGTTTGCAGGTTCTTATCAAATTAACATACTTAGGACTCGATCCAAATGTTGGCGTTAAAACCAACGTGAAGAAAAAAACTGCCTTCGCGACTTAACCAAGACCGGGTAACGTGAGATTCAAATCTTCCTTACCCAGAAAGGCTAACGAGCAATGACCAACAAAATACACGTTCACCTTAAACCTGCGTTGCATAGAAAATCTTACCTAAAAACACACGATAAAAATGTTACCTAGCACCACAGCCAATCACAGCACCCCAAAGTATAAAGTTCAGTCAGAAAACCCAAAATCACTGACGATAGTCTGAACAGCATTCTCTGTGCTTCCCTATCCAGCCAGTAGGGGAACACAGAGAAGGCTTTCAGCACCATGGACAGCACTGAATGCGATAGGGATGTACACTGATCACCCCTGTGGCATTCAAAGTGTTACAATTAAGAAAACTAGTACACCAAGCACTACACAATGCCCCCCTTTGACATCCCCCCCCTTAGTATGTCACATATATTGCATATATGCGACATACTAAGTCCATCCACATCCACCTCAGGGACTGCCATGTAGTGGACAAATCTGTCTGATATATAACACTTAACTCCATGAGTACCAGAGAGGTAGGAAAGCATTGCTTTGCATGTTTCCTACCCCTCTGGTACACAAAGGGTTAATAGGCCAGGTATGGACTACATACCTTGCCTGTATATGTGTGTGTGTGTGTTTTAAACATTTTTTTATTAAAAGACTATTATTAAACATATCTTTACTTAGATTAATTCATTTTTAATGCCCTACCTCCTGTGTCCCATTGCTATTAGTACTTTTGCTCCACTCTCCATCAAACGGAGAGTGGAGCAAAAGTAGTAATATCAATGGGACACAGGAGGTAGGACATTATGAATGAATGAATCTAAGTAAAGAAACTATTGCAGAAGCAGCCCTGAGCTCTCTCTGCAGCGCTCCCTTCATATACCTTCATTAATATCCCGTCTTGATGGCTGGGGACATTGAAGAGGACAGAGGCATTGGAGGAAGCGGGTGAAGGTAAGAGAGACATCGGAGGAAACGGGTGGCAAGCTTGTATTTGTTGCCCTCTTCCTCCAATACCTCTCTCCCCTCCTCACTCGTCGGCATTGTCCCCTGCCTGGCGTCACACATTCTACAACTTCGTACCCAAGTGGAATGGAGTTGTCGTAGATTTACGTCTAGGGCTGGCATCTGCTGTGCCTGAAATGCATCCAGAAGCAAGGTTGGCTGAAACCCATAATTGACAAGAAAGGGTGAGCTTCCGGATGAGGCATTAATAGCACAGTTTCTAGTGAACTCTGCCCAGGATAACAACTCAGCCCATTTGTCATGATGGTTGGATACAAAGCAACGTATGAATTGCTCGAGCCCTTGGTTAGAGCGCTTTGAGGCTCCATTAGATTGTGAGTGGTAAGCAGATGAATAAAACAACTGAATGCCCATCTGGCTACAGAATGCCCTCCAAAATTTTGATATAAATTGACTGCCACGGTCCGAAACAAGCAGCTTAGGGACACCATGGAGTCTGAATACCTCTTTGGCGAATACTACCACCATCTGTTTTGGGGAAGACAGACCCGGTAGAGGCACGAAATGGGCCATTTTAGAAAATATGTCTACCACCATCAAGACATACGTATAGCCTTTAGAAACAGGTAGTTCTCCCAAGAAATCAATGGATACACGTGACCATGGTCGGTCGCCATTGGGTACAGGCTGTAGAAGGCCCACTGGCAGATGCCTAGGTGACTTAGAATGGGCACACACCGTACAAGCAGCGGTAAAGTTAGCGCAATCCGTTCTTAGAGTGGGCCACCAGAAAATACATGACAAGGACCAGAACAATTGATCTCTGCTCACGTGCCCTGCTGCTCGGGAAGCATGGTAGGTTTCCAGTAGTCTGGTCCAAAAGGGTTCAGCCACAAAACATGTGCCCATGGGCTATTCAGGAGGAAAGTCAGCCTGAGTTGCTGAAGTGATGCTCCTCTGCAAGATGGCCAGGATACGGTCAGGGGAAATAATAGGTACTGGCTGCACATCAGACTCCTCTTCAGGCCCATGTTGCCTGGACAAAGCATCAGCCCGCGTGTTCTTGGAACCAGGCAAATAGGAGACTACAAAGTTGAACCGAGAAAGGAAGAGTGCCCATCTCGCTTTCCTTGGTGACAATCTCTTAGCTTCCGACAAGTACAATAGATTTTTGTGGTCGGTCAAAATCAGAATCTGAGCCCTGGTGCCCTCCAGCAGGTGACGTCATTCATGTAACGCCAGGATAATTGCCAATAATTCACGATCACCAATCTCGTATACAGATTGTGCTTTGGTCAGTTTTTTACAAAAGAAACCACACGGCTTAAGTACCTGACCAGGATCAGATCTTTGTGACAGTACAGCCCCTACGCCTGTGTCAGACGCATCTACTTCCAGTATATATGGTAGGTATGTTTTGGTATGAGCCAGGACCAGTGCCAAAGCAAATGCAGCCTTAAGTGCCTCGAAGGCTTCTTCAGCCTCCTCTGACCACTCGGATGCCTTGGCCCTTTTATGTGTCAGATCAGCGAGAGGCTTGACAATTCTAGAAAAGTCACAAATAAATTTACGATAATAATTGGCAAAGCCAAGAAACCTTTGAATAGCCTTAAGACCCTTGGGACATGGCCAGTGCAGCACCGCAGACAACTTTGTCCATGGAAATGCCCTGTTTCAAAATAACGTAGCCCAGGAAGGGTACCATGGATTTATGAAATTCACATTTGTCGATCTAACAAAACAATTTATTCTCCCTGAGTTTCTGAAGTACTTTGGCCACATGAGTAACGTGTCTCCAAATCAGGGGAATAAATTAAAATATCATCTAGATAGACCACTACACAAGACTGTAGCAGATCTCGGAGCACATCATTAATCAGTTCTTGGAAAACTGCTAGGGCATTGCACAGCCCGAATGGCATTACTAGGTATTCGTAATGCCCTGTGTAAATATTTAAAGAGGTTTTCCACTCATCACCTTCCTTAAAGGGGAACTTTCACCCCGCAATAACTTAATGTTCCCTTACTGCTCACCTGGCGACTAGCTGCTTAGTAGCGCTAGTCGCCAGAAACCTTACCCGGTTCTTCAAATATATGCGTTTTAAAGGAGCAGGAAGCACGGACGTCTCTTCACAGTGACGTCCGTGCGCAACGCATATATTTGAAGAACCGGGTAAGGTTTCTGGCGACTAGCGCTACTAAGCAGCTAGTCGCCAGGTGAGCAGTAAGGGAACATTAAGTTATTGCGGGGTGAAAGTTCCCCTTTAATACTAATGAGATTATAAGAGGCTCTCAAATCCAATTTTGTGAAGATGGTAGCACCCTTCAACCGGTCAAACAACAGCTCGGTGATGAGTGGAATCGGGTTGGCACTTTTAATCATCAGCTTATTAAGCCCTCTATAATCGATACATGGCCTTAGTTCACCAGACTTCTTCTTAATGAAAAAAAATCCAGGCCCCCTCAGGTGAGGATGATTTGCGAATAATGCCCCGTTCCAATGCATCAGCAATATATTCTTCCATCTCCCAGTTCTCCTCACAGAAGAGAGGGTAAGTTCTGCCCCTGGGGTTACCTTGCCAGGCGCGATATCGATAGCACAGTCATTCGCCCAGTGTGGTGGCAAAGTGCTAGCCTTTCCCTTGCTGAAAACATCGCTGAAAGACTGGTATTCATGCGGTAGAGAGGGAGAGGTACACATAATCCTGGTAGGTTGTCATATGCAATGGCTTATACAATACTCAGAAACAAAACAGACGGTGCTTCAAGGACAGTCCTCCAGGGTCTGTGTTCCGAGACACATATCAGCGTATGAACGAAGCACTCCTTACTCTCTCAAAGCGTGCAAGCCTGGGCTTTCTTCCAACACCCACGACGTAAGCAACAAACTTGGAATGGCTGCACCGCTATGATGTAAAGATTCAGTGGCAGATAAATAAATAAAAAGTAAAATCTTTTATTGAAAAAATTCCAAAATATAAAAACAATACTTTGGGCAATAAATCAGACATTGGAGGTCAAATCTCATGTCATACGCAGTGCAAAGAAAACATAATCCACGCGTTTCGCGCTACAAGCGCTTAATCATGACGGCCAGATCACTATACCAAATACTTGTATAAATAGAGTCTTCCACCAATCGTATACAATGTTCAATTAGCAATAATTGACCACAACACCCCCACCATCCAACATCGAGGCTGGAGATTAACCACTTGAGGTGCGCACGTATGGAGATGACTACGAAAAAACGATCTCAACATCACAATCATAAATAAACAGTTGCATCTCCCAGTGCGCACATCGTGATAACCAATATAGTCATAAATGTACAAATGACTATAAGACCCGCAGGTGCACCAAAGCATAAAAATATATAACCGGTGCACCGCATGTCCCCAGCACCTAAAGGGTCTAATGCCGATATGGGAGCTGGAAGCATCGCGGCCAAATACTGCAAACCATTCAAATATAAACCATTAGGGAACTACTTCCCAAATATATCCAAGACAAATATATATACAAATGCAAAGAAATATATATAAAAACATATACATACACCGACAGTGTAGCCTCCAAGACTCATATCTATACAATACTCAGACCAAGCCAAAATTTCACAGAGCCCCAAATGATTCTAGGATTATGAGTTCGCAACCATGGAAAACCCAAAATGACTGCATAATGTGGTGACTGAATAATTTGGAACAACAGGGTCTCAAAATGTAGTTCTCCAGTCTGCACTGAGTGTGGCCAAGTCTCGTGGGTGACCTGGGGAGGCACCAAAAGTCACCCATCAATAGCCTCAATTTGCATAGGATTGACCAGCTCAACCAAAGGAATGTTATGAGATGTGGCAAATTCTTTGTCCATAAAATATCCAGCTGCTCCTGAGTCAATCAGAGCAGAGGCGGTAAAGGAGAAGCTGGCGCTGGAAATCACCTAGGACCTGTCCCCTTAGGAAACCTAGGTGCGTGCGTTTTCCGGCCGTATTGGACAATTACGCAGCAAATGCCCTCCTTTACCACAGTAAAGGCACAGCCCATTCTTACAGCTGAAGGACCGTTCCTCCCTAGTTAGTCTCGTAAACCCGACCTGCATAGGTTCCACCAATTTGTTTTGCCCAGGAGGCACGGGAGGAGAGTGAGGCAAGGGTGGGAGTTCATTCTTGTGCCACTACCCTGCGGAAGACCTTGGTTTACAGTCTCTATTTTGCATCCACTCCCTGGTTCGCGTATCAATAAGATTTACAAACTCAATGAATTTGTCCAGCGTGACAGGCAACTCTCGGGCTACTATTTCATCTTTGATACGGTCATGGAGTCCTTGTGCAAATGCTGCTACAAAGGCCTCATCGTTCCATGCTACCTCGGCCGCCAAGGTGCAAATTCTATAGAGTAGTCAGCCACTGAACGATTGCCCTGTCGGATGCACATAATTTGTTTAGCAGCCAAGATGTTGCTTCTTTCAGTCGGAAAGGCTTGAGGGGCTAGTTCAAGAAAGATTTCAAGCTGATTGAGAAAACCCCAGCATAGGGTAGGTTCTCCATCATATCTTAGCGGTAGAGGTGACGCAGCAGATAGCCCTTTATATTGCTGGTTAGCATTCGGAGCTTGGACCGTTGGTGCCTGAACTGGGGTGGCCACAGAGTATAGAGCAGGTTTGTCCAAGTGCGCGGTCCGCTCTAAAATAGTTTGCACCGCCACTGACAACTGATCGAGACATTGTTCGTACATATCCATTCTCCAATGGATATTCACAGAGCTTCCTTCACCAGAACCGTCTGAGGTCATTGGCCCTTTCGTACTGTCACAGTCTTTGATGAACACTCTATAATGGTTTGTTTGACACACAGACACAGTATGTTTGGATAAAACACAGTTTTATTAAACAATTAAGATCACAATAATACTCACAGGTCCTGTAATATATACTCAATATAGTACAGCCACAAGACAGGTTATATGGAGGTAAGCCCACACAGGTCCAGTATAAGTAAAGAGTCCATAACACATTATACTGACACAGGTCAGGCAGATCTTGTAAGAGTCCCAGTGTATCGGTAATGCATGGGTTAATATCAGACTGAGAATGCAAACAGTTCCATGTGTGATAAGGCCTTTTAAGGAGCACACATAGAGGTGAGAGCTTAAGAACGAGTAACGTCCAAGAATAAGTATACCAGGCAATGATGAACTGCCTTAGCAGTAACGGAGGCTGAGCAACTTGAGCACTGCCGGAGCAATAACGGAGACTAGGCAACATGAACACTGCCTTAGCAGTAATGGAGACTGAGAGACATTGACACTACCGTAGCAGTAACAGAGACCAGGCAACTTGAGCACTGCCGGAGCAGTAAAGGAGACTAGGCAACGTGAACACTGCCTTAGCAGTCATGGAGACTTAGTGACATTGACACTGCCGTAGCAGTAACGGAGACCAGGCAACTTGAGCACTGCTGGAGCAGTAACGAAGACCAAGCAACGAGTGCACTGCCGTAGCAGTAGCGGATACTAGGCAACTGGATCCTGCCGTAGGATAAACGGAGACTAGGCAATTGGATACTGCTGTGGCATAAACGGAGACTGAGCAACTGAGAAGCTGTCGTGGCAATAACGGAATCTGAGCCACAGGGGCACTGCCGTAGCAGTAACAGAGACTAAGCCACTTGATCTCTGCCGTAGCAGTAATGGAGACCAGGCGACTGGACACTGCCATGGCAGTATGGAGACTGAGCAACTAGGCACTGCCGTAACAGTAACGGAGACCAAGTGACATTGAGCACTGCTTTAGCAGTAACGGAATCTGAGAAACCTGCTCTAAGAGGCACCCAACCAGGAAGGGTTCATAAGGCAGACCAATAGGAATGTCGCCGGGGCAACACGGAGGCAACGAGACCAAACTGCACAGCTGTCACAGACAGCGAGAGAGAAGCACTACCCGAAACCGGAGACCGGTAAGGGCATGCCAAGGAGGCAGCTGCCCAACCGGGTGGGATCACACAGAGCAGGAATGTCAGCCAAGCCGGGTCGGTACACGGAGCAGGAACGTCAGCCAATCCAAGTTGATACACGGAGCAGGAACGTCAGCCAAATCAAGTCGGTACACGGAGCAGGAATGTCAGCCAAGCCGGGTCGGTACACGGAGATGAGAAGCAGAATGGTTAGGCAGTCCGGGTCAGTGCACAGGCAGGAAACAAGATGCAGAGTAGTCAGGCAGGCCAGGTCGATACACTGAGAGCACACAATAATCAGGAACAAGCGCTGGTACTGGAACACCACGAAAGGGCACCGGAGCTGTGCCAAAACTCTGTATTTAAGGACAATACTGGGCGAGACAAACATAGATCAGCCAATAGGTGTGAAGCAGGAGAGTAGACTGACAGAATGTTGCCGAATAGCACAGGCACCGTGATAATCAGACCAGATCGGTAAGGTTAAAATGACTTTATTAGGATAAAGTACATACATGTAGTTAGGTCCTTAGACATATGTACAGCAATAGAAAGCCAGTATTGGTAATATATGATGAAATGGAAACAATCACTGGCAATGAGGGTTCTGGCTTGAACCGGAATGACTGAGGCAACACAGTCCAGGAACTGACAACAGGAGTTAGGTGACAAGTAGTCCAGGAGTAGATGACTGGCACAAACCCAGATGCCTGGGAGGCACAGAACCCAAGAGGAGCAAGGCAACGCTGACCCTGACACTTGGACCACAGTGAGACCGAGGCAACTGCTTTAGCAGGCAGCACGGACCCTAGGGTTAGGGTCACAGGGAGACCAAGGCAACCGCTGTAGTAGGCAGCACTGACCCTAGGACTAGGGTCACAGTGAGACCAAGGCAACTGCTAAGTAGGCAAACCCTAGAACGCTAGGGGTGGATCGTAATATATGTATATATATGGAAGGCAACCAGTGTCCCCTCACACTGAAGGATGGTATAACGCAACGCTGGCTCTTGAGCCCAAGGCTACTGCAGTGAGGAATAAGCACTAACCCTACCTGGAAGATCCAGGCACACAAAGGGTCAATCGGTAACGCCCAGAGAGATACTGCAACTCCCAAAGGGAGTGAGCCCAGCGCTGAAAGGGAGGTGAACACAGAGAGTGATCAGAGTAACACAGTCAGTGCTATGAAACACTGTACCGGTACTTCGAGTGTGCATACCGCCTGAGGCGGTTAAGAGAGCAGCTGAAGCACGAATGCTCAGCCTACGGTCGACAAACTAATAGCGCCATGTGGCGCACACCAACTTGCGTAACAGAAAGGCCACAGCGGGTATCACTGGACCAAAAGGAGGCAACCAAGAGGTATAGCCAGGCACAGATGGCAACAGTGCGGTAATCAGCCAGACACGGTCAGTAACGGAATGGGTACTCAGCCAGGTACGATCAGCAATGGAGCGGGTTCTCAGTCGGATACAGTCAGCAACGGAGCGGGTTCTCAGCCAGATACGGTCAGCAATGGAGCGGGTTCTCAGCCAGATACAGTCAGCAACGGAGTGGGTTCTCAGCCAGATACGATCAGCAATGGAGCAGGTTCTCAGCCAGATGCAGTCAGCAACAGAGCGGGTTCTCAGCCAGATACAGTCAGCAACAGAGCAGCAGCAATACAGGAAACTCAGCAACGTCGTCAGGCAGGCCAGGTCATGCACGATCAGAGATATACAGAACAAACGTCAGGAACTAGTACACCACGAAAGGGCACCATAGTGTAAACATGACAGAGTGTATATAAAGGCTATCACTGGGCGGCAACAAAGATACCTCGCCAATCAGAGCAAGGTAGTGTAATTAGGAAGTCAGAATGTCGCCGCCTGCAGCCAAGAGCACGGGCACAGTGATAAAGACATGACTGCATCCTAGCCCACGTGGCCATTGCTGAGAATCACCCTCTGAATGTATGAAACATGTGTGTGCCAGAGAGTTGCTCACTACATTGTATTTCTTCTTTCCCCATAGCTGCATTTCATGAAGACATATAGGAGCAGCAGAAGCCCCCTTCCAGCCAAGAGCACCCAGAGACCCCGTAAATCCTCGAAAGGATGAATGCTGACCTTAGGGCTTCAGACAGCAGCAATGAGAGGCCCTGCACAGTCAGAAGTCTCTGCTCCACCAAGTGCAGAAACACCATAGAATATCACAGGAACTGGAGAGTTTATCACATTGGAGAAGTCATTTCCACTTCACCAATCAATTTATTTCCTCTGTATGCGGGGTTAACTCTGAGTGCCAGAAAGGTATGCAATGCATTGCACTCAAAGAATTAACATATAGAGCTATGAATTCTGTACATTATCCTCTTTTTTCCCTCACTCTCATTCACCTCTTATCTTACTTACTCCCATTTAACTCTTGCCTCCCTCACTCCCATTCACCTCTTGTCTGTCTCACTCCCATTCACCTTTTATCTCCCTCACTCCCATTCACCTCTTGCCTCCCTCACTCCCATTCACCTCTTGCCTCCCTCACCCCATTCACCTCTTGTCTGTCTCGCTCTCATTCACCTCTTATCTCCCTCACTCCCATTCACCTCTTGTCTGTCTCACTCCCATTCACCTTTTATCTCCCTCACTCCCATTCACCTCTTGCCTCCCTCACTCCCATTCACCTCTTGCCTCCCTCACCCCATTCACCTCTTGCCTCCCTCACTCCCATTCACCTCTTGCCTCCCTCACCCCATTCACCTCTTGTCTGTCTCGCTCTCATTCACCTCTTATCTTCCTCACTCCCATTCACCTCTTGCCTCCCTCACTCCCATTCACCTCTTGCCTCCCTCGCTCTCATTCACCTCTTGCCTCCCTCGCTCCCATTCACCTCTTGTCTGTCTTGCTCTCATTCACCTCTTGTCTGTCTCGCTCTCATTCACCTCTTATCTTCCTCACTCCCATTCACCTCTTGTCTGTCTCACTCCCATTCACCTCTTGCCTGCCTCGCTCTCATTCACCTCTTGTCTGTCTCGCTCTCATTCACCTCTTATCTTCCTCGCTCCCATTCACCTCTTGCCTCCCTCACTCCCATTCACCTCTTGTCTGCCTCACTCCCATTCACCTCTTGTCTGCCTCACTCCCATTCACCTCTTGCTCAGGGCTGGTGCAAAGATTTTTGTCTACACAGACGAAGGTGCATATTGATGCTCCCCCCACAAACCCTGCCCTCCCTGCCTCCAATCCCCCCACCCTCCTCTAACCCAGCCACAATCCCCTGCCCCCCCGACCTTGCCACAATCCCCTGTCCCCGCCCAGAAAAAATAAAAATGTTTCTTATGGTCATAGGGTACGTATATTGGTAAAAATTATCATAAAGCACTGGCATTCAGGAGGTTAATTAATATCCTGCTCTGCAAATCCTTCTTATTACATGAGTACACGCACTGCTATTGGGCTACAGGATGGATTAGATATATTCTTTAGCATGCAAATTGTTAGAAGAAGCCCCATTTAAATCAAAGGCTATATATTTGACATCTATGGTGGTGCAGTCGATTTGCCCCATATGGCATTCATTTTGAGATTAAGGCCTCTAAAATATATTACAGCGGGTGTACTCATGTAATAAGAAGGATTTGCAGAGCAGGATATTAATTAACCTCCTGAATGCCAGTGCTTTATGATACTTTTTATTTGATCCCTTGAAGAGTCCAGTAGTCTTTTGAACCCCAATAAATATTTTATAATTCACTCTACCCTTCGGACAAATTTAAATAATATTGGGTCTGAAGAAAGCCGCAAAATATGTATATCCTCTTCATCACAGAGCCAAAGTGTTGAGCAACAGCAATTTTCTGATTTCCCCAGATGGCTGATAGAGCTGGTTTGGGGCTATACAAAGCAAGAGACTTAGTAAAATGTGGTAATTGCTCTTTAAAGCAGATGTGTCACAATAAGCCAAATGTAGATTGTTTTACAGAGAATTAAAGTATGCCAATTTGTTGAACTAGCCAATTAGCTATAAAATAAATATTTTTTGAGTAATTTACCTTTAAATTTTGATGGCACACTGTGGCTCTTAATGCTAATTTGTTATATTAAGGGCCAAACTTGCCTCACACTGTGCTATTAGAAATGCCACCAGTGTGTGGGATCTGTCTAGATTCGTACATAGCACTGTGTAGTTCTATTGGCCCTGCACATAAACTAATTAACATAAATTGCCACATTTCACTACCAACAAATATAAAATAAATTATATTATAATTTATATTAGAAATAAATGGCTGGCACATTGAGTTGGCAGTTTTTAATCCTGTTTAAAATAAACTAAAGTTATCTAAAGGTGTTGGGCCCACTCTAAGACTTTAAAGGGATAGTAATGTTTCAAAATAAAATCAACTCCAATTAATCTTCATAGTGTTTGGGCCATGGAGAGTGTTATTTCAATACTGTCAGAGTTGAAGTTCAAGAGTAAATGAATTATGAAGTTTCCCCGTCCCACCCCTATTACCTAGTGTAAAACTGTTCCCCTCAGATGTGGAATCTGACAGATCACAGCATCTGTGATCATAAGGAGCATAAGGAAAACCCTGCCCCCTTGACAGGTTTTTCCCTTATGCTAATTGAAGATTGTCTGTCTCTGCAAGCCATCTGGACACCACCTTTCTGTTCTGAGGTGAGCAGTGGGACATCAGTAAAAGGGACAGGAGGGGGATACTTTATCATTCAATTACTCTTGAACTACAACTCTGACAGTATTGAAATAACACTCTCCATGGCCCAAATATTATTAAGATGAATTGGAGCTGCTTCTATTTTGAAACATTACTATCCCTTTAATGCAAATACTCTCTGTACACCTCCCTTATAACATACACAAGGAAATAGAAGAAGGTTATATATATTTCCCATGCATTGTTTGTATATGGTGATTAACAAGATATGCCTATTTTAAAGCAGAATCACATTTGTACATTCTCCCGTGTTTTCTTTAATCCTTTCTCCATTCCTCTTACATACTACTACCATTACTACTACCACTACAACTACTACTAATAATAATGCTAACAATAATAATACATTATACTGTAAATAATACATTATACTGTATCTAAGGGTAATATCATGTTTACACTAAATAAAGACAAGGAAATATTCATCCTATATGCACATCATTGGGAAAGAACATTCTTGCCCTGGAAAGTTTATAATACGGGAGAGTTAACATTCCTCCATTTATAAATAGACAAGTGTAAAAGCCTGTGTACATTGGCCAAGGTCCGGGTGATGTTAACCCTTTGAGTGCCAGAGAGGTGAGCAATGCATTGCTTTGCAATAAGATGCTCACCCTTCTGTCCCTCAAAGGGTTAATACAGCTACCTGTCTATACAATATCTGACAGCAGTACCGGATTAGTGTGATATTAATATAGACATGTTTCAGGCTTATCCACCAGCATTTCAACCCTTTGCAGAGCAATGCATTGGATACCTCCCTGGCATTCAAAGGGTTAATGCTGTGATGTCACAGTTATCAGTTCCCTCCACATTAGTACATCAAGTGGAGCATAAGTATAAAGACAATTGTGGAACAAGCCTTGTATTGCAGGGAACAAATAAAATTGCCCAAATTCCCATTGATTTAAATAGGACATTTAAGATCTTGACTGCTAGAGAGATTCCTAATGCATAGGTCCATTTAAATAAATGACACTTGTATTTGTATATGTTCCCTATGAGACAGCTGGCTTGCTCCAGAATCAATTCATTTTTGTCTTTGTAAAACTGCCCTAAGAAATCTGCAAGCCATGAATATCCACAATACACATTTGGCTTCCCTCTGTAGACTGCCGTGTGGACTTGATGCAGTAAACAAAACATGTGCAGTTCTGGAACAAACCATTTGCACCACAGACACCAACTAAAACTCATACTGATTTTAAAGGGGCTTCTACCCATGCTAATGTTAAGAGAGGTCTCCAGTGCATTATGAAGAAACTAGTTGAACAGCCCGTTACACGGGCCACAGTGCCTCTGGCAGCCGGTCGCGGGACAGTCACACGCAGTGGAGCACCCAGCTCTGTATCAGCCTCGGCGCGGGCAGTCTCTACTGCGCATGACTGCCGCACGCGCAGCAGTGTCTACTGCGCATGTCGGGCGTTACACACAACTTAGCGAATTATTATATAGGATGCTTTGGAGACCTCTGTAACATTCAAGTGGTTAAAAGCCCCTTTTAGCTGAATATAGATTTTGGGAATTGTCATGTCTCCCCTATGGGGGTAGTTGGTCTGTTCCAGAACTGCACCGGCATTGCCGCTAAAAAAGGCTTATTACTGTATCCCCTTTCCTTGTACCATGAAGTCAACCCTGCAATGTCATAAAATGAAAACCTGCACACAGATAAAATAAAAATATACATAAAAATAAATAACATTATAATGTAATAATTAATAAAATCTTTATCCTCATTTTAGCTACAAACGAAGAGAGGATTTCATTTTTTATCAGTAACTGTCCTGTTGACGTTTACACATCCTTTTATATTATCACATTTTTCTTACTGCTTTTTTCTTGCAGGGGTGATTTTCAGCAAAGAATTACATTAAACCAGCAGAAACACTACCTCATTACATGCCACTAGCATAATAATACATATTACATGGAGGTAGTGAAATGTTGGGGACTACAACTCCCATCATCCTCAACAAGATGTGGCCTGTTTGGGGATGGTGGAGTTTGTAGTCTCAAAAAGCTGGAGGTCCAATAATTGACTACCGCTGCATTAAATAGTGAAGTGACCTGATACTTTTCTTTTTTAAAAAATCACACCTGATATCTAGTGTTTATAAAAGGAAGAGCTAGTTCTAGCACTGTACTCACAAAATGATTCTGGTGCAAAGTGACTTACCCAGCTGAGTGGCTACGAGCAGTAGAGACATCAAGTACACCGACATGTTGAACTGGGAAGAGAGAGCATGTCCCCTGTCACTTTTTTTCTGTTTGTGGGAGGTATCTAAATTTTCTGCATCTAAAGAATCTAAATGATGCTTAAAAAGTTGTAAAACGTGTTTATAGGAAACAGATGATAACATATGCTGTTGCTAGAGGTGGGACAAGTATACATATCTCTCTATTACTCTCTCTATATATATATATGCTGGGATATATATATATATATAATGTGGGGTGGCGCTGCCCGTCAGGCTATATAGGGAATTAATGCACACATAGACACACACACAAATGCACACGCATGCACTGAGATGCATAAAGAGCGACACAGTCATACACACATACATGCAATGCACAACATGCAGACACATAGAGTGTGATACAGACATGCAACACACACAGTGAGGAACACACAGGCACACACAGAGACACACACACACACAGAAGTGAGTCATAAGGGGGTGACTTATGTGTCCTTGTAATGAGTTTGTGTTTGTACTTATGCCTCGACTGGAGCATTCATTTATGTAGCTGAAATGCATGTGGTAATTGCACATACTATGGTGGAAGGTAGATCGTGCTGGCTCCCTGGATGTGAGTGTGAGTGAGACTATGGTGGAAGGTGGATCGTGCTGGCTCCCGGGGTGTGAGTGAGTAAGTGTGAGTGAGAGTGTGTGAGTGTGTGTGTGAGTGAGTGTGCGTGTGTGATTGAGTGTGAGCGTGTGAGTGAGTGTGAGAGTGTGTGTGTTTGTGTCTGTGGTGTAGGAGCGAGTGGCAGCCATTTTGTTTTTTCAGTCACTTGGATAGTGGTGGGCAGACTGGATAGTGGGGGCAGGCCAACTCCCTGCATGATTTAAATCACTCCCCCATTGAGTGTGATTGAGTGTGTGTGAGTGAGTGTGTGTGTGAGAGAGTGTGAGAGAGTGAGAGTGTGAAAGAGTGTGTGTGATTGTGTGTGTGTGTGTGAGTGAGTGTGTGTGTGTGATTGAGTGATTGAGTGTGAGTGTGTGTGTTTGAGTGTGAGTGTGTGTTATTGAGTGTGTGTGAGGGTGTGAGTGAGAGTGTGAGTGAGAGAGTGTGAGTGAGAGAGAGTGAGTGAGAGTGTGAGAGAGAATGAGAGTGTGAGAGAATGAGAGAGTGAGAGTGTGAGAGAATGAGAGTGTGAGAGAATGAGAGTGTGAGAGAGTGTGTGTGATTGTGTGTGTGAGTGAGAATGTGTGTGTGAGTGAGAGTGTGAGTGTGTGTGATTGAGTGTGATTGAGTGAGTGTGTGTGTGAGTGAGTGAGTGTGTGTGTGATTGTGTGTGTTTGCGTGTGATTGAGTGTGAGTGTGTGTGTAAGTGTGTGTGTGTGTGTGTGTAAGTGTGAGAGTGTGAGTGAGTGTGAGTGAGAGAGAGTGTGAGTGACAGAGAGTTAGTGTGAGTGAGAGTGTGTGTGATTGAGTGTTCATGAGTGTGTGTGACTGAGTGTGTGAGTGTGTGTGATTGAGTGCGTGTGATTGAGTGTGTGATTGTGTGAGTTTGTGTGATTGAGTGAGTGTGAGTGTGTGTGATTGAGTGTGAGTGAGAGTGTGAGAGAGTGTGTGTGTGAGAGTGTGTCAGAGTGAGTGTGTCAGAGTGAGTGAGATTGTGTGTGAGTGAGAGAGAGTGTGTGTGTGATTGAGTGTGTGTGATTGAGTGTGTGTAAGTGTGTGTGTGTGTGTGTATGATTGAGTGTGTGTAATTGAGTGAGTGTGTAATTGAGTGAGTGTGAGAGTGTGAGTGTGTGAGTGAGAGTGTGTGAGTGAGAGTTAGTGTGTGATTGAGTGTGTGAGTGAGAGTGTGAGTGTGTGTGATTGAGTGTGTGAGTGGGTGTAATTGAGTGAGTGTGTGAGTGAGTGTGAGAGAGTGTGAGAGAGTGTGAGTGTGAGTGTGTGAGTGAGAGTGTGTGAGTGAGAGTTAGTGTGTGATTGAGTGTGTGTGTGAGTGTGTGTAAGTGAGTGTGTGTGATTGAGTGTGTGTGTGAGTGAGAGTGTGAGTGTGTGTGATTGAGTGTGTGTGATTGAGAGTGATTGAGTGTATGAGCGAGAGTGTGTGAGCGAGAGTGTGTGTGTGATTGAGTGAGAGTGTGTGAGAGTGTGTGTGAGTGAGAGTGTGTGTGATTGAGTGTGATTGAGTGTATGAGCGAGAGTGTGTGAGCGAGAGTGTGTGTGTGATTGAGTGAGAGTGTGTGTATGAGTGAAAGTGTGTGTGCGATTGAGTGTGTGAAAGTGTGTGAGTGTGTGTGATTGTGTGTGATTGAGTGTGTGTGAGAGTGAGTGAGTGTGTGTGATTGTGTGTGTGAGTGAGAGTGTGAGTGTGTGTGATTGAGTGTGATAGAGTGAGTGTGAGTGTGAGTGAGAGAGTGTGAGTGTTAGTGTGAGTGAGAGAGAGTGTGTAATTGAGTGTGTGAGTGTGTGTGTGATTGAATGTGTGTGAGTGTGAGTGTGTGTGATTGAGTGTGATAGAGTGAGTGTGAGTGAGAGTGTGAGTGAGAGAGTGTGAGTGTTAGTGTGAGTGAGAGAGAGTGTGTAATTGAGTGTGTGAGTGTGTGTGTGATTGAATGTGTGTGAGTGTGTGTGTGTGTGTGATTGAGTGTGATTGAGTGTGTGAGCGAAAGTGTGTGAGCAAGAGTGTGTGTGCGATTGAGTGTGAGTGTGTGAGAGTGTGTGTTATTGAGTGTGATTGAGTGTGTGTGAGTATGTGTGAGTGTGTGTGATTGTGTGTGATTGAGTGTGTGTGAGAGTGAGTGAGTGTGATTGTGTGTGTGAGTGAGAGTGTGAGTGTGTGTGATTGAGTGAGAGTGAGTGTGAGTGTGTGTGATTGAGTGTGATTGAGTGTGTGTGAGTATGTGTGAGTGTGTGTGATTGTGTGTGATTGAGTGTGTGTGAGAGTGTGTGTGATTGTGTGTGTGAGTGAGAGTGTGAGTGTGTGTGATTGAGTGTGATTGAGTGAGAGCGAGTGTGAGTGTGTGTGTGAGTGTGTGTGTGATTGAGTGTGAGTGAGTGAGAGTGAGTAAGAGTGAGTGAAAGTGTGAGAGAGTGTGTGTGTGTGATTGAGTGTGTGTGTTTGTGACTGATGTGTTTGTGTCTGTGGTGTAGAAGCGTGTGGCAGCCATTTTGTTTTTTCAGTCACTTGGATAGTGGGGGGGGCTGGATAGTGGGGGCAGGCCAACTCCCTGTATGATTTAAATCACTCCCCCATTGAATCACCCAATGGGAGCAGTGACTCGTCCTTACTTAAGCTGAGGTAACATAGAAATATAACACACGGTGGCTCTTCAGTTTAGGCAACGTATCAATATGCTGAGGGAACAAATAGAAAGTGGTGTTTGAGGCTTGCCCTCTGTAACATACAGCAAAGCGTCTCTCTCCCTTTAAGGAGAAAGGGCGGGAATCAGGAAGCAGGAAGTGGAGGAGTGACAGTTGAAAACAGACAGCGAGGTTGACTGAATAGAAGAAAAGAGTTAAATAAAAGAGTTGTTATTAAGTTTATCCCTGTGTTTGAATTTTATGGAAACATTACACCCTCGTACTGAAACAGAGTGTATGGAGGGTTACAATTATCTGTGGGAGGTGAATCAGTGTGTTTGTGGGGTCATGATCCTGAGTGAGAGTGTGTGTGGACCGGGAGAAGTTATTGATATCCTCTTCTTCAGGAGCGAGCGGCAGCTATATTTTTTTTTGTCAGTTGGATAGTGGTGGGCGAGCTGGAGGGGGCGGGACAACTCCCTGTATGATAAACATGCCCTCATTGAATCACCCAATGGGAGCTGTAGTATCCCACTGAATCACCCAATGGGAGTTGTGTCTCCTAATGAGACATAAATTATGTAATGAGACATTCTGTGCAATGTGTGTGTGTGTGTTTTCTGAGGAGACATAAATTATCTGCTGTGTGTGAGGAGCCATAAATTATGCAATGAGGCTTATTCTTTTATATATATATATAGACTAGTTGAAGAGTCAGTTACACGGGCCACAGTGCCACTGCCAGCCGGTCACAGGGCAGTCATGCGCAGTAGAGACTGCCCGCGCCGGTATCAGGTGCGGGCAGTCTCTACTGTGCATGACTGCAGCACGCGCAGCAGTCTCTACTGTGCATGACTACGTTGTTACACACGTTTTAGCAAATTATTATATAGGATATATATATATATATATATATATATATATATATATATATATATATATATATATATATACACCAAGACAAACCAGCGCTCTATTATGTTAAGAATAGATGTGTGCCCTGTATTGAGCATATTTAATATTTCTAAATAAAATAAGTGAGATATTAGTTTTCACAAGTTGGCCAAGTTGTGGGTAAGCTTGCCACCCTGCCAAGGTTTCTCACTGTACGGCAAGTCCTACTCTATCCCATCTAAATGCCGTATCTAAAAATTAAAATTAAAATAAAACTTGAAGTTCCCTGAGGAGATGTTATAATATGTTGGAGAGCAAGGGACCCTTTAAATGTGCTCCTTTTGTTGCTTTTGAGTCCCAGTGTGGTGCAATTAAAAACAGGAGACATACATTATAATGAAAAGATGTACATAGTAGACTTACCTAATACAAAAAGACCCCAATGGATCTGCATTGTGAGAATATGAGGGAGCTGTGGATCCAACAGCTCACTCTATAAATGTGACCTTTATATCAACCCCCACAGGTCATGCGAGGAATAGTTGATACCAAACAAAGAGCATGCAAGCTAGAGAAGGCTTAAAGGCATAGTGTGAACAATAGAAATAAAGATACTGTGATACTAATTGTGAAAAAATATTTGTGCTAAATATAAATAATTAAGTTGGATAGGTGAGGAGGCTGCTCAAATGAGTGAAATTTAGATGGGATAGAGTAGGACCTGGCGTACAGAGAGAAAACTTGGCGGGGTGGCAAGCATACCCACAACTTGGCCAACTTGTGAAAACTAATATCTTACCTATTTTATTTAGAAATATTAAATATGCTCAATACAGGGTACACATCTATTCTTAACATAGAAGAGCGCTGGTTTGTCTTGGTGTCTATTTGCTTGTACTTTGGGTTTTGCCTGAAGTTTTGGGGTTTGGAGAGCCCTTTCATTCCTAGCTGCTATCTATGTATTCACTGTATATTAACATTAAAAGTATGTTCACATTGAAAGTGTATTTATTGTATAGATATGTTATGGTGAGTTGGCGCTGTGAGTTTTCTTTTGGTCTTTTATATATATACAAGTAGTTGAACAGCCCGTTACACGGGCCACAGTGCCTGTGGCAGCCAGTCGTGGGGCAGTCACGCGCAGCAGAGACTGCCCGCGCAGTGTCTACTGCGCATGTCGGGCGTTACACACAACTTGGCGAATTATTATATAGGATATCTATATATATAAAAGAATAAGCCTCATTGCATAATTTCTGGTACCTCACACACAGAACATAATTTATGTCTCCTCAGAAAACAAACACACATTGAACAGAATGCCTCATTACTTTATTTATGTCTCATTAGGAGACACAACTCCTATTGGGTGATTCAATGGGGACTTTACTGCTTCCATTGGGTGATTTAGTGGGGGCATGTGTATCATACTTGGAGTTGTCCCGCCCCCTCCAGCACGCCCACCACTATCCAACTGACAAAAAAAAATATAGCTGCCACTCGCTCCTGAAGTAGGGGATATCAATAACTTCTCCCGGTCCACTCACACTCTCACTCATGATCATGACCCCGCAAACATACTGTTTCACCTCCCACAGATAATTGTAACCCTCCATACACTCTGTGTCACCTCCGATAGATAACTGTAACCCTCCATACACTCTGTTTCAGTACGAAGGTGTAATGTTTCCATAAAATACAAACTCAGGGATAGACTTAATAGCAACTCTTTTATTTAACTCTTTATCTCTTCAGTCACCTCACTGTCTGTTTTCAACTGTCACTCTTCCACTTCCTGCTTCCTGATTCCCGCCCTTTCTCCTTAAAGGGAGAGAGATGCTTTGCTGTATGTTACAGAGGGCAAGCCTCAAACACCACTTTCTATGTGTTCCCTCAGCTTATTGCTATGCTGCCTCAGCTGAAGAGCCACCGTGTGTTATATTGCTATGTTACCTCAACTTAACCCTTTAAGTGCCAGAGGGGTACACCAGGGGTGTTTCTAGGTTCCAAAACGATCTGGGGCTAGAGCTCACAGCAAAATTCAACAGAGTGCCTGCCACCAGTGGTAGTGATGATAACGCTATAGTGTGGAGTGAGTTATCATTACACAACCTACATGTTTATTTTACTAATCTATATATAATGCAATGCAAAGAGTTAAGAAGTAAGCCATTTTATGTTCAACTCTTGCCATTGTTTTTTGTTATAACTAACTGGAGTTATTGTGGTGTAAACCAACTGTACCACAGGGAACAAATCAAAATTCCTGTCACATTAAATAGGGGTTTTTAACTCCTTGAATGCTAGAGAGGTCTTCAATACATTGCAAAGCAATGCATTGGAGACCTCTCTAGCATTCAAGAGGTTAAAAAACTCTATTCAAGTGCAGTGGATTTTAAGAACTTTTATTTGTCCCCTATTGTGCAGTTGGTTTACTCCAGAATAAAACCAGGTTGCTTTAATACATATGAGCCATTGGTGTAACTGAATACATTATCAAGAGCAACATCAAAGTATTTTATTTACACAGATAATGTATAAACAAATATAAAGATGTTTAAACAAACAATAATGTGAGTTTTATTGCTGTGGAGCAATGTGATACACTTACATACACACCACACACTCTGATCTCCTAAACACAGGGACACCAGGGTGATACACTTATATACACACCACACAGTCTGATCTCCTAAAAAGAGGGACACCAGGGTTTGAAAGAGGGACAGAGGGATTTGGGGCTCAAAGAGGGACACTTGGGAGCTATGCTTATACCCAGCATTGTTCCATTGCCCACTGGTAGCCATAGAACCCCTCATACACTGCCTGATAACCTTGCGCTTCTAGCCCCTATTAGCCACACATCCACTGTGGTTTGACACCGGTAGCACCAGGCCCACACATGAACTGATATCTCAGTCTTCTTCTACTGGCAACTGACAGCCATAGAACCACACATATATTGTCTGATACTCCAGCATTGTTTCTCTGGTTACTGGTATCCATAAAACCATACATACACTGTGTGATACCCCACCATTGTTCCACTGGTTACCTGTAGCCAATCATACACTGTCTGATTGCCGGAACTTTTTCATTGGCCGCTGGTAGCCACAGAACAACACACATAAACTTTATGATACCACAGTCTTGTTCCACTGGCCACTGGTAGCCACAGATTCCCCATATTCACTATGTGACCCCTACCAGCTTTGTTCCCCTGCCCACTGGTAGCTACAGATTCCCCACATACACTGTGTGACCCCCACCAGCCATGTTTCTCTGCCCAGATTCCCCAAATACACTGTGTTACCCCACCAGCCTTCTGCAACTGCCTACTGGTCGCCACACATTCCCCTCATGCATTGTGCATCCCCACCAGCCTTGTTCTCCTGCCCACTGGAAGCCACAGATTCCCCACATACACTGCGTGCCCCCCCCCCCCGCCCACTGGTATGCACAGATTCCTCACATACACTATGTGATTCCCAACTGCATTTTACCCCTGCCCACTGATAGCCACAGATTCCATACATACATTATGTGACCCCCCAACAACCTTATTCCCCTGCCCGCTGGTAGCCACAGAATATTTACAAACACTATATATAACCCCCCTAGCCTTGCTCCCCTGCCCACTGGTAGCCACAGATTCCTTACATACACTATGTGACCTCCCCTAGCCTTATTACCCTGTCCACTGGTAGCCACTGATTCCCCACATACACTGTGGACCCCACCAGCCTTATTATCCTGCCCACTGAAAGCCACAGATTCTATACATACACTATATGACCACCACCATCCTTATTCCAATACCCACTGGTAGCCACTGATTCCCTACATAAACTGTGTGACCCCACCAGCCTTGTTCCCCTGCCCACTGGTAGCCAGTCCACAAATTCTCCACATATACAATGTGACACCCACCAGCCTTGTTTACCTGCCACTGGTAGCCATATATTTCCCCCATCTATACTGTCCCTCATACCTTCTCTTCTGCTCTGCCCCATTCTGCTTTCTGTTTCAGTGTAGAGCCATGGGCTCCACACTGCCTCCTCTGGTACTTCAGGTGCAGGTTGATTACCTCATCGCAAAGCACCAGGAAGTGCTAGAAGAGCCAGTGTGGAGCGGATGGCTGTGTGCTGAAGCTGAGAACAGAGTAAGGCATCAGCCTGCTGTTCCAAGCTATATATGCCCGCAAGTTGCTGGGCAGCAGCCAGCCAGCCAGCCTCAGGATAAACAGCAGAAGAAGTGAGTCTGCTGATTGTCTGACATTCGGGGCTGTGCACTGACACACTCGGGGCTTCAGCCCACCCCTAGCGACGCCCCTTGGGTAAATAACGCATTGCAAAGCAATGCTTTGCGTACCCCTCTGGCACTCAAAGGGTTAAGAAAGGAGGAGTTACTGCTCCAATTGGGTGATTCAATGGGGGAGTGATTTAAATCATGCAGGGAGTTTGCCTGCCCCCACTATCCAGCCCACCCACCACTATCCAAGTAACTGAAAAAACAAAATGGCACGCTCACACTCTCACACACACTCTCACACACACTCAGTCATACACACTCAATCAAACACACTCAATCATACACACAATAATTCTCACACTCTCTCTCTCACACACTCTCACTCACAATCAATCACACACTCAATCACACACTCTCACTCACACTCTTTCACTCACACTCATACACCCTCTCACTCACACTCTCTCAAACACTCTCACTCAATCACACTCTCTCACTCACACTCATACACCCTCTCACTCACACTCTCTCACTGACACTCTCACTCAATCACACACACTCACTAACACACTCACGCAATCACTCACTCTTGCACTCACACCCTGGGAGCCAGCACGATCCACCTTCCACCATAGTCTCACTCACACTCACTCACACCTCGGGAGCCAGCACAATCCACCTTCTATCATAGTATTTGCAATTCCCACATGCATATCAACTATATGAATGAATGCCACAGTGGAGGCATAAGTACAAACACAAACTCATTACAATGACACATAAGTCACCCCCTTGTGACTCACATCTGTGTGTGCATGTGTGTCTCTGTGTGTGCCTGTGTGTTCCTCACTGTGTGTGTTGCATGTCTGTATCACACTCTGTCTGCATGTTGTGCACTGCATGTATGTATGTATGTATGACTGTGTCGATCTTTATGCATCTCAGTGAATGCGTGTGCATTTGAGTGTGTGTCTCTGTATGTGTTTGTCTTGCATCCGTGTGTGTGCGCATTAATTCCCTATATATCCTGACGGGCAACTCCGTCCCACATTGCTAGTATATATATATATATATATATATATATATATATATATATATATATAAACAGGACAGCTTTCAGAGCTAACTCACCTAAGTGTACAGAAATGTGTGTATATATATATGTGTATAATACCTTATAATGTTATCATTTATTTTGAAATGTCCATTAAAGAGTATTTAAAGATAACTGAAGTGTGCAGCAAGGAATAACAGGGTTATCCAATCCCCCAAACAAGTGCAAACATGGAACAGACCATAAACCTGCGCTCCTCCAGTATAATAGTGATTTGTGTGCCCTGTATTGGGCATATATAATAACACTGTGATAAAATGAGGCATTAGTGCCAACTTTTTTGGCCCAAAAAAGAGGGGGTAAGCTCACCAACCACGCCAAGGTTCTTCATTAGTGGTAAATCCCTACTCTCAACACTTAGTCCCTATCTAGAAAAATAAAACAAAAATAAAATGTAAAAGTACTCCCTGACGAGTTGTTATAATAACGCGTTGGAGGGGGACTGATTATTCCACATGTGACCTGTGGGGGTGGTTACCTATAAGGGCTCTCTGAGCTCCAGTTCTTGTATGGGGATCTCTCCCCCAATGCAGGTATACAAGTCCTCTTTCACACTGTTTTAAATTAATGTTTGTCCATTGTTTTTAATTGCATACACCGGGACCCTCACACATTTAACAAAATAAGAGGAAAAGGGGTCCCCCCCTCCAACGCGTTATTATAACATCTCATCAGGAAGTACTTTTAAATTTTATTTTTGTTTTATTTTTCTAGATAGGGACTAAGTGTTGAGAGTAGGTACTTACCACAAATGAGGAACCTTGGCGTGGTTGGTGAGCTTACCCCCTCTTTTTTGGGCCAAAAAAGTTGTCACTAATGCCATTTTTTCACAGTGTTATTATATATGCCCAATACAGGGCACACTAATCACTAGTATACTGGAGGAGCGCAGGTTTATGGTCTGTTCCATATATATATATATATATATATATAATGTGTGTTTATCTGTTGTTTTGCACAGGCAAATTTAAATTATTACGCTGTAATATTTAATTTGTGATCTGTACTCTATTGTAATATCTCCTTATAGTTATTTTTATTACGAGATCACTACTCCATTTTTGAGTTTATTTTTGACAAGTTTAACCTCTCCATTGCTGGACCAGCAATATTTTTGGACAATGCACTGCATGCTGCCTGGAACCAGAATGGTTAAGGGGGATTTAGGTGAGTGTAAGTTGGTTGGGTATACATGTGAACACTGGGGGAGCTGTGGTGGTTGAAGCCCCTTACACCTGAATAGTTCTTTTTCCAGGTTCGGCAGTCTTAAACTGCCAAGTCTAGAAGGCCTGTCTGGCTAAAAAAAAGGAAGCATTGCAAAAACCATTGTGCTACACTATTATAGTAAAATACCTGATTGCAGTGCTACTTTTGGCATTTTTTTATGTATCCAGAATTGCAAAATTCAGAAAATATACCAGCTGTAATATAATAACAAGAGCTGTAAAAAGACTAAACTGACTTTTGTTAGCCAAACTTCCATGAAGTTGGCATGGAATCAAGGCCTAAGTATGTAGGTAGAAGGAAGTATATGCAGGAGTTGCAGTTATGAGCTAGAGAGGGGTAAATTGTTAGCATTTGGTAAACAGCTATACCAGCCAGTACTGTCTAACTTGCCTAAACTGCCAAATAAATTAAGCTAAATAGCTCATTAAACTAATATTGTACATAAAAATGGATAACATATAGGTGATCTTGAAAGAGCTTTGAAATAATTCTAAATTGTCATAAGATGTTAGTTCCACTCTTAACCTACCTAACACAGACCTCAGTGCTTGTTTGTTCTGCAGCCTGCCTTCAGCCATGTTACCAACTCTAGAGTGATTCCCCTTTTACCAGATTTCAACTTCCATCTGTCCTCATTTATGGATCTTTGTTGCCTACAATGATTTTAATCTGTTCAGCCTGCCATGATCTTAATCAGGGTAGCCTGCCCTGAATTTAATCTGTTCTCATCTGCCTCTTTGGTACCCTACTTTTGTTGATCTTCCCCTGTGCCCTTTATCATTCCATTTTCTGGGAGTATTTCTTTTTATCAGACTTCATCTTCCATCTGACCTTGATTTATGCACTTTGAACATTGCTGGAATATATATATATATATATATATATATATATATATATATATATATATAAAGACTTTGTGCCTGGCAAAACACACCCATGGGCGGCAGTAAAGAGGATTACTGCTCCCATTGGGTGATTCAATGGGGTTGTGATTTTTGGCCTGCCCCCACTATCCAGCCCGCCCACCACTATCTAAGGCTGAAAAAAAAATGGCTGCCACTCACTCCTACACCACAGACACACACACATGCCCCCCACACACTGGCAGACACACACACTCACTTTGAGCAGCTGAGGATGATGGGAACTATGTTCAAGCTACAGCTGGAAGGCCATGGTCCAGTCTGTATTATGAAGCTTCTTCATTCCCTGTCTGTGAGCCTGCACAGGCCTGACAATTACTACAAGTGAGCTGATTTCTAAACAATCAGCAGGCAGTATACTGGGGAGCTGACTTGCACAGAGAAGCTGGGAAAATGGAACAACGACAGAGACATGATCAGCCAGTGCAGAGCAGGGCTTCAGCTGAGCTGGTAAGTGGCAGAGACATGGGTGTGACTGTATTTATATATTGCACAAAGAGAGAGAAAGAGAGCAGATTGTTTGTCAGTCTGTCTGTCTGTAAGTAGAGGTGCCAGTTCCTGCAATCATCTCCATGCTGTACACAGCTCACTGTATAGCATGTATGACAAACTTTATATATATGGTCTGGCATTGTATAGTATACTGTCTGTGTATAAGGACTGGCACTATACAGTATAGGAGGGACAGTCCCTGTTTGAGACCAAATCCCTCTGCTCCCCTATTTAGGATAGGCTGACCAGACCTCACCTTTAACCAGGGACGCATAGGAAAAATGCATACTGCAGGACTGCATTGATTTCAGTGAAGTACTGAAAAATGTCTATTTCCTATGTGTCCCCAGTTAAAGGTGAGATCAGGTCAGCCTAATTTAGGAGATCACACTGTGTGGTGTATATACAAGTGTATCAGATTGCTCCATGTGGGAATAAAACTTCTGTATATATCTGTTAAATTAGTCTGTGTAAAAAAATACTTTCATCTTCTTCTAAATCATTCACTTACAGAAAGAGTAACGTAACCTTTTCAATGCCAGAAGGGATGCAATGCATTGCTTACCCCCTGGCACTCAAAGGGTTAACAATTCTCTACAATGGTCTGCAACTGTATAGCAGTGGTTCTCAACCTGTGCTCTCAGTGGCTATTAACTGGTCAGGATTGGAGAATTTCCTTTTAAGAGCACAGGTGAGTTAATCAATACAACTGAGCCTCTGATCAACACACTTGTGTTCTAGCAGGGAAATTCCTAAGTCCTGGCCTGTTAGTGGCCACTGAGGGCCTGTGCTGTGAACCTTCTCTGTATAGTATACAGTCTGCATGTGTTTGTGTATAAGGACTGGCACTATACAGCATAGGAGGGACAGTCCCTGTTTGACAACCAAATCCCTCTGCTCCTCTATTTAGGAGATCACACTGTGTGGTGTATATACCAGTGTATCAGATTGCTTCACATCAGTAAAACCCACAGTAATGTAGGTGTAAACTTCTGTAAATGTCTGTTAAATTAGTCTGTGTAAAAAAATACTTTCATCTTCTTCTAAATCATTCACTTACAGAAAGAGTAACTTAACCATTTCAGTGCCAGAGTGGTATGCAATGCATTGCTTACCCCCTGGCATTCAAAGGGTTAAAAATTCTCTAAAATACACCACCAGCCATGCCCCCAGTAACACCACCTAAAACACAAGTGTCCCTCTTTGGCCATTTGAAACGTTGGGAGGTATGTTGCTTACACTGCTCACACTGTATGTATGTATGTTCTTATTTGCATCTGCTTGTCACTGTTTGTGTATGTCAGTGCATGTGTATGTATGTATGTGTGTTGCATGCGTCTCTGTCTATCACTGTGTGTCCCCCTGTATATGTGTGTGTGTTAGCACATGTGTCTGTGTATCACTGTGTGTACTTTTCTGACACGTACACCCTACGCTATATTTCACTATCATAACATTTATTTAAAAACAAAAAACAAAAACATTCCCTGCATATCATGACGGGCAAAGCCATCCCAGATTGCTAGTGTGTGTGTATATATATATATATATATATATATATATATATATATATATATATATATATATATATATATATGTGTTTATATAATGTGTGTGTGTATGTAGCCTCCATTTAGAAAGATAGGAAAACACTTCTGTGTCCCTCCCTTTTTTTTTTGTCACAACAGGTTTGTGGATGGCAAAAGGGTCCTCACCAGTGGAGGAAGAAATGACACTTGCCCATCAGAGTTTTGGAGAGTTAAACTCTCACCCGCTGGCTAATGGAGCGGGGGGGGCAGAGACTCTGGTTATTGTGTTTTGATTGAAGTCTCCTACATGATCCCTACAGTAGCTGCTGCTTTGGAGTAGAAGTATGACATGAAATGCAACAGTGGCTTCAAATAAATAAATACATTACTTTCACATCTGTTTAACCCCTTAACGTCCATGGTTCTGGGAAGTAACCTTCCCTTAAGGACCACTTTTATGTTTCTGACACGCCGGTACACGTGACCTGTGTCCTGGCACACCATGCTGGGGACTGAGAGAGACCTCTCCAGTCTTGGAGGAGAGCTGTAAGTAAAATGTATGTGACGTGCTATGACCCTCACAGGTCCTTAATGCAAAAAACGTGTGAAGATCATAGCAGGGCACGCTGGGGTTAAGGGGCTAAAGAGAAGTAAGTTATACAGTAAAACATGGGTCCCATTCCAAGCCTGCTCCCAAAAAGGGGACCCCTGGACCTTAACTCTTTGAGTGGCAGGGGAGTGTGCAATGCATTGCAGAGCAATGTGCTGCATGCCTCCTCTGGCACTCAAATGGTTAAAATTTACCCTCTGCTTCCTACTACATGGCTAGACTGGTGGGGAGGTTATAACATACAATCAGAATGGGAGCCTAAGAATTCTAGTAGCTATGCTCCAATGTAACTAAGTTTGAAATACTACTTTTTTTTTTTTATAAACTTTTTTATTGAATTTTCAAAATACAAATATAGACATACTTGCAAAAAAGGAACATGGGACATCATAATTATCAAGTAATATGAGAGAGAACCCGACACCAGTGTGTTGGATAAACAGCATAAAGATCCCTTCCCACAATAGAAAAATACATCACACACGGACTAATCCAGTGGATCTAAGAAGACTGGGAAGGGAATATGATAGGAGCAAACAATGAACAGTGGGCATGGAATGTCACAACCCCTAGGGTACCCAGCAAACCATCTGGAGAATAAATGCCCTAATTAGAAACTGCAAAGAACAGAAAACAACACAGAACATAAAACAAAAGACAAGAAACAGACACATGCCTCCAGAGGGGCCCAATCACTCCCCTCCACTCTCACAGTAAAGAAAAGGAGGCTAAGGTTGTAGAGAAATTTCAGACACTCCCGGGTTCCCCTCTCCCACATCCAAACAGGGCAATGAAGAATCACCCCCACCTCCCTCTACCACCAACAAGGCACTATCCGTCAACAGTCTCTCCTCCATCCACGAAGTATACTTAAAGGAAAGGTAAAACACCCTTTGATGAGCAACAGGCATGGATAGAATAAAGGGTTCCCAAAGAGCAATGAAACAAGCACCCAGCACCTCTTTATCTGAAAGGGCAAGCTTCCAATGTAATCTGGTGAAGTGAAACAGTTTAAGTGTCCATTGATGAAGCAGGGGAGTTTGAGCAGATAACCAAAGCGCCAGAATACATTTCATCTCCACCATAACAGCAAAATCAGCTAATTTAGTTTGGCAAGTCGTCAACTGGTAGGAAGAATCATATACACCAAGGAGAAAGGCTGGATAAACAAAAATCAATGGGAATCCCGATTTTTGTTGTGACATAAAAGAATACCTTGGTCCAAAAGGAATACACATGTGGACATGAGTACATCATATGGAGTAAAGTTGCCCCAGGGGACTGACACTTAGGACAAGAGGAGACTGCGGTAAGGCCAAGGGAGTCACATAGATCCTATGCAATAATCTATAAGAGAGGTCATGAAAATAGGCAGATGGAGAACATCGCAATCTGCGTAGAAAGCTGGATTCCAACATGTCCATCATCAGCGTGGGTATATCTACGAACCAACCAGATGAGCTCAAGGGGTTCTTATCCCTATGAGCCTTGGAAAAGATAGTTCTATAAATACGAGAAATTTTAAAAGTTACTGCCGAAAGTTTAAGTAAACAATCTAACGGATTATCTGTAAATTGTGGGGGACAGTACCAGTAGAAGAGACTGTATATAATGTTTAGCCTGCAAGAAAGCAAAGAGATGGTTTGATGGCAGAGTATACTTCAACTTCAAATCTGGAAAAGAGTATATCTGTTGAGTTAAAGTATCTAGTAAGTGACCTACCGATGTTATACCCCAAGATGCCCAAAGGAGAAACTGGATGTCTGACGTCCCACCTTGAAAAGAGGAGTTGCGAGTGAAAGGTCGAAAAATTTAAACAGAACGTGTCACCACTCCTTCCCCACTCACCGGCTGCTTCTTGCTCCGGGTTGGGGAATCTAGCATCTTTTCATGTGCCCGGCTCGAATACTCATTCATTGAGTCTCAGCAAATCACTCATGGCTCCTAGGCGAGCCCCCTCCTCTTCCACTCCTATTGGTCAGTCTTTCTATTTGAACGAGCTGCCCCAGGCTTCGGGTGCCTGTTCCACAAGCTCTGTAGCGTCTCCTGACCCTTGTTGCTCAGTTAGGTCACTTGGTTCTGACCACAGCCTGCTTGACTACTCTGGATCTCCAGCCCCTGGTTCTGACTACAGCCTGCTCTGACCACTGTTCCTTAGGCAACTCCTGCCTATTTCCTGCCTGTTCTGCTGGCCAAGTTCTGTACGGTTCCCAGTGTACTCACACCCAAGCTTCTGTTCCTGTGCCGGCACCACCCGGGTCCCTACTCACCAGGAGGTGACAGTTGAAATGGGCCCTCCATAAACTCCATGAATCTGGCGGAGGCATCCCGTATCGCAGCCAGACTGGACCACCAGGAACAGGTCCTTTCCTCGCACGCCGCTCACCTCCAAAGCCTTGAGCGCAAGCTGGATGCGGTGTTGGAGATGCTATGTAACACAGCTACCCACATAATAGCCACCTCCATTCCTGCGGCTGCAGCAGCTTTTGCCATCTCTGACACACCCTCTTCCGGATAAGTACCCCCCCCCCCCCCGCATACCCTTGTCATGCAAGTTTTCAGGTCGACCAGCTGAATGTCGTGCCAGCTGCACTTCCGAATGCTGCCCCAGACATTTTGCACGCACGCCGCCGGTCTTCTTCATCATCTCCCTCCTCAAAGGTAAGTCCCTAGCCTGGGCATCTCCACTAGTGGGGCAACAGTCTGCTTTTCGGGACAATTCTGACATTTTTATCACCTCTTTCAAGGCCGTCTTTGATGCACCTGGAAGGAGCGCCTCTGCTGAATCAGCCCTTCTGAGCCTACGACAGGAGTCTCCTTCTGTTACCCAATATGCAATGGAGTTCCGCACTCTCTCCTATGAGACAGACTAGAACCAGGAAGCCCTGAAAGCTTCTTTCTGGTGTGGTCTCAATGAATGCCTTAAGGACGCCCTGACCTGTCGCACCATTCCTGATTGTCTGGAGGAGTTCATATCCCTATGTTTGGATCTGGACAGACACCTGCAGGAACGGCAATCGGAGCATGACTGCAGCAAAAGGCGTGCAGCACCAGCCACCTCCCAGGCAGAAGGACTTGTGATGGCCGAGACACCAATGGAGATAGGGGGAGTTACATGGCTGACGGATGAGGAGAGAAAGAGACGCTGAACCTTGGATCTGTGCCTGTACTGCGGGCAGGCGGCCCATATGCTTCAACAGTGTCCCATCCATCCAGGAAAAGACACAGCTTAGCCAATTTTCGAGGTGGTCAGCTAAGCCCCACCTGTCAGCCTTCTCCCTGCCAATCCAGGTTGTTCCTTCCCGTGACCATCCAGTGGAACACCGGCACCATGACTACTGACGCCTTTATCGACTCCGGTGCCGCCGGGCTGTTTGTAGATAGCACCTTGGCTCAGGCCCATGGTGTGCCATGCAGGACCAAAAAGCAGCCCCTGTTGGTATCCTCATTGGACGGTGGACCCTTAGGCAACGGACACATCACACAGGAGACCGGAACTCTCCGACTTACTACCAGAGTCCTACATACCGAAGATGTGATCTTGGACATGGTATCCTCCCCGTTTGCTCCTGTCATCCTGGGACTCCCCTGGCTTCAGAGTCATAACCCCATTTTTGACTGGAGGTCTGGCGATCTCACCCAGTGGAGTGAGTCCTGTTTTCTGACTTGCCTACCTGTGAGTTCGGTATCTCCGCCCCAGCCTGTTTCTGCTTCCTTGAGTCTGCATGACATGCTGCCTGTCGTCTACCACTGCTTCTGTGACATCTTCTCCAGAAAGCATGCTGAACGCCTCCCTCCGCATTGTTCCAATGATTGCCCAATCGACCTCCTGCCCAGGTCCCATCTACCCAGAGGAAGAACGTTCCTGCTCTCCCCTCCTGAGATGAAAGCCCTCGCCACCTACATCCAGGACAACCTGGCCAGAGGCTTCATCCGTCCATCCACTTCACCCGCTGGAGTGGGGTTCTTCTTCTTGAGTAAGAAAGATGGCTCACTCCGTCCTTGCATGGACTACCATGGTCGTGACCACATTACTATTAAAAACAAGTACCCTCTGCCTCTTATACCCGAGCTGTTTGACCTCCTACGTGGGTCCAATTGGTTCACTAAACTGGACCTGAGGGGGGCCTACAATCTAGTCCACATTAGACCTGGTGATGAGTGGAAGACAGCCTTTAATACACAATACGGACACTACGAATATCTGGTGATGCCCTTTGGGCTCTGTAACACTCCGGCTGTCTTCCACTCCTTTGTTAACAACGTCTTCCGGGACATGCTCTCCACACACACTGTGGTTTACTTGGACGATATCCTTATGTTCTCTTCCTCTCTGCCTTAGCACCAACTGCATATCAAAGCGGTGCGCCAACAGCTCCGTGAAAACAGTCTGTACGTCAAGCTGGAGAAGTGTATAATGGTTAGTTGCTCGCCATGAAGGTAGCCATCGATGAATGACGTCATCTATTGGAGGGGTCCGGTGTTCCCTTTACCATCTATACGGATCACAAGAATCTTCATTACTTAGAGTCCGCAAGGCATCTCACGGCACGCCAAGCCCGGTGGGCCCTTTTCTTCTCCCAGTTCCAGTTCCTCGTGACTTATATTCCAGGCACCAAAAACGTCAAGGCTGATGCTCTGTCCCGCCTGTACTCCATTCCTGTCTCCAGCGATCCACCTGAACTCATCCTCTCATCCCACAAGGTTCTCTCTGCACTGTCTACTACCACTCTGGTCAGAATCCAACAGGCTCAGACTAGTGTGGACTCATCTTGTCCGTCAGGACGTCTGTTTGTGCCCGTTCAATACCAGGCTGAGATTCTGCTATGGACTCATCAATCGCCCACTTCTGGACATCCAGGGATCGACTGCACCACAGATCTAGTGCAGCGTCAGTTCTGGTGGCCTTCCTTAAAGCCCGATGTGAAGGAGTTCATTCGAGGTTGCCACCACTGTGCCAGACACAAGCTAGCCAGGTCTAAGCCAGCTGGTCTCCTACAGCCACTTCCTGTGCCTTCTTCTCCATGGACACACATCGTCATGGATTTTGTGGTGGACTCGCCGCCATCTAGATGGAACACTGTCATTTTGGTTGTTGTGGATCACTTCTCTCAACAGGCACACTTCATCCCTTTGCCAAAATTGCCTTCCTCCCAATAGTTGGCAGACATCTTCCTCCGAGAGGTGTTTGGTTACATGGTCTTCCCCTTCAAGTAGTGTCTGACAGGGGCAGTCGGTTCACCTCCCGGTTCTGGAGGGCTTTTTGTGCCCACTTAGGCATTGCTGTGCACCTGTCCATCGTTTATCATCCGCAGTCCAACAGCCAGTCCGAAAGGACTAATCAGGCACTCAAACAATATCAACGCCTGTTCGTGGAGCCCCTTCATGATAACTGGACCGATCTCCTGCCATTAGCGGAATTTGCCCTCAGTAGCTGCTGTCACTCCCTATATCCTCCCTCTCTGGTGTTCCCACTGTGGACAAGTACCTGAATAACCTCAAGAACCACTGGCGCCATGTTCGTTCCCAGTTGGTGACTGCAGCTGCACGGTACAAGAGGGTAATCGATCAGCGACAAGTATCCGGTCCAACTTATGCAGTGGGTGAAGATATGTGGCTCTCCACTAAGAACTTGCGCCTTCGGCAGGCCTTCGCCAAGTTCGGTGCACTTTACATCGGGCCCTTCCGGATCCCCTCGCAGATCTCTCCAGTGATGTCCGCCTTGGATTTGCCACTGTCCATGCGAATACCGGACTCATTCCATGTGTCTCTACTGAAACCTTTTGTCCGGACCCGAAACACTCCTCCGTCTACTAATATTCCTCCGGTTCATGTGGACAATCACGAGGAGTACGTCGTCCGGAAGATCCGGGGTCCCCTCCAATATCTCTTGGATTGGAAGGATTACAGCCCGGAAGAACGTTCCTGGATTCCTGTCTTTGACCTGCATTCCCCCTGCCCTGTAGCAGGCTTTTCATCGTGTGTGTCCAAACCTGTTCATCCGGGGGCCTCCCGTTGAGGGGATGATGGTGTCACCACTCCTTCCCCGCTTGCCGGCTGCTTCTTGCTCACGGTGGGGTATTCCTTCTGGGTTGTGGAGGCTGGCCGTGGTCGGCATCTGCGCTTGCGCCCGGCTCGAATACTCATTCATTGAGTCTCCGCAAATCACTCCTAAGCAAACGCCCCCCTCCTCTTCCACTCCTATTGGACAGTCTTTCTATTTGAACAGGCTGCCCCAGGCTTCGGCTGCCTGTTCCATGAGCTCTGTAGTGTCTCTTGACCCTTGTTGCTCAGCTCACTTGGTTCTGACTACAGCCTTCTTGACCATTTTGATTCTCCAGCCCCTGGTTCTGACCTCAGCCTGCTTGACTGCTTTGGATCTCCAGCTCCTGGTTCTGACCACAGCCGGCTTGACTACTCTGGATCTCCAGCCCCTGGTTCTGACCTCAGCCTGCTTGACTGCTCTGGATCTCCAGCCCCTGGTTCTGACTACAGCCTGCTCTGACCACGGTTCCTTAGGCACCTCCTGCCTGTTCTGCCGGCCAGGTTCTGTACAGTTCCCAGTGTACTCCTATCCTGGTTGCATCCCGGCTCAGCTGTGGTGGAACAATCTGGTTTCACGACCAGCACCTCTAACTCAGCTTCGGCTGCAGCACAGGAGTACCTGGCACACTGTCACCAATCTCTAGCTTCACTCCCTAGCATTACACCCAAGCTTCTGTTCCTGTGCCGGCACGACACGGGTCCCTACTCGCCTAGTGGTGACAGAATTTGATTTAAAAAGATGATATCTAATTTATTGCCAACCCTTCACAGTAGATGCCAGCAGAGGATTAGCCACACAAGAAGGGGGAAGAGCGGACAAAGGAGCATGTAGGATATAAGGAAGACTGAGTGACGGACAAAAATACTGGTCTCTATCCGAGTCAGTATGAACTGAGGTTCCATCCAATCAGTCCTTTGCATACTGAAGAAGGCATGCTATATTACAAAATCGTAAATGTGGAAAATTAAACCCCCCAGACCTTTTAGGTTGGGTTAAGTTGACCAAGCTCAGCTTGGGGCGTTTGCCATCCCAGATAAACCCTTGGAAGCGGTGATTAAGTGACTGAATGTCCAGCACAGATATAATGGGAGCATATGCAGTAGATATAAAATGCTTGGAAAGACTACCATTTTAATTAAATTAATGCAGCCAATAAACGTTAGAGGTAAAGCCTTCCAAGCAAGAAAGTCAGAAGTCAACTTGGCCTACAAGGGAACAAAATTGGCCTGGTGAAGTGTAGAAATATCCCTTGGTAAAAGAATACCTAGAAATTTAAGATTACGGGTGGGCCATTGTTATGGGCAAGAAAATGGTAGGGGAAGAAAGCCACATTGCCTCAGATTTACCAAAATTAATCATAAAACCTGCCACCCTGCAGAAGTCATCAAAAACCTGCACAATGGAGGGAAGAGCAGAGTGTGGGTTACGAATAAATAGTAGCAGATCGTCCGGAAACGCAGCAAGTTTGTTTTCCACAGCTTCCACTCTAATACCCTGAAAATCCTGTAATGCCAATAATGTACGAAGAAGAGGATACAGTGATAGATTGAAAAGAAGTGGGGAGAGGGGGCAACCCTGTCTAGTACCCCTGAAAAGCTGGAAAAGGGAAGAATTGAGAGAGTTAGTAGAAATTGTGGCTCAAGGTGTAGAATAAAACTGTCCAATTAAAGTACAGAATAAGGGACCAAAGCCCTGAACCTCCAAGACCTGGAACAGATAAAGCCAAAGAATTTTATCAAAAGCCTTTTCAGTGTCAAGATTTATAAGTAAATTGTTATTACAAGATAAGTCCGGGGATTTAATAAGGGCTGCTATTGCAGTACGGACACTAGTCACCGAGTACCGGCCTGGGATAAAGCCTGTCTGTTCTGGCATAATGAGCTCGGGAAATAAATGATTGAGTCTATTTGCCATAACCTTACTGAGGATCTTATAATCCGTATTTAAAAGCGATATTGGCCGATAGGATTCAACCAGAGTAGGATCCTTCCCAGGCTTGGGCAGTAGAATAATCCTAGCAAGGGTGAAAAAGGAAGGCATGACATGCAAATGGAATATAGAATTCTACAGAGATAACAACGTAGGTGTCATGGTGTAAGACCACTCAGACAGTTAGGTAAGGTTAAAAGCTTTATTGACAATAAATAGCAACAATCACCCTACTCAGGTCCAGATGAGGTCCGTACCTTGGTACTTCCCAAATCTGATGCAGGTCAGTATGGACAGAAGAACAACCGTGCGTAATAAACAATAGGACTCCTCTGGCTTGATCCGTGGACAGGTACAGGAACAAGAACCACCACAACAGCCCCACACCGCAGCAAGGTAGAGATATGGCGATGGGTAACTGCAGGGCATCTTCCTAGGAGGCTAGGGATAGTGGCAGCAACACGGACAGGGCACTGGTAGTGACCAAATCCCTAGAACGCTAGGGATAGCTGAGGCAACACAGACAGGACACTGGCAGTGACCAAATCCCTAGAAAGCTAGGGTTAGCGCAGGCAGCACAGACAGGACACTGTCAGTAACCAAATCCCTAGAACGCTAGGGTAGCGGAGCCAGCACAGACAGGACACTGGCAGTAACCAAATCCATAGAATGCTAGGGTTAGTGGAGGCAGCACAGACGGGACACTGGCAGTGACCAAATCCCTAGAACGCTAGGGATAGCAGTGGCAGCACACTGATTCTGGCAGGTGACCAGACTCTCACAACACAGACCCCTGGTGACTTCGGGGATTGACAGGCTCGGCAGGCGCTGTCACAGTATTGGAAAGTGAGAGTAGGTGGAATAGAACACAGGGTACGCACCCTGATAGATCAGAAGCCAGAACTGCCAAATCAGTACACACGGGGTAGACAGCCAGTACTAGTCAGTAACAGAATCGGATACTCAGCCAAGCCATGTCGGTATACTCGGAGGTAGTCAGCCAGTCCTAGTCAGTAAAGGAATCAGACGCTCGGCCAAGCCAGGTCGGTACACACGGAAATAGCCAGTCCTAGTCAGCAATGGAATTGGAACACAGGAGCATCAGGAACTCAGGAGCGTAGTCAGCAAGCCGGGTCATACCCGGAATAGGAACAAGCAGTAATACAAACAATAGGCACGGGAACACCACGAAAGGGCACTGAAAAGATCATAGGAGAAAGTTTAAAAAGGCTAATCCTGTATGACAGTACCGTGATTTCACGTCTGTCGACATTGCTACTTCCTGTCGGTGCTTGCTGCCCTTTATTGGACTTTGGGCTTTGCTCCACCCAGCAATTGCCTATTTAAACCCTGTTCTCACTATCTTGGGTGGCCTTTCGTGGTGTTCCTGACCAGACATTTGTTGCTGTGTATCCTGTTCCGTGTATGATCCGGTTTTGTCTGACCTTGCTCCTGTCTTCGCTGCCTATTCTGTTAAGACCCGGTTTGCCTGACTACGATTCCTGTGTCCGATTCTGTTTGACTACCGCTCGCTGTGTACCGACCCAGGCTTTGGCTGACTACCGCTCGCTGTGTACCGACCCAGGCTTTGGCTGACTACCGCTTGCTGTGTACCGACCCAGGCTTTGGCTGACTACCGCTTGCTGTGTAACGACCCAGGCTTTGGCTGACTACCGCTTGCTGTGTACCGACCCAGGCTTGAGCTTACTCTCTCTCTCTCTGTGCACAATTTCAAGCATTGGCTATTCCTCTTGTGCCCTCTGTCGTCTCCGGTTTCGTGTTATATAGCCGTTGCTCTTACGGTTGCCTCTGGTTGCACTGCTATACAGCCTGTGCCTTTGCGGTGGCTCCTGGTAGCGATACCTTACAGCCTGTACCTTACGATTGCCTCCGGTTGCGCTACTATACAGCTTGTGCCTTACCGTTGCCTCTGGTTGTGCTGCTATACAGCCTGTGCCTTACGATTGCCTCTGGGCATAACCTCCGAGTACGTGTGTCTGTACCTGTCACGTGGGCTGCCTATTCCTTACATATATTACCTGTGCCTGCGCCGGTTACCTCGGGGCATAACCTCCGTGTACGTGTGTCTGTACCCGTCATTTAGGCTGCCTATACCTAGTCTTCTGGGCAAGTCCAGTTGGCCTGGCCTGTTTCCCCTGTTCCACTGGGGATTTTGCCCTGCAGTACTCACCATCGCTTAGGGCACCTCCTTGCTAGTACTGCTGAGGTTTTGTTCCAGTTCCTGTTCCAGATTCTACACTCTGCCTTACAGTTATTGTATATATCTGTTTCTGTTTGCACCCTGACCTGTGTCAGATCCAGAAGAGCTTATCCCCTGTCTGGGTCTGGACCTGTTGAAGGGCATTTCTGTTCTTTATTATTTATTTAATAAAGCTGCATTTTTATTTTTTTTTATTTTTTTTTTTTACTAAACCAAATTGTCTGAGTGTTCATTAAAACCGTGACACCCTGGGAGGATCCAGAGCCCAATAGCCAATAAGAATCATGCAAGGGTAAACCCGGAAGTAGCAATGTCGCCCAGACACTAGAATCACGGGCACCGTGATAGTAGGAGAGATGTCCTCTCGCGAGATTTTATAGACCTCAGCTGGAAGGCCATCCGGTCCTGGAGACTTGGCGTTATGCAAGGAGTTAAGCACCAATGCCAATTCTTTGGCAGTGATGGGCACCTCCAAGAGGGAGGACTGATCATGTGTAAGCATAGGTAAAGATAGGCGCCGCAAAAACTCTGTCCTAGCAGAAGAATCGTCCGGTTCAGGACCATGAAGGCTGGAAAAGTACTCAACAAAAGCTGCACTGATAATCGCCGGGTCCATTGTGACCACTGAGTTTCGCGGCTGTATAGAATTAATAAGATTAGGGCCACGAGTAAGCTTGGTCAGATGAGCCAACAAACTACCTTGCAAATTGGCATTGTGATAGAAATGTTCTGAATGTCTAGACAGTTTAAATTCTGCAGCTGTGGATAACACCGTTTCATATGCCTTCTTGGCATCCAGATATTTAGAACAGTTCACAGCCGAATCTACAGCAAGATAAGCAGAGTAACAAGCAGTAAGTGTACATTGTAACTGCATAAGTTTGTTTGCCGTCTCCTTCCGTAGCTTTGTAACATAAGAGATAATATGACTAGTCAAAACAGCCTTAGCTGCTGGCCAAAACAGAATGGGATCAGAAGAATGGAGAGCATTATTGGATTGAAAAGCAAACCATGCATTCCATAGACTTATGCAAAATTCAGGGGATTGGACCAGAAAAGAGGTCATACGCCAATAAAAGGTGGAATGTACTGGAGGACGACAAGACAGATGCAGGGTGACAGAAGCGTGGTCCGAGATACAAATGTTGTGAACCTGACAGTCAGTGACCAATGTAAGAATAGTCGCGGAACCTAGGAAATAGTCTAATCTGGTAAAGGTGCCATGAGGATGAGAGAAAGCTATACGGTCGGTCTGTAGGATGAAGATGGTGCCAAATGTCAGTAAGAGGGTATCACGGTGCCCATGATTCTGCCTGAGCAACATTCTTACTTCCGGGTTTACCTTGGCTGCATTCTTATTGGCTCTGGGTTTATAACTCCTCCAAGGGCTTGCCTTTATATACGCCCTCCTGTCAATATACCGGTGCCCTTTCGTGGTGTTCCTGACCAGACGTTTGTTGCTGAGTATCCTGTTCCATGTATGATCCGGTTTTGTCTGACCTTGCTCCTGTCTTCGTTGCCGACCCGGTTTGCCTGACTATGATTCCTGTACCGATTCCATTGACTACTGCTCGCTGTATACCAATCCAGGCTTTGGCTGACTATCGCTCGCTGTGTACCGATCCAGGCTTTGGCTGACTACCGCTCGCTGTGTACTGATCCAGGCTTTGGCTGACTACCACTCGCTGTGTACCGATCCAGGCTTTTGATGACCACCGCTCGCTGTGTACCGATCCAGGCTTTGGTTGACTACCGCTTTCTGTGTACCAATCCAGGCTTTGGCTGACTCACGCTCTCTGTGTACCGATCCAGGCTCTGGCTGACTCCAGCTCTCAGTGTTCCGATTCTGCATTGGCTACTCTCCTAGGTTTAGCTATACCTCTAGTGCCTCTGTTGTCTCCGGTCTCGTGTCCTTAGCCTTTGCTCTCGGTTGCCACGGTTGCTCTCTATACAGCCTGTGCCTTTGCGGTTACTTCTGGTTGCACTAGCTTTCAGCCTGTTCCTCACTGTTGCCTACGTTTACGCTACTATACAGCCTGTGCCTTACAATTACCTCCGGTTGAGCTACTATACTACCAGTACCTTACTGTTGCCTCTGGTTTTGCTGCTATACAGCCTGTGCCTTACGATTGCCTCCCTGTTGCGATACTACTCAGCCTATACATTACTGTTGCCTCCGGTTGCGCTGTTCAACCTGTGCCTTACGATTGCCTCAGGTTGCGCTACTATATAGCCTGTGCCACTATCATGGTGCCCGTGATTGCTGCAGTTCTCTGTCCATCACCTGCAGGGGGCTTCCATTGGCTGTCTGCAGTCATCCTGCCTCTGGTTGCCTTTTTAAACTCAGTCTGGGCACCCTTTAGTTGCCCTTTCGTGGTGTCTCTGACAGCATTTACTTTGCCTGTCTGCTGAAGCTATTGGGCCTGTTCCTGAGTTTACCTGTTCCTGTGTTCCTGCCTGCGTGTCAGTTCCAGTCCGGTTCCGGTTGCTATCGTTCCGGTTGTCAGCTGACTTGCGGTGCTCGTCCCGGTTGAGCCTTGCCCTGCTCCTGCTGTTTCCTGTGTTCAGTTCCTGTGGCGATATTTCCTCTCCTGTCGCTCCGGCGACATTCTGTCTGTTGGTCCCAGCATGCGGACGCTGGTTTACTCCATTAGCCTTGCGGCTCAAAGTACAGTTGTTGGTCCCAGCGTGCGGACGCTGGTTTACTCCATTAGCCTTGCGGCTCACAATACTGTTTGTTGGTCCCAGCGTGCAGATGCTGGTTTACTCCGTTAGCCTTGCGGCTCACAATACTGTTTGTTGGTCCCAGCGTGCGGATGCTGGTTTACTCCATTTGCCTTGCGGCTCACAATACTGTCTGTTGGTCCCAGCGTGCGGACGCTGGTTTACTCCCTGACTTGCAGTCAGTTTCTAGGTGCTGTCCAGTCCTAGCAGCACTTGTTTCCGATGTGTACTGACACTAGTCTCTCCCTTGGTGAGACAGCTTGACCGTATACTCTATTTACCATCCTACTGTCATTGTCATCTGACAGTCACTGGTCTCAGTGGTGTCTCCCTCCTTGGGCTGCCCTGCCCGGTATTGGTAAGGCCGGTAGAACCTTTCACGTTGCCACCTATAGGTTGCCTTACCCGGTATTGGCAGGGCCGGTAGAGCCTATCCTTGGGTATCCATTCTGGGCTGCCCTGCCCGGCATTGGTAAGGCCGGTAGAACCTGTTACATTGCCATTCCACGGTTGCCTTACCCGGTATTGGCAGGGCCAGTAGAGCCTATTCCTTGTGCATTCCTCAGGCTGCCCTGCCAGGTATTGGTAAGGCCGGTAGAACCAGTACATTACCATTTTACGGTTGCCTTACCCGGTATTGGCAGGGCCGGTAGAGCCTACTTCCACTATTCCTTCAGTATCGCTTGGGTTGCCTTGCCTGTATTATTTGCAAGGCCAGTAGAACCTACCTCAATTGTCATTTGCTTATATATATATGTAATGTTTGTATGTGTATGAAAACCCTATGGGATTGCCTTAACTTTTCAATAAAGTTATGTTTTTACCTAAACCTTACGTCTGAGAGTCTTAACAAACCGTGACAGCCTGTTCCTGTTGCCTCTGGGCATAACCTCCGAGTACGTGTATCTGTGCCCGTCAGTGGGCTGCCCATTCCGTACAGTATTATCTGGGCCTGCTACGGTTGCCTCTGTGCAATACCTCCGTGTACCTGTGCCTTTCACTCAGGCAGCCTATACCTGGTTTTCTGGGCAAGTCCGGTAGTCTCATCAGTTTTGCCTGTTCCATTGGGTATTTTGCCTTGCAGTACTTACATCGCCTAGGGCACCTCCTTGCTGGTAGTGCTGAGGTTTTGTTCCAGTTCCTGTTCCAGTTCTGCACTCTGCATTACAGTTATTGTACATACCTGTTTGTTTGTACCCTGACCTGTGTCAGATCCAGAAGAGCTTATCCTCTGTCTGGGTCTGGACCTGTTGAAGGGCATCTCTGTTCTTTATTATTTATTTAATAAAGCTGCATTATTTACCTTAACCAAACTGTCTGAGTGTTCAATAAAACCGCGAAAGGGCCATGACCTCAGACAAGGCTGCTGAAGGTAGCTCCCAGAGTCTCCTATGGAGAATGGATGCTCAGGAGCAACGGTTGGACCAGTTGTCGATGGCTATCCAGACTATTTTGGAGTGCACTGCCTGTCTCGAGAGACCTGTACAGCTTTCGGTGGCCACTCCAGTCCAGGCACCATTGGCACAGGTCAATACGTCTAGTCCATCCTTTAAGGGGCTATCCGCTACCGCTCCCCTTCCTCTGAGATATGACGGGGAGCCTACTCTTTGCTGAGGGTTCTTGAACCAACTCGAGATTTTTCTTGAACTTGTACCTCAGGCATTTTCTAGTGAAAGGAGCAAAGTGTGGTTCATGATCTCACTACTGACGGGTAAAGCTCTAGCTTGGGCAAATCCGATTTGAGAGACTGGCAAACTGATCACCAATAACTTTGCCGAGTTTTTAAAGGGATAGTAATACTTCGTTTTAACTTTATTTTATTTTGTAGGCATTAAAAAAACATTAAGAATGATATAAGTCTTATTTCTCAAACCTTTATAGTTTATGAGATATTTACAAGCAAAGTTTCCCCCTCCCGCCCCTTTTACCTACTGTAAACAGTCTCTTCTCAGATGTGGAATGCAGTCCGTAGACTGGACAGATAACAGAAGGGGACACTCTTATTCCTATGAAAACAATGAAATCCCTGCCCCCCTTGACAAGTTTTTCAGCTTTTTCCCTTATCTTAATTGAAGATTCTCCCTCTCTGCAATCTACCTGGGCACCTCCCTTCTGCTCAGGCTGAAGTGTGACATCAGTAAAAGGGGCGGGAGGGGGAAACTTTGCTTGTGAATATCTCATAAACCATAAAGGTTTGAGAGATAAGACTTATATCATTCTTCATGTTTTTTTAATGCCTACAAAAGAAAGTTAAAATGAAGTATTACTATCCCTTTAAGGACCTTCCACAATGTATTCAAAATCCCAGGGCGTGCCATCTCTGCTGCCAAACGTCTTATGAGAATCCAGCAGGGCACACATACTGTTTCAGACTATGCCATTGAATTTCGTACGCTCGCAGCAGAGGTAGGTTGGAACGATGAGGCGCTTGTGGCTGCCATCCCGCAAGGTCTCGAGGACTGGATCAAAGATGAAATTGCGGCCAGAGACTTGACAGAGGGTTTAGAGAGTTTCATTGATTATACCATCCTGATTGACTCCCGTATAAGGCAGAGGAGTATATATAAGGATCGTAGATCAAGATCTACGAGCGAGTCTGCTACTAGAGCTAATTTCCCACCCTTGCCTCCCTCTCCTCCCATACCTCCAGGTCCTGCTACTGGGAGTGTAGAACCTATGCAATTGGGCTTTACACGATTGTCCAAGGAGGAACGCTCCTTCCGCCGTAAACAGGGCTTATGTATGTATTGTGGCAAGGCTGGTCACCTGCTAAAAACTTGTCCTGTGCGGCCGGGAAATGCATGCACCTAGACTCAAGCAGTGGACAGATCCTAGGTGGTGTAAACCAGTCCCCAGAGAGCACGTTGAACAAACCTGTACTCTATATTGTAGTCTCTTGGGCTGACGATTCTGTGAATACTCCTGCTCTGATTGACTCCGGTGCTGTCGGATATTTCATGGACAGAGACTTTGCAAACTACATAATATTCCATTACTGGACAGAGAATCTCCACTTGATATTGAGGCCATTGATGGGAGGCCCCTGGTACGACCACAGGTCACCCAGGAGACATGCCCATTATCTGTTTGCATCGGAGCACTTCACAAGAAGACCTTACAATTTCAGATAATTCAGTCTCCCCGTGTAATGGTTTTTCAGACACTCAGACAGCAGGTTTGAATAAAACACAGTTTTATTAAAACCGTTTTATTAAAAAAAAAAAAAATAAAGAACAAAGATCGCCCTCAATAGGCAACACAGTAGATAGCGTTAGATAGGCTAAATGTGCCTTCACAGGACCAGTATACAGAAGTATGGATAATACATATACTGTCACAGTACAGGCTCAGAATAGCGACTGGTAATCAATAGTTAAATACAAAGGAATGGTCAGTCTCTGTTGTGGTGTTTGGCATGCCCAAGGTGAATAAGAGGCAGCAATAGGTGTTAGATTATGCAACACCTTAAGTCCATAGGTGTAGAGAGCTGCTTTGGCAGTACAGGGACTGAGGCAGAACGCTGCAGAGTAGTTAGCAGATAGCCCCCACGGGCGTATAATGGAGACAACTTGTACTGCAAGAGCGTGAGCCAATAGCCCCCACAGGCGTATAACGGAGACAACTGGTACTGCAAGAGCGTGAGCCAATAGCCCCCACAGGTGTATAATGGAGACCAACCGTACAGTGATAGCTTGAGCCAATAGCCCCCACAGGTGTATAACGGAGACAACTTGCACTGCAAGAGTGTGAGCCAATAGTCCTACGGACGTAACAACGGACACTGGGTACAGCAAGAGCTTGAGCAGATACCCTCCACAGGCGTTAGTAACGGAAACCACTTGTGCTGCAAGTGCTTGAGCCAATAGCCCCACCGGGCAGTAATGGATAGTAACACTGAGAGCTAGAACCAATAGAGCCTCTCACGGGTGCATTAACGGAGGCCGACTACTCTGCTTGGTTGACAATATAATCTGCCGTCTAACCAAGGCCCACAACGCGGCCGGCTCAGCAAGAGCAGCGGATAACTGCAACGGCTCTGCAAGTGTTAAGAAGGCTCAGATCAGGGAGAAGGTAGCACTGCAAGAGTTAACAACAGCACCAGGGTAGGATATATAGCTCTGCAAGTACAATCGGAGGCTCAGCGTGTGAAGGAATCGCTCTGCAAGTGCCAAGGAAGACTCAGCTTTGGAAGCACAGCTCTGCAAGTGTAACGGGAGACTCAGCTCTAGAGACACGGCTCAGCAGGAGTTAATGGTTGCAGTCTCGATCAGCTCTGCCACGACACAGTAGGAATCAGAATGTCGCCAGAGCGACAACAGCAGCTGGAAGCAGGGACGGTAGCAGAGACTGTAGCAAGCCGATACAGGACACGAAACAGGAAGTCAGCCAGGCCAGGTCAGATCACCGAGGGGATTCTCAGACAAGCCAGATCAGTCACGAGCAGGAACGTCAGCCAGGCCGGGTCAGATCACGGAGCAGGAACACAGGAGCATAGTTTGAACAGGCCAAGTCGGTACACAGGAAATCAGGAACGCAGGAACACCGCAACAGCAACACTGGCTCTGGAACACCACAAAAGCGCACCTGACAGGTGCCAATGGTCAGGTATAAAATGGTCACCAGGGGCGGACCAAACAGGCTCAACCAATAGGGGAGCAGCACAAGCGAGAGTGACAGAGAGAGATCACGGGAACCGTGATACCCCGCTTTGAGGTCATTTTGGGATTTCCCTGGTTACATACGCATAATCCCAGACTAGACTGGAAGACGTGTGAGATCTTGTCTTGGTCCGAGCACTGTAACACTCATTGTCTAAGGCACCCTACCAAGATTTTGCGTACCTCTCCCTCCTTACCGCATGAATACCAGTCCTTCAGCGATGTATTCAGTAAGGGAGAGGCTAGCAATCGCCCATACGATTGTACTATTGATATTGTGCCTAGCGCTATGCCTCCTAAGGGTAGAACTTACCCATTGTCACGTGACTAAAACCGGGTCATGGAGGAGTACATTGGTGATGCCTTGGCTTGTGGCATTATTCGTAAGTCGTCCTCGCCCGCGGGGGCTGGATTCTTTTTCGTTAAAAAGAAGGACGGGGAGCTCCCACCCTGTATTGATTTATAGGGGTCTCAACAAAATAATGATAAATAATGCTTATCCCATTCCACTCATCACCAAACTGTTCGATCTGTTAAAGGGCGCATCCATTTTTACTAAACTAGACCTTAGGGCGGCATATAATCTAGTCCGGATTAAGGCAGGTGATGAGTGGAAAACTGCTTTCAATACTCGTACGGGGCACTACGAATATTTGATTATGCCATTTGGTCTCTGCAATGCCCCGGTGGTATTCCAAGAATTCATAAATGATGTACTGAGGGATTTGTTACAATCCTGTGTGGTCGTATACGTAGACGACATTTTGATATATTCTCCCAACCTGGAGACTCACCTTTTGTGGTGTCAGTTTTGCAGAGGCTAAGAGAAAACAAGCTATATTGCAAACTCGAGGCGCAATTTCCATAGGTCTAGTGTGTCTTTTCTTGGCTATGTCATCTCTAAGGAAGGTTTCGCTATGGATAAAGACAAGCTTGCAGCAGTGTTGCAGTGGCCGCACCCCATGGTCCTCAAACCCTTGCAGTGGTTTTTAGGGTTTGCAAATTATTATAGAAAATTTATTCGCGATTATTCTAGAATTGTGAGACCACTCACTGATATGACCCATAAGGATGCCAACGCCTCAGATTGGTCCCCAGGGGAGGTCAGGGCATTTGAAACATTGAAATCCGCATTCTCCACTGCCCCAGTCCTGTCGCATCCTATTCCTGGGCTACCGTTTACGTTGGAGGTGGATGCCTCTGAAACCGGAGTAGGAGCAGTGTTGGGCCAAAGACCAGGTCCTGATAAGACTTGAGACTATGCGGATTTTTCTCGAAAACCATGACCAAAGCCCAGAGTCTGTATGACATTGGTGATCGGGAACTATTGGCAATTATTCTGGCTTTGCGTGAATGGCGCCACCTGTTGGAGGGCACTAGGGCACCAATATTGATTTTGACTGATCATAAGAACCTAATGTACCTCTCTGAGGCCAAGAGACTATCCCCAAGACAAGCTAGATGGGCACTGTTTTTGTCTCGTTTCAATTTCATTGTCTCTTACTTACCTGGTACAAAGAATGTGCGGGCCGACACCTTATCTAGACAATTTGGTCCTGATCCGGGGTTTGACTCTGTACCAGTGCCTATCATCCCTCCGGACCGTATACTTGCCACATTGCGGACGAGCATCACTTCGCCGTTGGGGGAGGAGATTTTGGCATCTCAGGCCAATGCTCCCCCAGAGAAGCCCATGGGCAAGTGTTTTGTGAAAGAGCCCTTTCGGGCTAAATTGATGGAGGCTTACCACGCTTCCCGGACGGCCGGACATGTGGGAAAAAAATCAATTAATCTGGCTGGTCTCGGACCATGGGAGTCAATTCGTGTTGAGGTTTTGGAGGGCCTTTTGTAACCAGATGGGGATTCAGTTGTCCTTTTCCTCCGCCTATCACCCCCAGACTAATGGGGCCGCTGAGCTTTGTTTTATATCCAACCATCACGACAATTGGGCTGACCTGTTGCCGTGGGCAGAGTTCGCCAGGAACTGTGCAGCTCACCCTTTCTGATCAACTCTGGGTTTCAACCATGCTTGCTCCCGGACACCTTCCAAGCACAACAGATTCCAGCTCTGGATGAGCATATTAGGCAACTCCGCTTCACATGGGCACAGGTCCAGAATTCCCTACGTGATTCCTTCCTACGAGTCCAGCGGCATGCCAACAACAGAAGATTGCCGGCTCCTGTATTCCAGGTGGGGGACCGTGTCTGGTTGTCCTCCAAGAATCTTAGGTTGCAAGTACCTTGTTACAAGTTTGCGCCTCGGTTTGTGGGTCCATTCCGGGTACTCCGAGTCAACCTTATGCATTAGAATTACCTGCCTCCATGAAGATGCATAACGTGTTCCATGTATCTCTTCTCAAACCTTTGGTGTGTAACCGTTATACCACCACCCCTGCAGTTCCAGGTCCGGTGCGCATACAGGATCATGACGAGTACGAAGTGCAGAGTATTTTGGATTCACTTAGATTCTGTGGACAGATCCAATACTTGGTGCACTGGAAGGGATATGGCCCAGAAGAACGCTCATGGGTGAACCACTCTGACATCCATGCTCCACTATTGTTGCACATATTGCATGCTAAGTTTCCAGCCAAGACTAGACCCCTCAAGATGGGGGGGGTCATTGAGAGGGGGGTACTATCATGGTGCCCGTGATTCTGCCTGAGCGACATTCTTTCTTCCGGGGTTTACCTTGGCTGCATTCTTATTGGCTCTGGGTTCATAACTCCTCCCAGGGCTTGCCTTTATATACACCCTTCTGTCAATACACTGGTGCCCTTTTGTGGTGTTCCTGACCAGATGTTTGTTGCTGAGTATCCTGTTCCGTGTATGATCTGGTTTTGTCTGACCTTGCTCCTGTCTTCGTTGCCCATTTAGTTGACGACCTGGTTTGCCTGACTACGATTCCTGTACCGATTCCATTGACTACTGATCCAGGCTTTGGTTGACTATTGCTCGCTGTGTACCGATCCAGGCTTTGGTTGACTACTGCTCGCTGTGTACCGATCCAGGCTTTGGGTGACTACCGCTCTCTGTGTACCGATCCAGGCCTTGGTTGACTACCGCTCTCTGTGTACCGATCCAGGCTTTGGTTGACTACCACTCGCTGTGTACCAAGCCAGGCTTTGGTTGACTACCGCTCGCTGTGTACCGATCCAGGCTTTGGTTGACTACCACTCGCTGTGTACCGATCCAGGCTTTGGTTGACTACCACTCGCTGTGTACCAAGCCAGGCTTTGGTTGACTACCGCTCGCTGTGTACTGATCCAGGCTTTGTCTGACTCCCGCTTTCAGTGTACCGACCCAGGCTCTGGCTGACTCTAGCTCTCAGTGTACAGATTCTGCATTGGCTATTCTCCTAGCATTAGCTATACCGCTAGTGCCTCTGTTGTCTCCGGTCTCGTGTCCTTAGCCTTTGCTCTCGGTTGCCCCGGTATATACAGCCTGTGCCTTACTGTTGCCTCCGGTTGCATTACTATACAGCCTGTGCCTTTGTGGTTACTTCTGGTTGCACTACCTTTCAGCCTGTGCCTCACTGTTGCCTCTGGTTATGCTACTATACAGCCTGTGCCATACGATTACCTCCGGTTGCGCTACTATACTACCAGTACCTTACTGTTGCCTCCAGTTGCACTGCTATACAGCCTGTGCCTTACGATTGCCTCCGGTTGCGATACTACTCAGCCTGTACATTACTGTTGCCTCTGGTTGCGCTACTATACAGCCTATGCCTGTTCCGGTTGCCTCCGGGCATTACCTCAGAGTACGTGTATCTGTGCCCGTCACACGGGCTGCCCATTCCGTACAGTATTATCTGGGCCTGCTATGGTTGCCTCTGTGCAATACCTCCGTGTACCTGTGTCTGTGCCTGTCACTCAGGCTGCCTATACCTGTTTTTCTGGGCAAGTCCGGTGGTCTTGTCTGTTTCCCCTGTTTGCCCTGCAGTACTTACCTCGCCTAGGGCACCTCCTTGCTGCTACTGCTGAGGTTTTGTTCCAGTTCTACACTCTGCATTACAGTTATTGTACATACCTGTTTGTACCCTGACCTGTGTCAGATCCAGAAGAGCTTATCCTCTGTCTGGGTCTGCACCTGTTGAATGGCATCTCTGTTCTTTATTATTTATTTAATAAAGCTGCATTTTTTACCTTAACCAAATTGTCTGAGTGTTCAATAAAACCGTGACAGAGGGACTTGATCCAGAAAACATTGCAAGGGGTTAAATGAAGAAGCCTCAGACAGGATAGGCGTCTGCTCTTATCTAATCTCTGCCCCACCCATTCCCTACGAAGTATAGCATGTTCCTCATCTGTAAGATGAGTTTCCTGCAAGAGGGCAACTTGAGAGTGTAAGTGGCGCAAATGGCCTAGAATTTGCTTGCGTTTAATAGGACTATGTATGCCCCCAACATTCCAGAAGGTGAAGCAGAGAAAATGAGATGCCAATCTAATTTAACAGGAAGAATCCGCTATGGAGGCAACCAGTGACAGAGAAACCAGGAGAGATGAGCATGAGTGAAGAAAACCAACCCCTCTACCAGCGAGGAGCTGCTAGTTTGACAAAGAAGAAAGGGAGTGGGGCAAGATGACCATAGGTCAAACCATCTAGAGGCATGCATCAACAAAATAAGACATAGACAATATTGACACAAAGAACATAGTCCATAACAAACTTATCAACATATTCAAGAACGTAAGTTCTCATAAACCTGTGGACTGATCCCCAGAATAAACAATGCAATACAACAACAATAGTGACATTATAGCTAACCAGGGAGCCCAGTGTCAAGCCAGGCCACATAATTGATCCCCGCCATGACACTGCACTCCCTCAGAAAAGGAGTTGCTCAACCAAGAACAAAAAGAAACTCACACTACCCACCCTCAGACTCTCATAAAACACATTCCCATCCCTCACTAATGGTGGATATGTGTAACGGTTTTATAGGACACTCAGACCAGCAGGTTAGAATAAAACACAGTTTTATTAAAACAAAACAAGAAAGACCGCCCTCTATAGGCAATACAAAATAATTGAGAGATTAGTGGCTTACAAATGCCTTATCAGGCCCAGTATACAGATGCAATAAATATACATATACTGTCACAGGACAGGCATAGAAACATAAGGGTACTCAATGGTTAAAGTACATGTAAATCAGTCTCTGTTGTGGTGTTTGACACGCCCAAGGTGGTAATGGAGCAGCAAGTGGTTCTAGATGAAACAACACCGTCAGTCTACTGAACAGAGATTGCTGCTTAGGCTGAGCAGGAACTGAGGCCAAAACACTGCAGAGTTGAGCTAGAGCCAATAGCCCCCATGGGAGTAGTAACAGAGATAACCTCACTGCAAGAGCTTGAGCCAATAGCCCCCATGGCCGTAGTAATGGAGATAACCTCAATGCAAGAGCTTGAGCCAATAGCCCCCATGGGCATAGTAACGGAGACAAACTACACTGCAAGAGCTTGAGCCAATAGCCCCCACGGGCATAGTAACAGAGACAAACTACACTGCAAGAGCTTGAGCCAATAGCCCCCACGGGCATAGTAACAGAGACAAACTACACTGCAAGAGCTTGAGCCAATAGCCCCCACGGGCGTAGTAAAGGAGACTAACTACACTGCAAGAGTTTGAGCCAATAGCCCCCACGGGCGTAGTAACGGAGACAAACTACACTGCAAGAGCTTGAGCCAATAGCCCCCACGGGCATAGTAACAGAGACAAACTACACTGCAAGAGCTTGAGCCAATAGCCCCCACGGGCGTAGTAAAGGAGACTAACTACACTGCAAGAGTTTGAGCCAATAGCCCCCACGGGCGTTTAATAGAGACTAATCACTGCAAGAGCTTGAGCCAATAGTGCCTCCCGCGGGCGCGGTAACGGAGACCGACTACGCTGCAAGATAGACAGAGTGAGCCACCGCCTATACAAGGCTCTGAAATGTAACCAGCTCAGCAAGTGTAGCGGAAGATCTGGCAATGGCTCTGCAAGTGTTAATGGAGGCTCAGCGAATGGAGACAGCAGCTCTGCAAGTGTACTGGAGGCTCAGTGAACGGAGACAACAGCTCTGCAAGTGTTAACGGAGGCTCAGGGAATGGACACACAGCTCTGCAAGTACAAACGGAGGCTCAGCGAACAGCGGCACGGCTCTGCAAGAGTTAACGGAGGCTATGACACGATCAGCCCTGCCACAAGCACAGGCGGAAGTCAGAATGTCACCTCGGCGACACCAAGCAGCAGCGGCAGGAACGGAGGCAGGGTCAGCACCAAGCCGGTTCAGGTCACAGAGCAGGAAGTCAGCCAGACAGGGTCAGATCACGGAGCAGGGTTCTCAGACAAGCCAGATCAAGTCACAAGCAGGAACGTCAGCCAAGCTGGGTCAGATCACGGAGCAGGAAACCAGGAGCGTCGTCAAAACAGGCCAAATCGGTACACAGGAAGCAGGAACACTGGAACACAGCAACAGCAGCACTGGCTCAGGAACACCACGAAAGGGCACCTGACAGGTGCCAAAGGCCAGGTATAAAAAGGCCATAGTTTTAACTTCCCCCAGGATACAGTGAATTGAAGACTGAAGTGCATCCAGTTTAGTATCTAGAACCGGTGTAAGCAATGCAAGGACCACCTTGGCTATGTCTTCAGCAATTGTTGGCTGCACAGTGTTAGCAGCAATAGTAGAGGTGCTTGTTGTGTGTTCCTCCGAAAGGGAGACCTGAGCATTTTTATTTTTGTCTTGCTTTTTGTCTCCACGTTGAGGTCGCGGGGTTTTAGTTTGATCCGCAGATGCAACAGAGATGAATATCACAGGTGGAGAAGGAGGCTGGGGGGATATAGAGCTGGAACATCACATCATGATATGCCCCAAGCAAGTGACTGGAAATCCCACAGGTTAAAAGGTGTAGTTCACATGGTAGCAGACATCCCACAGGACACAACTGCGATGATAGTAGGCCAAAATTACAGGAGGGCCATCTCTTGAATTATCTTTCAGTGAAACAATATATGGGAGAGGTGGGGGGACACAAAAAGGAAAGGCACAGACAGGGAGATGACTTGGTAAGATCAGCAGCGTCCCAGACAGTCGGACGTGGTCTTCTTGAAATCCAAAGCAAAGGTAGGCACTCCAGCTACATCCAATATAATTAGCGAAATACTACTTTAACTATTTGAGTGCCAGAGGAGTACACAAAGCATTGCGCAGCAAAGAGTGGAGTATCCCTCTGGCACTCAGAGAATTACAAATTTTCAAGTCAAACTTTTTATATTTTCTTTAAGCATTTTTTGAAAATACTTATTTTTCCATTATAACACCTTAAGAATGTGTTTTTATTCACAGCAATCACAGGCATGAGTCTGAAAATACAACACTGAAACTTTCCAGGAAACAACATAAAGTCTACATCAGGACTGCAGAGATCACGCAGATAAACTGATTTAGGTCTGTGCATTGAGTGTGGTCTGGAAATCTTGACTCTTGCTATTACAAATAAGCAAACAATATTGATTTCATTGTTCCAACTAATGTTTCTAATAAGAAAAATCTATATAAAGAAATGAAAAAAATATATATATTGGGGATTTCAAGCATGGTATTGCTGTGAAAGTTGTTAACATGTGCCCTGGGGGTCAAATATAATCAAGTGGCCCATTTCTACTATTGTTCCAGCCCACTATCTCAGCCCACCTCGTTTAATTTTAAAATTGGCATTAATAGTGTGAGGTAAGGCAAATTAAACCACAGAGCTTACAGTTGAAATGGAGCTACATAGATTGCAATTTAAGTAAAAGCTACACTAGTGATACCATAGAGCTTACAATGAAATTGGGTTATGATACTAGAGTAGCTCCATTTTGATTGTAGCTCTGTGGTATCACTAGTGTAGCTCCATTTAAAGCAGCAAGTGAAAGATTGAGTGCGGCAGTGGCCCACCAACCTGGACATATGACTGGCCCAGGGGGCAATTGCCCCCTGCCCCCAGGCCAGCCCTCCTCTGGAGAAAATGGAGCAAATCAATTATCCCATCCTATATAATAATTCACTAAGCTTTGTCAGAAGCCATCATGAGCAGTAGAGACAGCTGCACAAGCTTTAGTCATGAGCAGTACAGACTGCCCGCGCTGTGGCTGTCTCCAAATTCAGATCGGAGTCGCACAGAGAGGACTCCAGTCTGAATTCGTAGCTCTTCGTTCCATATCAGCCGTGGCACGGCCACTCTCTACTGCTCATGCCTACAGAGGTGGAACTGTGGCCCGTGTAAACGGGCCTTTCAACTTGTAGGGAATAAATAAACATTACCAAGGTTCAAAAGCCATTGGAAATCTAGCATTCATGTGCTTAACCCTTTGAGCAACAGAGGGGTGTGAAATGCATTGCAAAGCAATGCATTGCACACTTCTCTGGCACTCAAAGGGTTAAGAACCACATTCAATATTTTGGGGATTTTGTTTGTTCTCTATGGTGCTGTTGGTTTGCTCAAGAATTGTTCCAGATCTTGTTATTATGGACTAGATTACATGGTTTATGATAACTGATACCACTGTAGTTCTCTACATATTTTCCCATATACTTCATTTTGAATCTGGGAGATACTGAGGGTGATGAACCAAGAAGAAATGGGGGGAGATGCACTAACAGGTGATGTTATGGTGATGTTTGTGTCTGGCAATGTATGGTGAGCTCATCACCTTGGCGATATAGACACACATTGCCATATGTTTTAAGAATTAGGGATGCCAGGGGAATGGGGGGGCTTTATATATTAGAATGCAGGGTTATTGTACTGCTGAAAATGCCAGCGGTTCAACAACAGCCTGAGTACATTTCCTCTGCCCCCCCATCCCCCACACTTACCCAATGGAAGAATAATGGAAAGGATTCACTTTGACTTCAGCACTTAACCTTTTCAGTGCCATAAGGATGTGCATTGCATGCCCCTGTGACAGTGAAAGGGTTAAGAATTTATAGCTGGGTAAAAAAAGTTTATGATTAATTTAATTGTAAATGTCTTTTAGTGTTCTTTAAAACTTTACATAGACCTTGCCCTTCAATATTATCCTATTATATAATTCTAATTTGCTAGGATGTTTGTCAGATGCCTTCATGCGCAGCAGAGACTGCTGAGCGATGTGCAGTCATGTGCAGTAGAGACTGCCAGCTCTGCAGTCATGCGCAGTACTGACCTGCCAAATGTGCCATGGCTGATACAGAGTGGGGAGCTCCGAATTCAGACAGGTCCCAGGAAGGTGGGCAGAGAGGACTACGGTCTGAATTCGGAGCTCCCTGCTCTGTATCTGCCACGGCGCGTTTGGGCAGTCCATACAAAGCATGACTGCAGCGAGGCCAGTGAGAACAGAGGATCAGGCCACCGGGTGAGAAAGAGGCAAGGGTGGTGAGAGGCATGGGGGGTCAAAAGTGTGGTGAAAGAGGCATGGGGGGCAAAAGAGGTATGGGGTGCAAGAGGCTGGTGAAAGAGGCATGGGGGGATTAGAGGGTTGTGAAAGAGGCATTGGAGGGCAAAAGTGTTGTGAAAGAGGCATGGGGGGCAAAAGGGTGGCAAAAGAGGTATGGGGAGCAAGAGCCATGGGGGGATTAGAGGGTTGTGAAAGAGGCATTGGGGGGGGTAAGATTGTGGTGAAAGAGGAATGGGGGCAAAAGGGTGGCAAAAGAGGTATGGGGAGCAAGAGGGTGGTGACAGAGCCATGGAGGGGACAAAAGGGTTGTGAAAGAGGCATGGGGGGCAAAAGAGGAATGGGGAGCAAGAGGGTTGAAAGACATTGGTGGGGCAAAAGTGTAGTGAAAGAGCCATGGGGGGCCAAAAGAGGTATGGGGGGCAAAAGTGTGGTGAAAGAGGCATTGGGGGACAGAAAGGGTTGCAAAAGAGGTATGGGGAGCAAGAGCGTGATGGAAGGGACAAAGGGGTGAAGAAAGAGGCATGGGGGCAAGAGGGTGGGGAAAAAGGTATGGAGGGCAAGAGGAGGGAGAAAGGCAAGGGAGGTTAGAAAGAGACAAGAGGGGGTAGAAAGAGGCAAGAGGAACAAAACAATGTGTTGCGTACCACTCTGGCACTCAGAGGGTTAACATTACCGTACCTTGGCCCGTGTACATAGGCTTTTACACTAGTCTCTTAATATAATGAATAGATGATGGGGACTGAACAGGGAAAATACCTTCTTGACTAAAAGTGTCACCCATTACGTCCTCTTGTGGTACTATGCAACAGAGTTTTGACCACACAATTATTCAACTCCATAGGTCCTAGACACACATCCACTCACTTCGTCACTCTAGTGTCAGGTAAAGAGGTAAAATTCTACAGTAAACTAATTGCAACAAAGGGGAAAATAAAATATAATAAGCTATTCCTTTCAAATAAAATGTATCCACTGATTTGTGGGGCTTTTAACACTTTGAATGCTAGAGAGTTTTCTAATGCATTTCCCAAGCACAATTTTATACATTTTTATTTGTCTGCAATAGGTCAGCTGGTAAGTTCCAGAACTGCAGCTGTTACCATCCTGCATAAGGCCCATTGTCACAGAGAATGTGAGGCACATAAATCACACAAATGTCCCCCACCCTTCGCATGAACACTGTGTAAAAATGCTTCTGAAACTGGTAGAGCAAGATACTGCCTTCCCAGGTATAAAAACCATCTAATTAAAGAAGAAATTGAAGAATGTCATAACATAGAACTGCACCCTATACTATAAGTAAACAGATAGTGATGATAGTTATTATGGTGAAAAGGAGACCTTTAAAGAAGTTATGTGAAAACAGGTGAGCTCTAGGAGATTTACTTATACAATACAAAATAACCTTCTAAGTATTTTTTCTGAAGAAAGGAGGAAATGCACAAAGATAATGTTTTTTTGTGTAAAAAACATTTAAGTATTGTTACCATTTACTTGATATCACCTAAAACAAATTTCGATTTAAAAAAAAAAAAAATCAAAATCGCATAAATTCCATTTTAATTTAATTTAGTTTTGCATTAATTAGAGTTATATATTACTAGTGTAAAATCCTGTATACATGGGCCAGGGTCCGGAACCCTTTGAGTGGCAGAGGGCTTTCCCACTGGATGCATGCATAACAAAAAGATGATTGAAAACCTAACTGAAATTACCTAATATAGAGGTGTTTCAAGAATCCAACTTGTACTGCAAATGAAAAAGGTTTCTAAGTAAGTGCTTGCAATCATAATGGGAGACATTGACTGGAGAACTCAGACTTGTAGAACAACAAAGAGAAATACATTTATAAGTATGCTAAATGATAACTTACTGTTCCAATTAGTAGAGAACACAACTGGAAATCAGGCCTTCTAGACGCAATAATCTTAATGAAGTAATACACAATATACATTTAGAGGAGGATTTACCATAATATTGAATCTTTGAATTCATTTTAACTTTAAATATTACTATCCCTTTAAAACTGAAAGTGATAAAACAATTGCAACAGTGAACAAGAACAATCCTTAACATTTCTTCAAGCATGTGTATGACAAAAAAAAGATGAAAGTTGGTATCCTTAAATGTAAGACAGATTAATTATTGAGTGAGGTTAAAGCAATGGATAACACTTAAAACATTTTTTTTCTGCACACCCAATAAAAGTAAAAATAACAGACTTCAGGCAAACAGGTAGAATCATGTAATTTCCTCCATCATATACATGACTTACAGAGGACAAAGTTAAAAAAGAAAAGAGACTGGAAAAAATTGTGGTGAATAAAGCACCTGGATCTGATGGTATACACCCAAAGATTCAAAATTTAAATTCATATATATCAAGGTCATTATGCAATATATTTAAGGCATAGTTGCCTGGATGGGAGACCGCATGCTAATACCAGGAGACGTAGGCATTTTTTTTTTCTTTCTTTCTTTCTTTCTCGGCCAGCTATCAATTATATATGCTTGTTGAATACAGTCGTTTGAGTCAAAAGACCATGTGAAAAACTGCCCTCTGCCTACTGCCATACAAGCTTGAACACACCCATATCTGTTTGAACTTGAAAGTGAAGCATGCTAGTAACTGGACAGTACCTGGATAGGAGACCCCCTGGGAATACCAGGTGCTGTAGGCCTTTTTTTTTTTTTTGCTTTGTTTTTCAGCCAGCTACACATTATGTAGGCTTGTTGAATCGGGTCATTGGAGTCAAAGGGCCATGTAAAAGCTTCCCATCCGCCTGTGCCCATCCAAGTCTGAATGCACCCAAACCCATTGGAACTTGGAAGTGAAGCAGGCTCTTACTTGGATAGTACTTGGATGTGAGACTGCCTGGGAATACCAGATGATGTAGGCTTTTTTTTTCTTTGTTTTTCAGCCAGCTACACATTCTATAGGCTTGTTGAACCTGGTTGTTGGAGTCAAAGGGCCTTGTGAAAGGCTCTCCTCCGCCTATGGCCATACAAGCCTGAATGCACCCAAAGCCATCCGAACTTGGAAGTGAAGCAGGCTCTTTCCTGGATAGTACCTGGATGGGAGACCGCCTGGGAACCAGGTGTCATAGGCTTTTTTTTTTACTTTGTTTTTCAGCCAGCTACACATTCTATAGGCTTGTTGAATCTGGTCGTTGAAGTCAAAGGGCCTTGTAAAAGCCTACCCTCCACCTGCGGCCATACAAGTCTGAAGGCACCCAAACCCTCCAAACTTGAAATTGAAGCAGGCTCTGGCCTGTATAGTACCTGAATGGGAATACCAGGTGCCATAAGCTTTTTTTTTTTTTGCTTTGTTTTGTGGCCAGCTACACATAATATATGCTGTTTGAATCTGGTTGTTGGAGTCAAAGATCCTTCTGAAAGTTTCCCCTCTGCCAATGGCCATACAAGCCTCAATGCACCCAAACCCATCCAAACTTGTAAGTGGAGCAGGTTCTGGCCTGGATAGTACCTGGATGGTAGACAGCCTGGGAATACCAGGTGCCGTAGGCATTATTTTTTTTTTTTCTGTGTTTTTCAGCCAGCTACACTTCCTATAGGCTTGTTGAATCTGGTCGTTGGAGTCAAAGGGCCTAGTGAAAGCCCTTCTTCCGCCTACGGCCATACAAGCCTGCATGCACCCAAACCCATCCGAACTGGGAAGTGAAGCAGGTTCTGGCCTGGATAGTACCTGAATGGGAGACCGCCTGGGAATACCAGGTGCCGTAGGCATTATTTTTTTTTTTGTTGTGTTTTTCAGCCAGCTACACTTCCTATAGGCTTGTTGAATCTGGTCATTGGAGTCAAAGGGCCTAGTGAAAGCCCGTCTTCCGCCTACAGCCATGCATGCCTGAATGCACCCAAACCCATCCGAGCTTGGAAGTGTAGCAGGTTCTGGCCTGGATAGTACCTGAATGGGAGACCGCCTGGGAATACCAGGTGCCGTAGGCATTATTTTTTTTTTTGTTGTGTTTTTCAGCCAGCTACACTTCCTATAGGCTTGTTGAATCTGGTCATTGGAGTCAAAGGGCCTAGTGAAAGCCCGTCTTCCGCCTACAGCCATGCATGCCTGAATGCACCCAAACCCATCCGAGCTTGGAAGTGTAGCAGGTTCTGGCCTGGATAGTACCTGGATGGGAGACCACCTGGGAATACCAGGTGCCGTAGGTATTATTTTTTTTTTTTGCTTAGTTTTTCAGTCAGCTACACTTCCTATAGGCTTGTTGAATCTGGTCGTTGGAGTCAAAGGGCCTAGTGAAAGCCCCTCTTCTGCCTACGGCTATAAAAGCCTGAATGCACCCAAACCCATCCGAACTTGGAAGTGAAGCAGGTTCTGGCCTGGATAGTACCTGGATGGGAGACCACCTGGGAATACCAGGTGCCGTAGGCATAATTTTTTTTTTTGCTGTGTTTTTCAGCCAGCTACACTTCCTATAGGCTTGTTGAATCTGGTCGTTGGAGTCAAAGGGCCTAGTGAAAGCCCCTCTTCCGCCTACGGCCATACAAGCCTGAATGCACCCAAACCCATCCGAACTTGGAAGTGAAGCAGGTTCTGGCCTGGATAGTACCTGAATGGGAGACCGCCTGGGAATACCAGGTGCCGTAGGCATTATTTTTTTTTTGCTGTGTTTTTCAGCCAGCTACACTTCCTATAGGCTTCTTGAATCTCGTCGTTGGAATCAAAGGGCCTAGTGAAAGCCCCTCTTCCGCCTACGGCCATAAAAGCCTGAATGCACCCAAACCCATCCGAACTTTGAAGTGAAGCAGGTTCTGGCCTGGATAGTACCTGGATGGGAGACCGCCTGGGAATACCAGGTGCCTTAGGCATAATTTTTTTTTTTGCTGTGTTTTTCAGCCAGCTACACTTCCTATAGACTTGTTGAATCTGGTCGTTGGAGTCAAAGGGCCTAGTGAAAGCCCCTCTTCCGCCTACAGCCATACAAGCCTGAATGCACTCAAACCCATCCGAACTTGGAAGTGAAGCAGGTTCTGGCCTGGATTGTACCTGGATGGGAGACCGCCTGGGAATACAAGGAGCCGTAGGCATTATTTTTTTTTTTTGCTGTGTTTTTCAGCCAGCTACACTTCCTATAGGCTTGTTGAATCTGGTCGTTGGAGTCAAAGGGCCTAGTGAAAGCCCCTTTTCCGCCTACAGCCATACAAGCCTGAATGCACCCAAACCCATCCGAACTTGGAAGTGAAGCAGGTTCTAGCCTGGATAGTACCTGGATGGGAGACCGCCTGGGAATACCAGGAGCCGTAGGCTTTTTTTTTTTTGCTGTGTTTTTCAGCCAGCTACACTTACTATAGGCTTGTTGAATCTGGTCGTTGGAGACAAAGGGCCTAGTGAAAGCCCCTCTTTCGCCTACGGCCATACAAGACTGAATGCACCCAAACCCATCCGAACTTGGAAGTGAAGCAGGTTCTGGCCTGGATAGTACCTGGATGGGAGACCGCCTGGGAATACCAGGTGCCGTAGACATAATTTTTTTTTTTGCTGTGTTTTTCAGCCAGCTACACTTCCTATAGGCTTGTTGAATCTGGTCGTTGGAGTCAAAGGGCCTAGTGAAAGCCCCTCTTCCGCCTATGGCCATAAAAGCCTGAATGCACCCAAACACATCCGAACTTGGAAGTGAAGCAGGTTCTGGCCTGGATAGTACCTGGATGGGAGACCGCCTGGGAATACCAGGTGCCGTAGGCATTATTTTTTTTTTGCTGTGTTTTTCAGCCAGCTACACTTCCTATAGGCTTGTTGAATCTGGTCGTTGGAGTCAAAGGGCCTAGTGAAAGCCCCTCTTCCGCCTACGGCCATACAAGCCTGAATGCACCCAAACCCATCCGAACTTGGAAGTGAAGCAGGTTCTGGCCTGGATAGTACCTGGATGGGAGATCGCCTGGGAATACCAGGTGCCGTAGGCATTTTTTTTTTTTTTTTGCTGTGTTTTTCAGCCAGCTACACTTCCTATAGGCTTGTTGAATCTGGTCGTTGGAGTCAAAGGGCCTAGTGAAAGCCCCTCTTCCGCCTACGGCCATACAAGACTGAATGCACCCAAACCCATCCGAACTTGGAAGTGAAGCAGGTTCTGGCCTGGATAGTACCTGGATGGGAGACCGCTTGGGAATACCAGGTGCCGTAGGGATTATTTTTTTTTTTGCTGTGTTTTTCAGCCAGCTACACTTCCTATAGGCTTGTTGAATCTGGTCGTTGGAGTCAAAGGGCCTAGTGAAAGCCCCTCTTCTGCCTACGGCCATAAAAGCCTGAATGCACCCAAACCCATCCGAACTGGGAAGTGAAGCAGGTTCTGGCCTGGATAGTACCTGGATGGGAGACCGCCTGGGAATACCAGGTGCCGTAGGCATTATTTTTTTTTTTGCTGTGTTTTTCAGCCAGCTACACTTCCTATAGGCTTGTTGAATCTGGTCGTTGGAGTCAAAGGGCCTAGTGAAAGCCCCTTTTCCACCTACGGCCATACAAGCCTGAATGCACCCAAACCCATCCGAACTTGGAAGTGAAGCAGGTTCTGGCCTGGATAGTACCTGAATGGGAGACCGCCTGGGAATACCAGGTGCCGTAGGCATTATTTTTTTTTTTGTTGTGTTTTTCAGCCAGCTACACTTCCTATAGGCTTGTTGAATCTGGTCATTGGAGTCAAAGGGCCTAGTGAAAGCCCGTCTTCCGCCTACAGCCATGCATGCCTGAATGCACCCAAACCCATCCGAGCTTGGAAGTGTAGCAGGTTCTGGCCTGGATAGTACCTGGATGGGAGACCACCTGGGAATACCAGGTGCCGTAGGTATTATTTTTTTTTTTTGCTGTGTTTTTCAGCCAGCAACACTTCCTATAGGCTTGTTGAATCTGGTCGTTGGAGTCAAAGGGCCTAGTGAAAGCCCCTCTTCTGCCTACGGCTATAAAAGCCTGAATGCACCCAAACCCATCCGAACTTGGAAATGAAGCAGGTTCTGGCCTGGATAGTACCTGGATGGGAGACCACCTGGGAATACCAGGTGCCGTAGGCATAATTTTTTTTTTTGCTGTGTTTTTCAGCCAGCTACACTTCCTATAGGCTTGTTGAATCTGGTCATTGGAGTCAAAGGGCCTAGTGAAAGCCCCTCTTCCGCCTACGGCCATACAAGACTGAATGCACCCAAACCCATCCGAACTTGGAAGTGAAGCAGGTTCTGTCCTGGATAGTACCTGGATGGGAGACCGCCTGGGAATACCAGGTGCCGTAGGGAATATTTTTTTTTTTGCTGTGTTTTTCAGCCAGCTACACTTCCTATAGGCTTGTTGAATCTGGTCGTTGGAGTCAAAGGGCCTAGTGAAAGCCCCTCTTCTTCCTACGGCCATAAAAGCCTGAATGCACCCAAACCCATCCGAACTGGGAAGTGAAGCAGGTTCTGGCCTGGATAGTACCTGGATGGGAGACCGCCTGGGAATACCAGGTGCCGTAGGCATTATTTTTTTTTTTGCTGTGTTTTTCAGCCAGCTACACTTCCTATAGGCTTGTTGAATCTGGTCGTTGGAGTCAAAGGGCCTAGTGAAAGCCCTTCTTCCACCTACGGCCATACAAGCCTGAATGCACCCAAAACCATCCGAACTTGGAAGTGAAGCAGGTTCTGGCCTGGATAGTACCTGAATGGGAGACCGCCTGGGAATACCAGGTGCCGTAGGCATTATTTTTTTTTTTGTTGTGTTTTTCAGCCAGCTACACTTCCTATAGGCTTGTTGAATCTGGTCATTGGAGTCAAAGGGCCTAGTGAAAGCCCGTCTTCCGCCTACAGCCATGCATGCCTGAATGCACCCAAACCCATCCGAGCTTGGAAGTGTAGCAGGTTCTGGCCTGGATAGTACCTGGATGGGAAACCACCTGGGAATACCAGGTGCCGTAGGCATAATTTTTTTTTTTGCTGTGTTTTTCAGCCAGCTACACTTCCTATACGCTTGTTGAATCTGGTCGTTGGAGTCAAAGGGCCTAGTGAAAGCCCCTCTTCTGCCTACGGCTATAAAAGCCTGAATGCACCCAAACCCATCCGAACTTGGAAATGAAGCAGGTTCTGGCCTGGATAGTACCTGAATGGGAGACCGCCTGGGAATACCAGGTGCCGTAGGCATTATTTTTTTTTTGCTGTGTTTTTCAGCCAGCTACACTTCCTATAGGCTTGTTGAATCTGGTCGTTGGAGTCAAAGGGCCTAGTGAAAGCCCCTCTTCCGCCTACGGCCATACAAGCCTGAATGCACCCAAACCCATCCGAACTTGGAAGTGAAGCAGGTTCTGGCCTGGATAGTACCTGGATGGGAGATCGCCTGGGAATACCAGGTGCCGTAGGCATTATTTTTTTTTTTGCTGTGTTTTTCAGCCAGCTACACTTCCTATAGGCTTGTTGAATCTGGTCGTTGGAGTCAAAGGGCCTAGTGAAAGCCCCTCCTCCGCCTACGGCCATACAAGCCTGAATGCACCCAAACCCATCCTAACTTGGAAGTGAAGCAGGTTCTGGCCTGGATAGTACCTGGATGGGAGACCGCCTGGGAATACCAGGTGCCGTAGGCATTATTTTTTTTTTTGCTGTGTTTTTCAGCCAGCTACACTTCCTATAGGCTTCTTGAATCTGGTCGTTGGAATCAAAGGGCCTAGTGAAAGCCCTTCTTCCGCCTACGGCCATACAAGCCTGAATGCACCCAAACCCATCCGAACTTGGAAGTGAAGCAGGTTCTGGGCTGGATAGTACCTGGATGGGAGACCGCCTGGGAATACCAGGTGCCGTAGGCATTATTTTTTTTTTTGCTGTGTTTTTCAGCCAGCTACACTTCCTATAGGCCTGTTGAATCTGGTCGTTGGAGTCAAAGGGCCTAGTGAAAGCCCCTCTTCCGCCTACAGCCATACAAGCCTGAATGCACTCAAACCCATCCGAACTTGGAAGTGAAGCAGGTTCTGGCCTGGATTGTACCTGGATGGGAGACCGCCTGGGAATACAAGGAGCCGTAGGCATTATTTTTTTTTTTTGCTGTGTTTTTCAGCCAGCTACACTTCCTATAGGCTTGTTGAATCTGGTCGTTGGAGTCAAAGGGCCTAGTGAAAGCCCTTTTTCCGCCTACAGCCATACAAGCCTGAATGCACCCAAACCCATCCGAACTTGGAAGTGAAGCAGGTTCTAGCCTGGATAGTACCTGGATGGGAGACCGCCTGGGAATACCAGGAGCCGTAGGCTTTTTTTTTTTTTTGCTGTGTTTTTCAGCCAGCTACACTTACTATAGGCTTGTTGAATCTGGTCGTTGGAGACAAAGGGCCTAGTGAAAGCCCCTCTTCCGCCTACGGCCATACAAGCCTGAATGCACCCAAACCCATCCGAACTTGGAAGTGAAGCAGGTTCTGGCCTGGATAGTACCTGGATGGGAGACCGCCTGGGAATACCAGGAGCCGTAGACATAATTTTTTTTTTTGCTGTGTTTTTCAGCCAGCTACACTTCCTATAGGCTTGTTGAATCTGGTCGTTGGAGTCGAAGGGCCTAGTGAAAGCCCCTCTTCCGCCTACGGCCATAAAAGCCTGAATGCACCCAAACCCATCCGAACTTGGAAGTGAAGCAGGTTCTGGCCTGGATAGTACCTGGATGGGAGACCGCCTGGGAATACCAGGTGCCGTAGGCATTATTTTTTTTTTGCTGTGTTTTTCAGCCAGCTACACTTCCTATAGGCTTGTTGAATCTGGTCGTTGGAGTCAAAGGGCCTAGTGAAAGCCCCTCTTCCGCCTACGACCATACAAGCCTGAATGCACCCAAACCCATCCGAACTTGGAAGTGAAGCAGGTTCTGGCCTGGATAGTACCTGGATGGGAGACCGCCTGGGAATACCAGGTGCCGTAGGCATTATTTTTTTTTTGCTGTGTTTTTCAGCCAGCTACACTTCCTATAGGCTTGTTGAATCTGGTCGTTGGATTCAAAGGGCCTAGTGAAAGCCCCTCTTCCGCCTACGGCCATACAAGCCTGAATGCACCCAAACCCATCCGAACTTGGAAGTGAAGCAGGTTCTGGCCTGGATGGGAGATCGCCTGGGAATACCAGGTGCCGTAGGCATTTTTTTTTTTTTTGCTGTGTTTTTCAGCCAGCTACACTTCCTATAGGCTTGTTGAATCTGGTCGTTGGAGTCAAAGGGCCTAGTGAAAGCCCCTCTTCCGCCTACGGCCATACAAGCCTGAATGCACCCAAACCCATCCGAACTTGGAAGTGAAGCAGGTTCTGGCCTGGATAGTACCTGGATGGGAGACCGCCTGGGAATACCAGGTGCCGTAGGGATTATTTTTTTTTTGCTGTGTTTTTCAGCCAGCTACACTTCCTATAGGCTTGTTGAATCTGGTCGTTGGAGTCAAAGGGCCTAGTGAAAGCCCCTCTTCCGCCTACGGCCATACAAGCCTGAATGCACCCAAACCCATCCGAACTTGGAAGTGAAGCAGGTTCTGGCCTGGATAGTACCTGGATGGGAGATCGCCTGGGAATACCAGGTGCCGTAGGCATTTTTTTTTTTTTTTGCTGTGTTTTTCAGCCAGCTACACTTCCTATAGGCTTGTTGAATCTGGTCGTTGGAGTCAAAGGGCCTAGTGAAAGCCCCTCTTCCGCCTACGGCCATACAAGACTGAATGCACCCAAACCCATCCGAACTTGGAAGTGAAGCAGGTTCTGGCCTGGATAGTACCTGGATGGGAGACCGCTTGGGAATACCAGGTGCCGTAGGGATTATTTTTTTTTTTGCTGTGTTTTTCAGCCAGCTACACTTCCTATAGGCTTGTTGAATCTGGTCGTTGGAGTCAAAGGGCCTAGTGAAAGCCCCTCTTCTGCCTACGGCCATAAAAGCCTGAATGCACCCAAACCCATCCGAACTGGGAAGTGAAGCAGGTTCTGGCCTGGATAGTACCTGGATGGGAGACCGCCTGGGAATACCAGGTGCCGTAGGCATTATTTTTTTTTTTGCTGTGTTTTTCAGCCAGCTACACTTCCTATAGGCTTGTTGAATCTGGTCGTTGGAGTCAAAGGGCCTAGTGAAAGCCCCTTTTCCACCTACGGCCATACAAGCCTGAATGCACCCAAACCCATCCGAACTTGGAAGTGAAGCAGGTTCTGGCCTGGATAGTACCTGAATGGGAGACCGCCTGGGAATACCAGGTGCCGTAGGCATTATTTTTTTTTTTGTTGTGTTTTTCAGCCAGCTACACTTCCTATAGGCTTGTTGAATCTGGTCATTGGAGTCAAAGGGCCTAGTGAAAGCCCGTCTTCCGCCTACAGCCATGCATGCCTGAATGCACCCAAACCCATCCGAGCTTGGAAGTGTAGCAGGTTCTGGCCTGGATAGTACCTGGATGGGAGACCACCTGGGAATACCAGGTGCCGTAGGTATTATTTTTTTTTTTTGCTGTGTTTTTCAGCCAGCAACACTTCCTATAGGCTTGTTGAATCTGGTCGTTGGAGTCAAAGGGCCTAGTGAAAGCCCCTCTTCTGCCTACGGCTATAAAAGCCTGAATGCACCCAAACCCATCCGAACTTGGAAATGAAGCAGGTTCTGGCCTGGATAGTACCTGGATGGGAGACCACCTGGGAATACCAGGTGCCGTAGGCATAATTTTTTTTTTTGCTGTGTTTTTCAGCCAGCTACACTTCCTATAGGCTTGTTGAATCTGGTCATTGGAGTCAAAGGGCCTAGTGAAAGCCCCTCTTCCGCCTACGGCCATACAAGACTGAATGCACCCAAACCCATCCGAACTTGGAAGTGAAGCAGGTTCTGTCCTGGATAGTACCTGGATGGGAGACCGCCTGGGAATACCAGGTGCCGTAGGGAATATTTTTTTTTTTGCTGTGTTTTTCAGCCAGCTACACTTCCTATAGGCTTGTTGAATCTGGTCGTTGGAGTCAAAGGGCCTAGTGAAAGCCCCTCTTCTTCCTACGGCCATAAAAGCCTGAATGCACCCAAACCCATCCGAACTGGGAAGTGAAGCAGGTTCTGGCCTGGATAGTACCTGGATGGGAGACCGCCTGGGAATACCAGGTGCCGTAGGCATTATTTTTTTTTTTGCTGTGTTTTTCAGCCAGCTACACTTCCTATAGGCTTGTTGAATCTGGTCGTTGGAGTCAAAGGGCCTAGTGAAAGCCCCTTTTCCACCTACGGCCATACAAGCCTGAATGCACCCAAAACCATCCGAACTTGGAAGTGAAGCAGGTTCTTGCCTGGATAGTACCTGAATGGGAGACCGCCTGGGAATACCAGGTGCCGTAGGCATTATTTTTTTTTTTGTTGTGTTTTTCAGCCAGCTACACTTCCTATAGGCTTGTTGAATCTGGTCATTGGAGTCAAAGGGCCTAGTGAAAGCCCGTCTTCCGCCTACAGCCATGCATGCCTGAATGCACCCAAACCCATCCGAGCTTGGAAGTGTAGCAGGTTCTGGCCTGGATAGTACCTGGATGGGAAACCACCTGGGAATACCAGGTGCCGTAGGCATAATTTTTTTTTTTGCTGTGTTTTTCAGCCAGCTACACTTCCTATACGCTTGTTGAATCTTGTCGTTGGAGTCAAAGGGCCTAGTGAAAGCCCCTCTTCCGCCTACGGCCATACAAGCCTGAATGCACCCAAACCCATCCGAACTTGGAAGTGAAGCAGGTTCTGGCCTGGATAGTACCTCGATGGGAGACCGCCTGTGAATACCAGGTGCCGTAGGCTTTTTTTTTTTTTGCTGTGTTTTCCAGCCAGCTACACTTCCTATAGGCTTGTTGAATCTGGTCGTTGGAGTCAAAGGGCGTAGTGAAAGCCCCTCTTTCGCCTACGGCCATACAAGCCTGAATTCACTCAAACCCATCCGAACTTGGAAGTGAAGCAGGTTCTGGCCTGGATAGTATCTGAATGGGAGATTGCCTGGGAATACCAGGTACCGTACGCTTTTTTTTTTTGCTGTGTTTTTCAGCCAGCTACACTTCCTATAGGCTTGTTGAATCTTGTCGTTGGAGTCGAAGGGCCTAGTGAAAGCCCCTCTTCCGCCTACGGCCATAAAAGCCTGAATGCACCCAAACCCATCCGAACTTGGAAGTGAAGCAGGTTCTGGCCTGGATAGTACCTGGATGGGAGACCGCCTGGGAATACCAGGTGCCGTAGGCATTATTTTTTTTTTGCTGTGTTTTTCAGCCAGCTACACTTCCTATAGGCTTGTTGAATCTGGTCGTTGGAGTCAAAGGGCCTAGTGAAAGCCCCTCTTCCGCCTACGACCATACAAGCCTGAATGCACCCAAACCCATCCGAACTTGGAAGTGAAGCAGGTTCTGGCCTGGATAGTACCTGGATGGGAGACCGCCTGGGAATACCAGGTGCCGTAGGCATTATTTTTTTTTTGCTGTGTTTTTCAGCCAGCTACACTTCCTATAGGCTTGTTGAATCTGGTCGTTGGATTCAAAGGGCCTAGTGAAAGCCCCTCTTCCGCCTACGGCCATACAAGCCTGAATGCACCCAAACCCATCCGAACTTGGAAGTGAAGCAGGTTCTGGCCTGGATGGGAGATCGCCTGGGAATACCAGGTGCCGTAGGCATTTTTTTTTTTTTTGCTGTGTTTTTCAGCCAGCTACACTTCCTATAGGCTTGTTGAATCTGGTCGTTGGAGTCAAAGGGCCTAGTGAAAGCCCCTCTTCCGCCTACGGCCATACAAGCCTGAATGCACCCAAACCCATCCGAACTTGGAAGTGAAGCAGGTTCTGGCCTGGATAGTACCTGGATGGGAGACCGCCTGGGAATACCAGGTGCCGTAGGGATTATTTTTTTTTTGCTGTGTTTTTCAGCCAGCTACACTTCCTATAGGCTTGTTGAATCTGGTCGTTGGAGTCAAAGGGCCTAGTGAAAGCCCCTCTTCCGCCTACGGCCATACAAGCCTGAATGCACCCAAACCCATCCGAACTTGGAAGTGAAGCAGGTTCTGGCCTGGATAGTACCTGGATGGGAGATCGCCTGGGAATACCAGGTGCCGTAGGCATTTTTTTTTTTTTTTGCTGTGTTTTTCAGCCAGCTACACTTCCTATAGGCTTGTTGAATCTGGTCGTTGGAGTCAAAGGGCCTAGTGAAAGCCCCTCTTCCGCCTACGGCCATACAAGACTGAATGCACCCAAACCCATCCGAACTTGGAAGTGAAGCAGGTTCTGGCCTGGATAGTACCTGGATGGGAGACCGCTTGGGAATACCAGGTGCCGTAGGGATTATTTTTTTTTTTGCTGTGTTTTTCAGCCAGCTACACTTCCTATAGGCTTGTTGAATCTGGTCGTTGGAGTCAAAGGGCCTAGTGAAAGCCCCTCTTCTGCCTACGGCCATAAAAGCCTGAATGCACCCAAACCCATCCGAACTGGGAAGTGAAGCAGGTTCTGGCCTGGATAGTACCTGGATGGGAGACCGCCTGGGAATACCAGGTGCCGTAGGCATTATTTTTTTTTTTGCTGTGTTTTTCAGCCAGCTACACTTCCTATAGGCTTGTTGAATCTGGTCGTTGGAGTCAAAGGGCCTAGTGAAAGCCCCTTTTCCACCTACGGCCATACAAGCCTGAATGCACCCAAACCCATCCGAACTTGGAAGTGAAGCAGGTTCTGGCCTGGATAGTACCTGAATGGGAGACCGCCTGGGAATACCAGGTGCCGTAGGCATTATTTTTTTTTTGTTGTGTTTTTCAGCCAGCTACACTTCCTATAGGCTTGTTGAATCTGGTCATTGGAGTCAAAGGGCCTAGTGAAAGCCCGTCTTCCGCCTACAGCCATGCATGCCTGAATGCACCCAAACCCATCCGAGCTTGGAAGTGTAGCAGGTTCTGGCCTGGATAGTACCTGGATGGGAGACCACCTGGGAATACCAGGTGCCGTAGGTATTATTTTTTTTTTTTGCTGTGTTTTTCAGCCAGCAACACTTCCTATAGGCTTGTTGAATCTGGTCGTTGGAGTCAAAGGGCCTAGTGAAAGCCCCTCTTCTGCCTACGGCTATAAAAGCCTGAATGCACCCAAACCCATCCGAACTTGGAAATGAAGCAGGTTCTGGCCTGGATAGTACCTGGATGGGAGACCACCTGGGAATACCAGGTGCCGTAGGCATAATTTTTTTTTTTGCTGTGTTTTTCAGCCAGCTACACTTCCTATAGGCTTGTTGAATCTGGTCATTGGAGTCAAAGGGCCTAGTGAAAGCCCCTCTTCTGCCTACGGCCATACAAGACTGAATGCACCCAAACCCATCCGAACTTGGAAGTGAAGCAGGTTCTGTCCTGGATAGTACCTGGATGGGAGACCGCCTGGGAATACCAGGTGCCGTAGGGAATATTTTTTTTTTTGCTGTGTTTTTCAGCCAGCTACACTTCCTATAGGCTTGTTGAATCTGGTCGTTGGAGTCAAAGGGCCTAGTGAAAGCCCCTCTTCTTCCTACGGCCATAAAAGCCTGAATGCACCCAAACCCATCCGAACTGGGAAGTGAAGCAGGTTCTGGCCTGGATAGTACCTGGATGGGAGACCGCCTGGGAATACCAGGTGCCGTAGGCATTATTTTTTTTTTTGCTGTGTTTTTCAGCCAGCTACACTTCCTATAGGCTTGTTGAATCTGGTCGTTGGAGTCAAAGGGCCTAGTGAAAGCCCCTTTTCCACCTACGGCCATACAAGCCTGAATGCACCCAAAACCATCCGAACTTGGAAGTGAAGCAGGTTCTGGCCTGGATAGTACCTGAATGGGAGACCGCCTGGGAATACCAGGTGCCGTAGGCATTATTTTTTTTTTTGTTGTGTTTTTCAGCCAGCTACACTTCCTATAGGCTTGTTGAATCTGGTCATTGGAGTCAAAGGGCCTAGTGAAAGCCCGTCTTCCGCCTACAGCCATGCATGCCTGAATGCACCCAAACCCATCCGAGCTTGGAAGTGTAGCAGGTTCTGGCCTGGATAGTACCTGGATGGGAAACCACCTGGGAATACCAGGTGCCGTAGGCATAATTTTTTTTTTTGCTGTGTTTTTCAGCCAGCTACACTTCCTATACGCTTGTTGAATCTGGTCGTTGGAGTCAAAGGGCCTAGTGAAAGCCCCTCTTCTGCCTACGGCTATAAAAGCCTGAATGCACCCAAACCCATCCGAACTTGGAAATGAAGCAGGTTCTGGCCTGGATAGTACCTGAATGGGAGACCGCCTGGGAATACCAGGTGCCGTAGGCATTATTTTTTTTTTGCTGTGTTTTTCAGCCAGCTACACTTCCTATAGGCTTGTTGAATCTGGTCGTTGGAGTCAAAGGGCCTAGTGAAAGCCCCTCTTCCGCCTACGGCCATACAAGCCTGAATGCACCCAAACCCATCCGAACTTGGAAGTGAAGCAGGTTCTGGCCTGGATAGTACCTGGATGGGAGATCGCCTGGGAATACCAGGTGCCGTAGGCATTATTTTTTTTTTTGCTGTGTTTTTCAGCCAGCTACACTTCCTATAGGCTTGTTGAATCTGGTCGTTGGAGTCAAAGGGCCTAGTGAAAGCCCCTCCTCCGCCTACGGCCATACAAGCCTGAATGCACCCAAACCCATCCTAACTTGGAAGTGAAGCAGGTTCTGGCCTGGATAGTACCTGGATGGGAGACCGCCTGGGAATACCAGGTGCCGTAGGCATTATTTTTTTTTTTGCTGTGTTTTTCAGCCAGCTACACTTCCTATAGGCTTCTTGAATCTGGTCGTTGGAATCAAAGGGCCTAGTGAAAGCCCTTCTTCCGCCTACGGCCATACAAGCCTGAATGCACCCAAACCCATCCGAACTTGGAAGTGAAGCAGGTTCTGGGCTGGATAGTACCTGGATGGGAGACCGCCTGGGAATACCAGGTGCCGTAGGCATTATTTTTTTTTTTGCTGTGTTTTTCAGCCAGCTACACTTCCTATAGGCCTGTTGAATCTGGTCGTTGGAGTCAAAGGGCCTAGTGAAAGCCCCTCTTCCGCCTACAGCCATACAAGCCTGAATGCACTCAAACCCATCCGAACTTGGAAGTGAAGCAGGTTCTGGCCTGGATTGTACCTGGATGGGAGACCGCCTGGGAATACAAGGAGCCGTAGGCATTATTTTTTTTTTTTGCTGTGTTTTTCAGCCAGCTACACTTCCTATAGGCTTGTTGAATCTGGTCGTTGGAGTCAAAGGGCCTAGTGAAAGCCCTTTTTCCGCCTACAGCCATACAAGCCTGAATGCACCCAAACCCATCCGAACTTGGAAGTGAAGCAGGTTCTAGCCTGGATAGTACCTGGATGGGAGACCGCCTGGGAATACCAGGAGCCGTAGGCTTTTTTTTTTTTTTGCTGTGTTTTTCAGCCAGCTACACTTACTATAGGCTTGTTGAATCTGGTCGTTGGAGACAAAGGGCCTAGTGAAAGCCCCTCTTCCGCCTACGGCCATACAAGCCTGAATGCACCCAAACCCATCCGAACTTGGAAGTGAAGCAGGTTCTGGCCTGGATAGTACCTGGATGGGAGACCGCCTGGGAATACCAGGAGCCGTAGACATAATTTTTTTTTTTGCTGTGTTTTTCAGCCAGCTACACTTCCTATAGGCTTGTTGAATCTGGTCGTTGGAGTCGAAGGGCCTAGTGAAAGCCCCTCTTCCGCCTACGGCCATAAAAGCCTGAATGCACCCAAACCCATCCGAACTTGGAAGTGAAGCAGGTTCTGGCCTGGATAGTACCTGGATGGGAGACCGCCTGGGAATACCAGGTGCCGTAGGCATTATTTTTTTTTTGCTGTGTTTTTCAGCCAGCTACACTTTCTATAGGCTTGTTGAATCTGGTCGTTGGAGTCAAAGGGCCTAGTGAAAGCCCCTCTTCCGCCTACGACCATACAAGCCTGAATGCACCCAAACCCATCCGAACTTGGAAGTGAAGCAGGTTCTGGCCTGGATAGTACCTGGATGGGAGACCGCCTGGGAATACCAGGTGCCGTAGGCATTATTTTTTTTTTGCTGTGTTTTTCAGCCAGCTACACTTCCTATAGGCTTGTTGAATCTGGTCGTTGGATTCAAAGGGCCTAGTGAAAGCCCCTCTTCCGCCTACGGCCATACAAGCCTGAATGCACCCAAACCCATCCGAACTTGGAAGTGAAGCAGGTTCTGGCCTGGATGGGAGATCGCCTGGGAATACCAGGTGCCGTAGGCATTTTTTTTTTTTTTGCTGTGTTTTTCAGCCAGCTACACTTCCTATAGGCTTGTTGAATCTGGTCGTTGGAGTCAAAGGGCCTAGTGAAAGCCCCTCTTCCGCCTACGGCCATACAAGCCTGAATGCACCCAAACCCATCCGAACTTGGAAGTGAAGCAGGTTCTGGCCTGGATAGTACCTGGATGGGAGACCGCCTGGGAATACCAGGTGCCGTAGGGATTATTTTTTTTTTGCTGTGTTTTTCAGCCAGCTACACTTCCTATAGGCTTGTTGAATCTGGTCGTTGGGATCAAAGGGCCTAGTGAAAGCCCCTCTTCTGCCTACGGCCATAAAAGCCTGAATGCACCCAAACCCATCCGAACTTGGAAGTGAAGCAGGTTCTGGCCTGGATAGTACCTGGATAGGAGACCGCCTGGGAATACCAGGTGCCGTAGGCATAATTTTTTTTTTTGCTGTGTTTTTCAGCCAGCTACACTTCCTATAGGCTTGTTGAATCTGGTCGTTGGAGTCAAAGGGCCTAGTGAAAGCCCATCTTCCGCCTACGGCCATACAAGCCTAAATGCACCCAAACCCATCCGAACTTGGAAGTGAAGCAGGTTCTGGCCTGGATAGTACCTGGATGGGAGACCGCCTGGGAATACCAGGTGCCGTAGGCATAATTTTTTTTTTGCTGTGTTTTTCAGTCAGCTACACTTACTATAGGCTTGTTGAATCTGGTCGTTGGAGTCAAAGGGCCTAGTGATAGCCCCTCTTCCGCCTACGGCCATACAAGCCTGAATGCACCCAAACCCATCCGAACTTGGAAGTGAAGCAGGTTCTGGCCTGTATAGTACCTGAATGGGAGACCGCCTGGGAATACCAGGTGCCGTAGACATTATTTTTTTTTTTGCTGTGTTTTTCAGCCAGCTACACTTCCTATAGTCCTGTTGAATCTGGTCGTTGGAGTCAAAGGGCCTAGTGAAAGCCCCTCTTCCGCCTACAGCCATACAAGCCTGAATGCACCCAAACCCATCAGAACTTGGAAGTGAAGCAGGTTCTGTCCTGGATAGTACCTGGATGGGAGACCGCCTGGGAATACAAGGAGCCGTAGGCATTATTTTTTTTTTTGCTGTGTTTTTCAGCCAGCTACGCTTCCTTTAGGCTTGTTGAATCTGTCGTTGGAGTCAAAGGGCCTAGTGAAATCCCCTCTTCCGCCTACAGCCATACAAGCCTGAATGCACCCAAACCCATCCGAACTTGGAAGTGAAGCAGGTTCTGGCCTGGATAGTACCTGGATGGGAGACCGCCTGGGAATACCAGAAGCCGTAGGCTTTTTTTTTTTTTGCTGTGTTTTTCAGCCAGCTACACTTCCTATAGGCTTGCTGAATCTGGTCGTTGGAGTCAAAGGGCCTAGTGAAAGCCCCCTTCCGCCTACGGCCATACAAGCCTGAATGCACCCAAACCCATCCGAACTTGGAAGTGAAGCAGGTTCTGGCCTGGATAGTACCTGGATGGGAGACCGCCTGGGAATACCAGGTGCCGTAGGCATAATTTTTTTTTTTGCTGTGTTTTTCAGCCAGCTACACTTCCTATAGGCTTGTTGAATCTGGTCGTTGGAGTCAAAGGGCCTAGTGAAAGCCCCTCTTCCGCCTACGGCCATAAAAGCCTGAATGCACCCAAACCCATCCGAACTTGGAAGTGAAGCAGGTTCTGGTCTGGATAGTACCTGGATGGGAGACCGCCTGGGAATACCAGGTGCCGTAGGCATAATTTTTTTTTTTGCTGTGTTTTTCAGCCACCTACACTTACTATACGCTTGTTGAATCTGGTCGTTGGAGTCAAAGGGCCTAGTGAAAGCCCCTCTTCCGCCTACGGCCATACAAGCCTGAGTGCACCCAAACCCATCCGAACTTGGAAATGAAGCAGGTTCTGGCCTGTATAGTACCTGGATGGGAGACCGCCTGGGAATACCAGGTGCCGTAGGCATTATTTTTTTTTTGCTGTGTTTTTCAGCCAGCTACACTTCCTATAGGCTTGTTGAATCTGGTCGTTGGAGTCAAAGGGCCTAGTGAAAGCCCCTCTTCCGCCTACGGCCATACAAGCCTCAATGCACCCAAACCCATCCGAACTTGGAAGTGAAGCAGGTTCTGGCCTGGATAGTACCTGGATGGGAGACCGCCTGGGAATACCAGTTGCCGTAGGCATTATTTTTTTTTTTGCTGTGTTTTTCAGCCAGCTACACTTCCTATAGGCTTGTTGAATCTGGTCGTTGGAGTCAAAGGGCCTAGTGAAAGCCCTTTCTTCGCCAACGGCCATACAAGCCTGAATGCACCCAAACACATCCGAACTTGTAAGTGAAGCAGGTTCTGGCCTGGATAGTACCTGGATGGGAGACCGCCTGGGAATACCACGTGCCGTAGGCATTATTTTTTTTTTTGCTGTGTTTTTCAGCCAGCTTCACTTCCTATAGGCTTGTTGAATCTGGTCGTTGGAGTCAAAGGGCCTAGTGAAAGCCCTTCTTCCGGCTACGGCCATACAAGCCTGAATGCACCCAAACCCATCCGAACTTGGAAGTGAAACAGGTTCTGGCCTGGATAGTACCTGGATTGGAGACCGCCTGGGAATACCTGGTGCCGTAGGCATTATTTTTTTTTGGCTGTATTTTTCAGCCAGCTACACTTCCTATAGGCTTGTTGAATCTGGTCGTTGGAGTCAAATGGCCTTGTGAAAGCCCCTCATCTGCCTACGGCCATACAAGCCTGAATGCACCCAAACCCATCCGAACTTGGAAGTAAAGCAGGTTCTGGCCTGGATAGTACCTGGATGGGAGCCCGACTGGGAATACCAGGTGCCGTAGGAATTATTTTTTTTTTTGCTGTGTTTTTAATCCAGCTACACTTCCTATAGGCTTGTTGAATCTGGTCGTTGGAGTCAAAGGGCCTAGTGAAAGCCCCTCTTCTGCCCACGGCCATACAAGCCTGAATGCACCCAAACCCATCCGAACTTGGAAGTGAAGCAGGTTCTGGCCTGGATAGTACCTGGATGGGAGACCGCCTGGGAATACCAGGTGCCATAGGCATTATTTTTTTTTTTACTGTGTTTTTCAGCCAGCTACACTTCCTATAGGCTTGTTGAATCTGGTCGTTGGAGTTAAAGTGCCTAGTGAAAGCCCATCTTCCGACTATGGCCATACAAGCCTGAATGCACCCAAAACTATCCGAACTTGGAAGTGAAGCAGGTTCTGGCCTGGATAGTACCTGGATGGGAGACCGCCTGGGAATACCAGGTGTCATAGGCTTTTTTTTTTTTTGCTGTGTTTTTCAGCCAGCTACACTTCCTATAGGCTTGTTGAATCTGGTCGTTGGAGTCAAAGGGCCTAATGAAAGCCCCTCTCCCGCCTACGGCCATACAAGCCTAAATGCACCCAAACCCATCCGAACTTGGAAGTGAAGCAGGTTCTGGCCTGGATAGTACCTGGATGGGAGACCGCCTGGGAATACCAGGTGCCGTAGTCTTTTTTTTTTTTTTTTTTTGCTGTGTTTTTCAGCCAGCTACACTTCCTATATGCTTGTTGAATCTGGTTGTTGGAGTCAAAGGGCCTAGTGAAAGCCACTCTTCTGCCTATGGCCATACAAGCCTGAATACACCCAAACCCATTCGAACTTGGAAGTGAAGCAGGTTCTGGCCTGGATAGTACCTGGATGGGAGACCGCCTGGGAATACCAGGTGCCGTAGGCATTATTTTTTTTTTTGCTGTGTTTTTCAGCCAGCTACACTTCCTATAGGTGTCACGGCAGAATAACGATACTGGAGTCGGTACTATTTCACCAGATTTTATTAAGAAACACAAACACAGGCAAAAGTACAGAAAAGTACAATGCAACACGGTTGGCAGCAATACTGTTCTTCCGAAGACAAGGAACTGAGCCCCAAAGATAGTAAGGAAGGACTTGACTCAGGTCCGCACCGGAGATCCACTAATTTCCCGGCCAACTGTGTGAAACGCCCGACAGGTCCGCACCTGTACTTAACCAAGGTAGGAACGCCCAACAGGTCCGCACCTGTACAACCAAGGTAGGAATCGCCCGACAGGTCCGCACCTGTAACACAAAGATAGAAAACGCCCGACAGGTCCGCACCTGTACCACCAGAAACCAGGATAGACGCCACTAGAGCTACCAAGGTGCCCAACGGCTATCCCCTGGAGCGTTTGTATGCTGGTTGCGCAGTTGACAACCGCAGGCCAACCAAGGTAGATAGCGATATACAAGAAAAGAGCTATAGGTCTGATCCCAGGGGTAAAGGGACCAACCAGCGTAACGCAGCACGGGAAATCAGGTAAAGCCAAACGTCAGCACCAGAACGGATAGTCAGCCAGGCCCGGGTCATACACATAGAGGGTAGTCTACCAGAGCCGCAGATTATGCACCAGAATGGTTGTCAGACAAGCCAAGATCATACACAGAGCGGATAGTCAGAACAAGCCAATGGTCATAACCAGAACAGATAGTCAGTACTACAACCTCACTGGACACCACGAAAGGGCAACTGAGAGTAGTGTCCAGTGGTTTATAAGGAGCAGCCCCCAGGAAGAGGAGGAGACAAAAAATGTGTGCCTGTCTCTTTAAATACAGACACGCGTCTAGCTGGACGCGCGCCAAGGCACACTGAGAGCCCGCCGGAAGAGGCTGCGGCAGGCTGCAGAGAGGAACAGACCGCAACGCCGCTGACACAGAATGCTGGCGAACCAGCAGGTAAGGTAGCGGTCGGCTCGGCAGCCGCCGCTACTGTGACAGTACCACCCCCTTAAGGGTCCCTCCTGCGAGGATCGGGGCGAGGTTTGTCTGGAAAGCGGGAATGAAACCTACGAATCAGTCTGGATGCGTGCATATCTCTGGAAGGAACCCAAGAGCGCTCCTCCGGACCATAGCCCTTCCAGTGCACCAAATATTGTAAACTCCCCCTTACCCTCCTGGAATCCAGTATACTTTGCACCTCGAATTCAGCATGGTCCCCCACCTGAATGGGAGCCGGGGGACAAGAGGTAGAAGTAAACCGGTTACAGGTTAAAGGTTTCAATAGCGACACATGAAAAACATTATGAATGCGCATGGTAGCGGGTAGCTGTAATGCGTATGCCACAGGGTTGACCCTCCGAATGATGCGAAATGGACCAACAAACCGGGGAGCCAATTTGTTGCAGGGAACCTGGAGGTTAAGATTCCGGGATGATAGCCATACCCTATCTCCCACCTGAAAGGAGGGTGCGGGAAGTCGCCTACGGTCGGCCTGCCGTTTATGTCGTTGCATAGAACCATGTAGGGTATGCTGTACCTGTACCCAAGAGGAGCGGAGAGCCCGTAAATGCTCATCCAGAGCCGGAATAGGTTGTGCCTCAAAGGTCTCCGGGAGAACAGAGGGTTGGAACCCATAATTTATCAAAAACGGAGAACTCTGGGTAGAGGAGTTGATGGCACAATTCCTGGCAAATTCCGCCCAGGGTAACAAAGTAGCCCAATTGTCATGGTGGTGGTTTATATAACAACGAAGGAATTGTTCCAGGCCCTGGTTAGACCGTTCGGCTGCACCATTAGATTGAGGGTGGTAGGCAGAAGAGAAGGCAAGTTGAATCCCCAATTGCGTGCAAAAACATCTCCAGAATCGGGACACAAACTGGCTCCCACGGTCGGAAATAATCACATTAGGAATGCCATGTAAACGGAAGACCTCTTTAGCAAATATCTCCGCCAACTGTTGGGCAGAAGGCAACCCCTTCAAAGGTACAAAATGCGCCATTTTGGAGAATCTGTCCACCACCATCAGGATCACCGTATGGCCCAGGGAAGCGGGAAGGTCAACCATAAAATCTATGGACAGATGAGACCATGGGCGATCCCCATTGGGAATAGGTTGAAGGAGACCCACAGGTAGGCTACGTGGGGATTTATTCTGAGCACAGGTCTGACAGGCTACCACGAAGGCTGCGCAATCTTTCTTCAAGCTGGGCCACCAAAATAATCGGGAAATGGACCAGATCAACTGATCGCGTCCATTGTGGCCAGCGGTTTTGGAGGTATGGAAAGTTTCCAACAGTCTGGTGCGCAGTGAAACTGGTACAAAACATCTCCCACCGGGTTTCTCTGCAGGAGCCAAACCCTGGGAAGCCAAAATCTCCTCACCCAGAGGAGACGTAATACTAGTACGAATGTGAGCCAGAATACGATCGGCTGGAATAATCGGGGCGGGAGGGGGTTCCTCCTCAGAATTAGAACAATATTGACGGGATAAGGCGTCTGCCCGAATGTTCTTAGAGCCCGGGAGATACGAGACAATGAAGTTAAATCTGGACAGAAACAATGCCCATCTGGCTTGGCGGGCAGACAGACGTTTAGCCTCAGACAAATAAGTTAAGTTCTTGTGATCCGTGAGGATCAAGATCGGAGTACTAGTTCCCTCCAGCAGGTAACGCCATTCCTTCAATGCCAATATAATGGCCAGCAGTTCTCTATCACCAATCTCGTACAGCCTTTCCGCCTTAGACAATTTCCTGGAAAAGTATCCACAAGGAAGCAACGCCTCCCCAGGAGTCGAGCGCTGGGACAGGAGGGCGCCTACTCCCGTCTCAGATGCATCAACCTCCAATGTGAAGGGCAGGGCGGGATTAGGGTGCACTAAGATAGGGGCCTTGGCAAAGGCGGATTTAAGAGTCTCGAATGCCCCAATGGCTCTGGGAGACCACCTGGAAGCGTCTGATCCCTTACAAGTGAGATCCGTGAGAGGTTTTACTATCGAGGAGAAGTTTTTAATAAACCTACGATAGTAGTTAGCAAAGCCCAAAAAGCGTTGGAGGGCTTTCAACCCCACTGGACGAGGCCATTGTATGATGGCAGATAGTTTCTGTGGGTCCATAGCAAACCCCGAGGCAGATATCACGTAGCCCAAAAAAGTGACCTGGGATTTATGGAATTCACATTTCTCGAGCTTACAGTAGAGACCATTCTCTCTCAGACGCTGTAAAACCCTTGACACATCTATGAAATGTGTCTCAATAGATGGCGAGTGTATGAGTATATCATCCAGGTATACCACAACCGAACTTTGTAACAAGTCTCTGAGGACATCATTGATCAACTCCTGGAAGACAGCCGGGGCATTGCACAATCCAAAAGTCATCACTAAATACTCATAGTGCCCACTACGGGTATTAAAAGCTGTCTTCCATTCGTCACCACTCTTGATACGGATAAGGTTATAGGCCGCCCTCAAATCGAGTTTAGTAAATACCTTGGACCCTTTTAATCTGTCAAACAATACAGTTATCAGGGGTATCGGATAGGCATTCTTGGTTACCAGCTTATTTAGACCCCGGTAATCAATACAGGGACGCAGTTCCCCATCCTTCTTTTTGACAAAAAAGAAACCTGCACCTGCCGGTGAAGAGGACTTACGGATTATGCCTCTCGCAAGAGCATCAGCAACATATTCCTCCATAACCCTTGTCTCCTCGGCAGAAAGTGGATAAACACGGCCCCTAGGGGGAATAGTACCGGGAATCAAGTTAATTTCGCAGTCATAGGCCCTGTGAGGAGGCACTGCCCCAGCTTGACCCTTGTCAAACACATCACGAAAAGCTGTGTACTCCTCTGGTAGACCAGGAGAGGACGTACAGAATAGTCTCGTAGGGTGAGCCAGACAGGAACTTGTACAACTGGAAGCCCAGGAGATTATGTCACAGGTCCCCCAGTCTATCCTGGGGTTATGCTTCTGCAGCCATGGATATCCCAAAACAATGGCGTAATGTGGAGACTGAATAACCTGGAACTGAATAGTTTCTGAATGTAGGGCTCCTACACGCAGGGTTAAGGGTAGAGTCTCATGAGTGATGTGGGAGGGTTTAAGGGGCCTCCCATCAATGGCCTCAATGGCCAAAGGAGACTCGCGGTTCTGCAAAGGGATGCCATGTCTTTCAGCAAATTCAGAGTCAATAAAGTGACCTGCCGCCCCTGAATCGATCAATGCGGTGGCAATTACGGAGCAGTTGCCCCAAGACAGTAAGATCTCGAGGATAGGTTTACCCTTCCCCTCCTCCGGGGACTGAGATATTCCACCCAAGATCTGTCCCCGACAGGACCTTAGGTGCGGGCGTTTCCCGGCCGTACAGGGCAGGATTTTAACAAATGACCGGCTTTACCACAATACAAGCAAAGACCCTCCCTTCGTCGGAAGGCTCTTTCTTCCACTGAAAGACGAGTCGCTCCCAACTGCATAGGCTCACTGTCCCCAGAGACAAGGCCAGGAGGTGTGGGAGGCGTGGGAGGACTGGGTGGGTAAGTAAAGCTGGGAGCCAGGCGAGATGGAGGTCTACGCAGACGCTCCCTGAAGGAAGGTCTCTCCCTGATCCTGGTATCAATCAGGATAGTGAATGATATGAATTCGTCTAAGTCTCTGGGTAACTCACGGGCCGCAATTTCGTCTTTGACTAAGTCGCATAGGCCCTGAGAGAATGCCGCTACTAGAGCCTCATTGTTCCACCCAACCTCAGCTGCCAGGGTACGGAATTCAATCGCATATTCGGCTACTGTACGAGTACCCTGGCGTATCGTCATGAGGTGCTTGGCAGCCGATGCCTTGCGACCGGGCATGTCGAAGACTTTACGGAAGGCATCCACAAAAGCCAGGAAATCATACACAATCGGTTTGTCAGTCTCCCATAATGGATTGGCCCAAGCTAAAGCCTTGCCCGAGAGTAGAGAAATGAGAAATCCAACTCTACTACGATCGTTAGGAAAAGCCTGTGGAACCATTTCCATAAATATGCCTACTTGGTTCAAGAACCCACGACACAGAGCTGGGTCTCCCTCATAACGTTGAGGAGTAGGAGCATGCCATGAGGAACCCCTGATCACACTTGCATCAGGGTTGGCTGAAGCTATCGGTGCCGGGTTGGCAACTGGGGAGGCCACCGACTGACCGGCTGGGCGGTCGAGATGAGCAGTACGGTTCAGCAGGGTTTGCAAGGCCAACGTCATTTGATCCATACGCTGCTCTTGAACCTCCATTCTGGCTAGGAGGTCTTGGTTAGAAGGGTTGCTAGTACCGTCCGTAGTCATGGCCCTTTCGTACTGTCACGGCAGAATAACGATACTGGAGTCGGTACTATTTCACCAGATTTTATTAAGAAACACAAACACAGGCAAAAGTACAGAAAAGTACAATGCAACACGGTTGGCAGCAATACTGTTCTTCCGAAGACAAGGAACTGAGCCCCAAAGATAGTAAGGAAGGACTTGACTCAGGTCCGCACCGGAGATCCACTAATTTCCCGGCCAACTGTGTGAAACGCCCGACAGGTCCGCACCTGTACTTAACCAAGGTAGGAACGCCCAACAGGTCCGCACCTGTACAACCAAGGTAGGAATCGCCCGACAGGTCCGCACCTGTAACACAAAGATAGAAAACGCCCGACAGGTCCGCACCTGTACCACCAGAAACCAGGATAGACGCCACTAGAGCTACCAAGGTGCCCAACGGCTATCCCCTGGAGCGTTTGTATGCTGGTTGCGCAGTTGACAACCGCAGGCCAACCAAGGTAGATAGCGATATACAAGAAAAGAGCTATAGGTCTGATCCCAGGGGTAAAGGGACCAACCAGCGTAACGCAGCACGGGAAATCAGGTAAAGCCAAACGTCAGCACCAGAACGGATAGTCAGCCAGGCCCGGGTCATACACATAGAGGGTAGTCTACCAGAGCCGCAGATTATGCACCAGAATGGTTGTCAGACAAGCCAAGATCATACACAGAGCGGATAGTCAGAACAAGCCAATGGTCATAACCAGAACAGATAGTCAGTACTACAACCTCACTGGACACCACGAAAGGGCAACTGAGAGTAGTGTCCAGTGGTTTATAAGGAGCAGCCCCCAGGAAGAGGAGGAGACAAAAAATGTGTGCCTGTCTCTTTAAATACAGACACGCGTCTAGCTGGACGCGCGCCAAGGCACACTGAGAGCCCGCCGGAAGAGGCTGCGGCAGGCTGCAGAGAGGAACAGACCGCAACGCCGCTGACACAGAATGCTGGCGAACCAGCAGGTAAGGTAGCGGTCGGCTCGGCAGCCGCCGCTACTGTGACAATAGGCTTGTTGAATCTGGTCGTTGGAGTCAAAGGGCCTAGTGAAAGCCCATCTTCCGCCGACAGCCATACAAGCCTGAATGCGCCCAAACCAATCCGAACTTGGAAGTGAAGCAGGTTCTGGCCTATATAGTACCTGGATGGGAGACTGCATGGGAATACCAGGTGCCGTAGGCATTATTTTTTTTTTTTTGCTGTGTTTTTCAGCCAGCTACACTTCCTATATGCTCGTTGAATCTGGTCGTTGGAGTCAAAGGGCCTAGTGAAAGCCCCTTTTATGCCTACGGCCATACAAGCCTGAATGCACCCAAACCCATCCGAACTTGGAAGTGAAGCAGGTTCTGGCCTGGATAGTACCTGGATGGGAGACTGCTTGGGAATACCAGGTGTCGTGGGTTTTTTTTTTTTTGCTGTGTTTTTCAGCCAGCTACACTTCCTATAGGCTTGTTGAATCTGGTCGTTGGAGTCAAAGTGCCTAGTGAAATCCCCTCTTCCGCCTACGGCCATACAAGCCTGAATGCACCCAAACACATCCGAACTTGGAAGTGAAGCAGGTTCTGGCCTGAATAGTACCTGGATGGGAGACCACCTGGGAATACCAGGTGCCGTAGGCATTATTTTTTTTTTTGCTTTGTTTTTCAGCCAGCTACACTTCCTATAGGCTTGTTGAATCTGGTCGTTGGAGTCAAAGGGCCTAGTGAAAGCCCCTCTTCCGCCAACGGCCATACAAGCCTGAATGCACCCAAACCCATCCGAACTTGGAAGTGAATCAGGTTCTGGCCTGGATAGTAACTGGATGGGAGACCGCCTGGGAATACCAGGTGCCGTAGGCTTTTTTTTTTTTGCTGTATTTTTCTGCCAGCTACACTTCCTATAGGCTTGTTGAATCTGGTCGTTGGAGTCAAAGGGCCTAGTGAAAGCCCCTCTTCCACCTACGACCATACAAGCATGAATGCACCCAAACCCATCCGAAGTTGGAAGTGAAGCAGGTTCTGGCCTGGATAGTACCTGGATGGGAGACCGCCTGGGAATACCAGGTGCCGTAGGCTTTTTTTTTTTTTGCTCTGTTTTTCAGCCAGCTACACTTCCTATAGGCTTGTTGAATCTAGTCGTTGGAGTCAAAGGGCCTGGTGAAAGCCCCTCTTCCGCCTACGGTCATACAAGCCTCAATGCACCCAAACCCATCCGAACTTGGAAGTGAAGCAGGTTCTGGCCTGGATAGTACCTGGATGGGAGACCGCCTGGGAATACCAGTTGCCGTAGGCATTATTTTTTTTTTTGCTGTGTTTTTCAGCCAGCTACACTTCCTATAGGCTTGTTGAATCTGGTCGTTGGAGTCAAAGGGCCTAGTGAAAGCCCTTTCTCCGCCAACGGCCATACAAGCCTGAATGCACCCAAACACATCCGAACTTGTAAGTGAAGCAGGTTCTGGACTGGATAGTACCTGGATGGGAGACCGCCTGGGAATACCACGTGCCGTAGGCATTATTTTTTTTTTTGCTGTGTTTTTCAGCCAGCTTCACTTCCTATAGGCTTGTTGAATCTGGTCGTTGGAGTCAAAGGGCCTAGTGAAAGCCCCTCTTCAGCCTACTTGCATACAAGCCTGAACGCACCCAAACCCATCCGAACTTGGAAGTGAAGCAGGTTCTAGCCTGGATAGTACCTGCATGGGAGACCGCCTGGGAATACCAGGTGCCGTATGCATTATTTTTTTTTTTGCTGTGTTTTTCAGCAAGCTACACTTCCTATAGGCTTGTTGAATCTGGTTTTTGGAGTCAAAGGTCCTAGTGAAAGCCCCTCTTCCGCCTACGGCCATACAAGCCTGAATGCACCCAAGCCCATCCGAACTTGGAAGTGAAGCAGGTTCTGGCCTGGATAGTACCTGGATGGGAGACCGCCTGGGAATACCAGGTGCCGTAGGCTTTTTTTTTTTTTGCTGTGTTTTTCAGCCAGCTACACTTCCTATAGGCTTGTTGAATCTGGTCGTTGTAGTCAAAGGGCCTAGTGAAAGCCCTTCTTCCGCCTACGGCCATACAAGCCTGAATGCACCCAAACCCATCCGAACTTGGAAGTGAAACAGGTTCTGGCCTGGATAGTACCTGGATGGGAGACCGCCTGGGAATACCAGGTGTCGTAGGCATTATTTTTTTTTGGCTGTATTTTTCAGCCAGCTACACTTCCTATAGGCTTCTTGAATCTGGTCGTTAGAGTCAAAGGGCCTAGTGAAAGCCCTTCTTCCGCCTACGGCCATACGAGCCTTAATGCACCCAAACCAATCCGAACTTGGAAGTGAAGCAGGTTCTGGCCTGCATAGTACCTGGATGGGAGACCGCCTGGGAATACCAGGTGCCATAGGCTTTTTTTTTTTTTGCTGTGTTTTTCAGCCAGCTACACTTGCTATAGGCTTGTTGAATCTGGTCGTTGGAGTCAAATGGCCTTGTGAAAGCCCCTCATCTGCCTACGGCCATACAAGCCTGAATGCACCCAAACCCATCCGAACTTGGAAGTAAAGCAGGTTCTGGCCTGGATAGTACCTGGATGGGAGCCCGACTGGGAATACCAGGTGCCGTAGGAATTATTTTTTTTTTTGCTGTGTTTTTAATCCAGCTACACTTCCTATAGGCTTGTTGAATCTGGTCGTTGGAGTTAAAGTGCCTATTGAAAGCCCATCTTCCGACTACGGCCATACAAGCCTGAATGCACCCAAACCTATCCGAACTTGGAAGTGAAGCAGGTTCTGGCCTGGATAGTACCTGGATGGGAGACCGCCTGGGAATGCCAGGTGCCATAGGCTTTTTTTTTTTTGCTGTGTTTTTCAGCCAGCTACACTTCCTATAGGCTTGTTGAATCT